>QXTE01000189.1:0-534727 GCA_003942145.1 Platysternon megacephalum
AACCTTTCCATAGACATTTTGAACCCTGCAACAGAATTGTGTAAGATAGTTAAGAAACACCATAGAATATGTATCAGAGGGGTAGCCGTGTTAGTCTGGATCTGTAAAAAGCAAGAGTGTCCTGTGGCACCTTTAAGACTAACAGATGTATTGGAGCATAAGCTTTCGTGGGTGAATATGTATTATTATCTATTACATTTTATAGGACTGGCCCATAAGGGTTCAATTAGTCAAGATCGTTATTTAAAACCTGTTTTTGCTTACGCAAATTGGGTAATTGTGCATATATCTAACTGCACTGTCTGTTTGCACATCAAATAATGTGGAGGACCTAAGGGTAGAATCCAGATTCTTGATCCTGGTATAGATATAAATAGAGATACGTTATTAGAGGACTGGTTAGCTCAAGGGCTAGTAACTGGCCATGAAACCTTTCACATCTAGGTCACAGATTGGCCCAGTTAGGTAATAGTCAAAGCCGTTAGTATCTGAGAGCTGTCCAGTGGCTTATATGTGTTCATAACATGCCCATCCATGACTTCAGGTTCACGTTCAAAGTGTAATTAATTAAATAACGCAAATTGTTACGTTGTTGAAATGTAAAACCCTCCCAAGCCAGGACTCTACCAACACCCATTCATCCTTATCTTTGCACCACCTTGCAACTGTTAATTTGGTTTGTAAATGCTATGTGCCTCAGTTTACCAATCTGTACGATGGGGAATAATAACAGTTACGCCTTAGGGTGTTGTGTGAGGCTTATTGTTTGTGACCCTCTGTTGGAAGGTGCACAGCTCCATGAATGGAAACTACTAGTGGTCCAACAATGAGATGGTGCAGGACAGTAACAAGCAGAGATCCTACCCTTGGTAGCTTGGGGCTGACTTGGAGTGGGGACACCTGAATTCTATTCCATCCTCTGAGTGTGGATTTTCCAAAGTGCTTGGCATTGTTCTAACAGCTCCCATGGAAGCAGAGCTAGCAGAACCATGGGAGCAGAGCTAGGTCAACGTTAGTCTCACCCTCTGCCTGTGACTTGCTGTGTGACCACGGGCAACGTTCTCAAACTCTCTGTGCCCCTCTGTGTTTCCTCATCTTCAAAATGGGGATAATGATACAATATCCATCTTTGTAAGGCACTTTGGGATCTTTGGCCACAAGGGGCTTTAGTAGAGAAGCACTAAGTATTATTAAAAATATCAATTGTTACCTTTAAAAAATGCTTTAGAAAACCCTCAGTAGCCTAGTGGAAGGCCTTAGTACAACTTGATAACTTTTCTTGATGTTGTTGTGGAAATTAGACTAACTTAATCATATCTATGCCACATTCCATAAACCACAGTTGCTGCATCTCCCTCTGGACACAGATATAAAGAACAGTAACAAAGCAGCAAGTTTAAAAATAATTTAATATAGATTTATTTTGTCTAAACTAAAGGAGCTCTTTAAAAAAAAAAAGACTCCTATTGATATTAGGTTTGGTAGTCTGCTAGCACATAGCACCACTCTGGCGCAGTTACCTTTCAATCACACAAGCATCCCCTCCCTTCCACAAACTCTGTCTAAGCAGTTTCATTCTCATGTGTGAGCAAGGTTCTGTTTTGCCTGGATTCCTGGTTGATAGTTGAACCAGAAGTGTCCTGGACAGCATAGATTTTGCTTTCTACATAATAAAAAGGGGGACATGCTGAACAAGCATTTCTCCTGATTATTTTAAAGTTCATTACTGTGGAAGTGAAGAGGAATAGAGCATTTCTAATTTCATTAAGAATTTACTTAAAAATAAGATTCAGCACTGAATAAAAAAGATGAGTTCAGAAATGACATCAACCGCTGAGTGTTTTATTCAATAGAGACAGCAAGTAAATACTTGACATTTGGGGGATAGTTACTTCTTGTATTAAATGATACCCACACCCCTCTCTCCTTCTGCTTTCTACTTTACACCCTCCACTCATTTTTCAACTGCTTCTTCTTCGTGCACCACTACTGGTGTAAGAGTCTTCTCCTCTGCATTTCCTCACACTTGGAACAGGCTCTCTGTCTCCCTCTGCCTCACAGTCTCACTATTCCAGTGTTTCTCAAACTGGGGTCGCCGTTTTTGTAGGGAAAGCCCCTGGTGGGGCGGGCAGGTTTGTTTACCTGCTCCGTCCGCAGGTCCGGCCGATCGTGGGTCCCACTGGTCACGGTTCACTGCTCCAGGCCAATGGGGGCTGCTGGAAGCAGCGGCCAGTATGTCCCTCGGCCCGCGCCACTTCCAGCAGCCCCCATTGACCTGGAGCAGCGAACCGTGACCAGTGGGAGCCATGATCGGCCGGACCTGCGGACGGGGCAGGTAAACAAACTGGCCCGGCCCGCTAGGGGCTTTCCCTACAGAAACGGCGACCCCAGTTTGAGAAACACTGCACTATTCTTTATCCCTTCTGTATTCGGTATTAATCAGGCTCCATCAGTACATCATCTGAACGTCTCACAAATCATCATGAATTTATCCACATGACACTCCTCCAAGACAGTGGAGTCTCATCCCTTTCTTAAAGATTGGCAGCTGAGGAGGAGAGATGGAGGTTTTCAAAGGCACATTGGAATTTAAATGGGAGTTGGTCACTTAACTACTATCTGAAATCCCTCTCCCCACGAGATAATGGGTGAAATCTTTGCCCTGTTAAAGACAATGGTAAAACTCCCATTGACTTCAGTAGGGTCAGGAAGTTAACCCTATGGAACTTACCCAAGGTCAAACTGCGTGATTGTGTGAGAGACAGGAATTGAATACAAGCATCGTGAGTGCACCAGTGGTGCCTTTACCATAAGACCATCTTTCTCCCCCTCGCTGATACCTCATAAAGTCCCCATACATTTTTAAATACACAAAGGCGAAGCACAAACTTTTAGCCTGAATGGCTCTTAGTTTAGATTAAGGAAAAAGGCAAACAAGAAAGAACAAAAGTCAAGTCTCAATGAGACAGCACAGTGTGTGTTCGCTCCACAACATGCTATATTGAATCTGCCTCACAACATTTCAGCTTCTCTTGAAGATCTAGACATTTAAAGAGCCTAAATCTCAATCACTGTCAATGAGACTCTGAAGCCTAAGATCCAGATTTTAAAAGGTATTGAGGTGGCTAAAGATGCAGATAGATGTCTATTGGGATTGTCAAAAGCTGTTAAGCCAGTAGGTGCCTAGGAGTTCGGCTTGGATACTTTTAAAAATCCCACTAGGCACCTATCTGCATCTTTAGGTGCCTAAATACCATGGGAAAATCTGGATCTCGATCCTTCACAGGATCAGACCTGCAATGTGGACATTAAGTTGGTCTCACTGATGTAGCATTGGAGCTCTCTGTATTGAGGGTGAATTCATCCCTAATTAGACATTATCTTCCTGGTAGTGAAATGACCAGTCTTGCATGTAGCATACCAAGTCTCTCCTTAACAGTTCTATATACAAGGACATAGGATATATTACCACCCCCTGCCCATGATTTGATGTCTTTCTGTATGTGAACAAAATTGTATCAACTTTTTTACTACTATCTCACGTTATGTTGCAAACTTATGTCTAATCTGCTGTGAAGTGTTACTCCTACATCTTTTCCGTTTCCATTACTGCTTCCTGGAAGTCACCTTCCCATTGTACATCGCTGCTCTGGTTGTTTTTATCCTATGGTATAAGTCTGAATCTCAGATTGTTCTTTCGTCCCCATGTCTCAAAGATCCTTTTATATTATTCCACTCACTCCGCTAGTTTTTGCAACACCTCCCAATTTAGTAGCCTCCATTAATTTAATAACTGTGCTATTGACTCTCATTTACAGATCATTAGTGAAAATAAAACTGGGCCCAACACCAGTCCTTGAGGCAAGTCATTAGATGACTTCCCACAACTCAATACACTGTCATTTATCATCACCCTTAATTTAAAGTCCTGTAGCTATTCCTTGGCTGACATGCATTTATTCATAGGCATCACCATGTGAAGAAATTAAGATTTTGTGATATATTGTATCCCACGAAAGCTTATGCTCAAATAAATTTGTTAGTCTCTAAGGTGCCACAAGTACTCCTGTTCTTTTTATTGTATCAACTGTGCAATATTCAGATATAATGTTACTGTAGTGTTCCAGCTAGTATTGCATAACCAACATAATTGACTGTACTGTAGGCACTATACAACTACAAGCTAGTGGACATTCTCAAGACTGAGAGATGGGGACCTGAGCTTTCAGAGCAGGAGGGCACACATGACTTCTATCCCTCCAAACATACAGCATTCTGAGTGGCCCAGCACTGTAACAATGGTGAAGAGCTGGATAGCCCTAGGTGGGATATGATACATCTAGGTAATCATTAATGTCTATGATGGTGGAGCCTCTAACTTAATTCATGAGGAAGGAGATGGTTTTATTAGTCTGCATCTCTACTGTCATAGAATTATAGAATATCAGAGTTGGAAGGGACCTCAGGAGGTCATCTAGTCCAACCCCCTGCTCAAAGCAGGACCAATTCCCAACTAAATCATACCAGCCAGGGCTTTGTCAAGGCAGGCCTTAAAAACCTCTAAGGAAGGAGATTCCACCACCTCCCTAGGTAACCCATTCCAGTGCTTCACCACCCTCCTAGTGAAAAAGTTTTTCCTAATATCCAATCTAAACCTCCCCCACTGCAACTTGAGACCATTACTCCTTGTTCTGTCATCTGGTACCACTGTGAACAGTCTAGATCCATCCTCTTTGGAACCCCCTTTCAGGTAGTTGAAAGCAGCTATNAAGGTCCTTTACTGCAGAACCGCTGCCTAGCCACTCGGTCCCTAGTCTGTAACAGTGCATGGGATTCTTCCATCCTAAGTGCAGGACTCTGCACTTGTCCTTGTTGAACCTCATCAGATTTCTTTTGGCCCAATCCTTTAATTTGTCTAGGTCCCTCTGTATCCTATCCCTACCCTCTAGTGTATCTACCACTCCTCCCAGTTTAGTGTCATCTGCAAATTTGCTGAGGGTGCAGTCCATGACATCCTCCAGCTCATTAATGAAGATATTGAACAAAACCGGCTCCAGGACTGACCCTTGGGGCACTCCGCTTGATACCGGCTGCCAACTAGACATGCAGCCATTGATCACTACCCGTTGAGCTCGATGATCTAGCCAGGTTTCTATCCACCTTATAGTCCATTCATCCAATCTATGCTTTTTTAACTTGCTGGCAAGAATACTGTGGAAGACCGTATCAAAAGCTTTGCTAAAGTCAAGGAATAATACATCCACTGCTTTCCCTTCATCCACAGAGCCAGTTATCTCATCATAGAAGGCAATTAGGTTAGTCAGGCATGACTTGCCCTTGGTGAATCCATGCTGACTGTTCCTGATCACTTTCCTCTCCTCTAAGGCCACGTCTACACTACCCGCCGGATCGGCGGGTAGTAATTGATCTATCGGGGATCGATTTATCACGTCTCGTCTAGACCCGATAAATTGATCCCCGAATCAACACCCGTACTCCACCTCGGCAGGAGGAGTAAGCGGAGTTGATGGGGGACCTGCGGCCGTTGACTTGCCACCGTGAAGACGGCCAGGTAAGTCGAACTAAGATACTTCGGCTTCAGCTACGTGAATAGCATAGCTGAAGTTGCGTATCTTAGATCGATTACCACCCCCCCCCACCCCCCTCATTATAGACCAGCCCATAGTGCTTCAGAATTGATTCCTTGAGGACCTGTTTCATGATTTTTCCAGGGACTGAGGTGAGGCTGACTGGCCTGTATTTCCCTGGATCGTCCTTCTTCTTCTATATTAGCCTTTTTCCAGACATCCAGGACCTCCCCCGATCGCCAGGAGTTTTCAAAGATAATGGCCAATGGCTCTGCAATCACATCCGCCAACTCCTTTAGCCCCCTCAGATGCAGCGCATCCGGCCCCATGGACTTGTGCTCGTCCAGCTTTTCTAAATAGTCCTGAACCATTTCTTTCTCCACAGAGGGGTGGTCACCTCCTCCCCATGCTGTGCTGCCCAGTGCAGCAGTCTGGGAGCTGACCTTGTTCGTGAAGACAGAGGCAAAAAAAGCATTGAATACATTAGCTTTTTCCACATCCTCTGACACTAGGTTGCCTCCCTCATTCAGTAAGGGGCCCACACTTTCCTTACCTTCTTTTTGTTGCTAAAATACCTGAAGAAACTCTTCTTGTTACTCTTAACATCTCTTGCTAGTTGCAACTCCAAGCGTGATTTGGCCTTCCTGATTTCACTCCTGCATGCCTGAGCAATATTTTTATACTCCTCCCTGGTCATTTGTCTAATCTTCCACTTCTTGTAAGCTTCTTTTTGTGTTTAAGATCAGCAAGGATTTCACTGTCCACCTACACAAGTGGAAGGATCCCTTTGAGATCCTGACCTTCTCCATCAGAAATGGTGAATTACAAATGTTTTCTGCCCAGAACAATGATCCCTTTTCACATTACTATATGTTATTGCCAGTATAACCTTTTAGTGCTGTTTCCACAGCGGGTTTTATTGCACAAGGAAAATGCTGCACTCTTATTATTGCTCATCACCGCAGTACAAGCCAGGTGCTTTATGCCAAATTTCCCTATAAGAAAAATTATGGGGCTTAAATGTTCATGCAGTTGAGGTGATCATTGCTTAGGGCCTAATAATATTGCACCATGAACAAAGTTCTCCCCTCCTTTACATCTTCTTGAGCCTAGCCAGACCCTATGGGCTGCATGGCTGAAGGTGAAGGCAAAAGGAAGCTCCATAGATTTGATCAAAATATTTGATTTTGCTTTATCCATTTTATCTATTGATCTTGTATTTGGATGCCTTCTATTACCAAAGTATCTGAGCACATCAAACATTAATAGATTTATCCTCACAACTCTACTGTGATGTATGGCTGTGCTATTTTCCCCATTATACAGACGGGGAACTGAGGCACAGAATGTCAAAGGTCATGCAGGAAATCAGGTGTGTAGCTAGCGGTTGAACTAGGGTCTCCCAATTCCAAGGCTATCTTTCCCCTTCCATAATACAGCTGGTATTCTGAAAGTTTGGGCTTAGAAGTCCAATTCCCATTAATTTTTATTCAGAATTGAGCCACCAAATCCCCACTGATGGCCTTGAAAATCCCACCCTGCATATGATTAGGTGCAATTCACTATGACCTCTTCTGATGACAACCACAATGCAGTGCCACCATTAGGCAACTAGTTAGCTCTGGGAACTAGTCCGGTGACTCATATGTATTATGAGTCCATGACAGTTCTTAAAGGCCACTTTCTCTTCTCTAAGAACACTGCCTCTGCAGATCCTGGTCTAAGGGCAGCTAAAGAGTGGTACAAGTTATCTTCTAATTTCCTTCAGCATCTGTGCATAGGCCTTCTAGATCAGACACAATCCAATAGATTCTAGGTCCTACGTCTGATTCTGTTCAATATCTTCATCAGTGATTTAGATAATGGCAGAGAGAGTACACTTATAAAGTCTGTGGATGCTACCAAGCTGGGAGGAGTTGCAAGTGCTTTGGAGGATAGGATTAAAATTCAAAATGATCGGGACAAACTGGAGAAATAATCTGAAGTAAATAGGATGAGGTTCAGTAAGGATAAATGCAAAGTACTGCACGTACGAAGGAACAATCAATTACACACAGACAAAATGGGAAATGACTGCCTAGGAAGAGGTACTGCAGAAAGGGATCTTCAGGTAATAGTGCATCACAAGCTAACTAGGAGTCAACGGTGTAACACTGTTGCAAAAAAAAGCAAACATCATTCTGGAATGTATTAGCAGGAGTGTTATAAGCAGGACACAAGAAGTAATTCTTCTGCTCTACTCCATGCCGATATGGTCACAATTCGAGTATTGCGTCCAATTCTGGATGCCCCATTACAGGTAAGATGTGGACAAATTGGAGAAAGTCCAGAAGAGAGCAACAACAAAAAATTAAAGATCTAGAAAACATGACCTATGAGGAAAGATTGAAAAAATGGGTTCGTTTACTCTGGGGAAGAGAAGACTGAGAGGGGACATGATAAGTTTTCAAGTACAAAAAGGGTTGTTACAAACAAGAGGGAGAAAGTTTGTTCTTGTTAACCTCTAAAAATAGGACAAGAAGCAATGGGCTTAAATTACAGCAAGGGAGGTTTAGGTTAGACATTAAGAAAAATCTTCCTAAGTGTCAGTGTGGTTAAGCCTAGGGAGTTTGTGGAATCTCTGTCACTGGAGATTTTTAAGAGCAGGGTCGACAATCACCTATCAGGGATCGTCTGGAAAATACTTAGTCCTGCCTTGAGTGCAGGGCACTGGACTAGAACACCTCTCAAGGTCCCTCCAGTCCTACAATTCTATGATTCATGCCAACCCAAAACACATAAGGTGAATGCTAAACTAGCATTAGTTTGTATGGGCTCCACCTCCACCCAGAGTCTTAATACTCACTAGAGGGAAAAGGAAGGGGCAAGGCAATCAGAGATGACCCAGGAGCTCCATAAAGCTGCTAAGAAGTGCAATTGTCAGTGTAGATGTAGCTCTCTGGTCAGTGTGTGTTACACCCGAGCTGAATCTGTTATAGACTTCAACTTCAGATATTGGCTCTTTATCATGAGTCATAGAGACTCTTACTTTGATCTTTGGAGGTCCTCGGCGTGATGGCAGCCATCACATAGGGGCACAGATCATCTTGTGGCTCTGTTGAAAATAGTGCTGGTTTTCCTGATAGAAAATTACATTGTTTTCACCAAAGAGATTTGTTGTTGTTATTTTTGTAAACAGCGTCTGATGTGACAGAACACTGCTATTTAATTAATCAGAACCTGAACTATTTTGTCCAAAACCAAATGTCTTGGCCTATAACTGAAATATTTTGATTCAAAATGGTGCCTCATGGGAATATATTTCAGTTGCCTTATGCTTCCATTCTCCTCTACAGGCTGGACTGCAACTCCCATGATCCATGGCAAAGGGCACATAACACACCCCACCAAGAGGGTAAAAGCTCCTTATTTTACATCCAACTCTACTTGAGACCCATTCTATGCCACAAACCTCTGGTTCATGAAAACTCACTCTATTTTCACTCCCCTCTGAGAGTTATTGCTAAGCATGACTGTATTTGATATAGGTCTTATACCGTGCTCATCAGGATCTGTTCTTTTTTACTGCAGAGGGCAAATGTTAGCTTGACCTGAGAGAAGGCAGCCACGATGAAGGCTTCAATTAAAATTCAGGCGACGATGTCAACAGATGACAAACTAGGGAGCCCGACCCATGTTGAAATCCTCCTAACAGTACACATTTTTTAAAACATAATCATTGAAACAATCCTTTTAGCTATTTGCCCGTTTTAATTGCAAACTATTTATTTCCCCGTTTCAAACAGTTCCAGCTACCAGAGGAAAATGACAAAAAATCATGTAATGGAATCTGAGAGCTGCCAACTACTGAATTATTTTTTATTTTTGTCCCACTGTATACATGATTAATTCCTTCCTTGTGCATTGGACTCCTAGCTACAACCACTGTGACAGGCCTCATGTTTTAAAATAATGACAGTATTTAAGACCAAAAAACAAAGCAAAACTTAACATTCCCCTTCATAAAGGTTACTTACTGAGCAGAGAAACAGACTGTAGACCCGTTTTATTTGGCAAACCATAATTATTCTGCTCTCTCGAAAAGATACAGATAATTAAAGCATATTATTTTAGAATAAAGGCTTTCATTTGCCTAACCATTAGGACTTTAAAAATAAATAAATAACGTTGACATTTCATTTATAGGTATTGTAATTACTTGGATGGCCTCCTTTAAATACTAGATGTAGGCAGTGAAAATGTGTACCTAGAGAAGAAGAAACTGCTTCCAGGAGTTCCTAATGTTCATGTGTTATGATTTTTAATATTTAGTATGGGTACGGTTCTCATAGACTTAGAAGAGGGAATACTCTGACCTTAAACTATTGTACCGTTGTAACTGTATATTTAATCTCTGTTGGGTATTTGCAGGTAAGAATTGTATTTTGTTTATGTATTCCCTCTCCCACCCCCACACACTTCCTTTTTATTTCCATAGTAGCAGAAAAGCCTCAAGGCATCAGAGAACAGGGCTCTTCCTTCTCCCTGCATTCCTCCCCCCCCCGCTTTTAAAAAGACTGTCATAGGTTTCACCCCCACTCTGAACTTTAGGGTACAGATGTGGGGACCTGCATGCGAACTCCTAAGCTTAATTACCAGATTAGATTAGTATGCTGCCACCACCCAAATATTTGAGTTATTTGGGAAACTTTGTTTTCTCCCCCCAAAATCTTTCCCTCCCAAGTACTATAACCCTTCCCTGGGTAGTCTTGAGAGACTCCTCCACCAATTCCCTGGTGAACACCGATCCAAAACCCTTGGATCTTAAAACAAGGAGAAATTAACCATCCCCTCTGTTTTCCCCCACCAATTCCTGGTGAGCCCAGATCCAACCCCCTTGGATTTTAAAACAAGGAAAAATAAATCAGGTTCTTAAAAAGAAGGCTTTTAATTAAAGAAAAGAAAGGTAAAAGAAAAACCTCTGGGAGAGACTAGCATACAAGCTACTCTCACAGACAGATTCAAAACACAGAGGATGTTCCCCTGGGCAAAACCTTAGTTACCAAAGAATACCCAATTTGATTATCCCCCTAATGCCAAGACAAGTTACAAAAAGAAAATAAACATAAGCTAATTCCTTCACTAAATACTCACTACCCTGTTTGATTCCTGATTCCTTTTCCTCTTTGGCCAGAACTGAAACTGACCCAAGAGAAAGGGAACTTCCCTCCTTCCTTTTGAAACATCTTGTCCCCTCATTGGTTCCTCTGGTCAGGTGTCAGCTAGGCTAGGTGAACTTCTTAACCCTTTACAGGTAAAAGAGGCATTAACCCTTAACTATCTGTTTATGACAAAGACAAATACAGAAAGCTGTGAAATCTGCTCATCCACAGGGTCAGGAAGTCTTCACCCACCCTTGTCAGCGTGGACTGCTATTTTTGAGATAATGAATCCCTGAACTCCCGTCCTGCAGTGTTTCCTATTAATGAAGCTGAAAGAAGTTTCCTCCCACTCCTCATGTCCCTTTTGTCCCTCCAAACTTCTCTCTGCTACTTATGCTGCTAGGCATGCAGGCCATCGACCTTGTGGGGAACGTTTGGAAATATTTTTATTTATTTTTAATTTGGTGTCATTTTTGCTTCTCCTTCATCCACTTCCCTCCAACCCTTCCTCCCATCCCCTCCCCCGGGACATATTTTCCCCCTTGAGTGCAGCTGACTAATATAAGCCACAGCAGGAGCATCAGAAAATATGCCCCAAATACTGCAATACATGTGAAATAAGTCTCAGTGCCTCCCCCCCACTCCTCCAACACATAGAGACGCTGATTCTACTTTCAGGTACAGGGATGTAACTCCTTGGAGCTCAGTCACAAGAGTTAGTCTAGGTGAGAGGTGAAAGTAAGCCGGTACGCCCCGGTACAGCAAAGCGGCAAGAGCCGGTGCGCCGTACCGGAGCGGCCCGGCTTCCCCAGGCGGCAATTTAAAGGGCCTGGGGCTCACAGTAGTGGCTGGAGCCCCAGGCCCTTTAAATTGCCACCAGAGCCCCGCTGCTGGAGCCCTGGGGTAGCGGCAGTGGGGCTCTGGGGGCTATTTAAAGGGCCGGGGCTCCCGCTGCCTCTACTGCCCTGGGCCCTTTAAACAGCCACCGGAGCCCCGCCACGGCTACCCCAGGGTTCCGGAGGCTATTTAAAGGGCCGGGGCGGAAGAAGCAGGGGAGTCCTGGGCCCTTTAAATTGCCCCCAGAGCCCTGGAGTAGCGGTGGGGCTCCGGGGGCTATTTAAAGGACCCGGGGCTCCCGCTGCCTCTATGGCCCCAGCCCTTTAAACAGCCGTTGGAGCCCCGCCACCGGAGCCCTGGGGTAGCAGCGGCAGCCGGGGGCTCCGGTAGCAATTTAAAGGGCCCGGGGTGGTAGCAGCGGCTGAGCCCTGGGCCCTTTAAACTGCTGCCGGAGCCCCCGGCTGCCGCTGTTACCCCGGCAGGGGAGGGGGAGGGCACTTACCGGTNTTACCCTGTCAGAGGAGGGGGAGGGCACTTACCAGTACAGGGCGGGCCGGGGTTGGCTCTGACCCCCCCCATCCCTGCCCCTTCCGGGGGCCAGAGCTGGCCCCAACCTAGTCCCGTACCGGTAAGTCCCTATTTCTACTTTCACCCCTGGTCTTGGCCTAAGATTGGGGCAGGTGGGGCAGGCGGTGGGGGGAGGAAGGGGTGGGGAAGGGGTGTTTGCTTTCCAGGCATTAGAAAGTTGGGAACCCTAGTGACTTGATTAAAGTCTATAAGTATCTACATGGGGAACAAACACATCAATAATGGGCTCTTCCATCTAGCAGAGAAAGGTACAACACAATCTGAGGTCTGGAAATTGAAGTTGGACCAATTCAGTCTAGAAATAAGGCATACTTTTTTTTTAAATGGGGAGAGTAATTAACTATTGGAACAACTTACCAAGGTTTGTGATGGATTCTCCATCACTGGCAATTTTTAAATCAAGATGGGATTTCCCCCCCTAAAAGCTCTGCTCTAGGAATTATTCTGGGGAAGTTCTCTGGTCTGCGTTACACAGGAGGTCAGATTAGATGATCAGAGTGGTCCCTTCTGGCCTTGGAATCTATTAATCTGTGAAATCTCTAATTCTGATTTCACTTAAGTGTAGGGCATTGCAGCTGTGCCAAAGTGGCATATGCGAGAGCCAAATCAGGCCCAGAATGATTAAAGGAAAAAGAATGTATCCAGGTTCACACCACGTACGACAAGAATCAGGTGCAATGTGGTTTTACTCAGGGGAAGGCTGCTCTACTGCAGGAGTCTAACGAAAGACCCAAACCTAGGACTAGAAAGATCCTGGGTTTGAGTCTCATCTCTGCCGCAGACTCTGTACCTGAGCTCCAGTTCTCCATCTCTGAAATGTGGATAATAATACTTCCTTTCTAAACAGACATGCCAAGCCCACGGGTGGGAAAATGCTACCCCTTGTCTTGACTATTTATAACGTAAGTTCTTTAATGTAGCAACTTTCTTTTACTATGGGCATGTACAGCACCTAGGACAATGGGGCCCAACGTCAGCTGAGGCCTCTAGACACTGCTGTAAAACAAAGAATAAATGACAGTGTAATGGATCTGCTAAGCAGGGATCCACAACTCCCATCAGCCCCCTCCCCAGTGCACATCCCCTTCCTCCTGGCTAGGTAAATAAAGTCCTGAACCTGGAGGCAGAAAGAACTCCTCTGTATGCAGAGCCAGGTGTGGAACTGCCAGATGTTACATATGGGCGCAGGTCTGTGTGGGACTTATAGGGGAGCAGCAGCAGCTGGGCAGAGAGCCAGAGGCAATGGAGCCCCAATGAGAGGCACTCATTGATCCTGGCTAAGAAACCCACAAGTTCCTATTTGTTGAATAGAGACTACACCCTAGGCACTAGCCCTGAGAGCCCTGACCCTTGATTGGACGGCCCCAGGGACCCAAACAAGCCCCGCTATCGCTCACTTTCCTGCCAGCGCTAGTAAAATATCCTTTCTCTGAACCATGAGTCTGAGTGGTGATTGGGACCTACCACAGCTAGTGCCTACAAGGGTAAGTTGCTGAAACACCTACAGTACTTGACTCCAAGTTGTGGGACAGCTGACACTCTACTGGCACCTGAGGGGTTTTGTGTGCTCCATTACTGAGCAGTCCCAATTATCTGCAATAATAATTTTGCTTCATGTGAACCTAGCTTTGGCTAATGGATCCCAAAGCACTGATCAGCTGAGAGGCCAATAGTGCGGAACACGAGCCTGTCTCAGACAATTTGATTGTGTTTAATAATCCAAAGGCCAGATTCTGATCACCGTATCTCTGGACTTAAACATTCAGTGAGATCAGTTTCTGGGCTACTCTCTTCACATCCAGGTCTTCAGGCTCAATTCTTCAAGATGCTGAGACCTGATCCAGGAAAGCATCCGACTGCATTTAACTTGAAGCAATTGACTAATCTTGTTGACTTCAGTGGGACTACTCATATGCGTAAAGTTACAAACACATGCGTAAGTGCTTTGCCGGATCAGAGACCCAGTACTTTGGAGACTCCAGGCCTTTATCCACTATGCCAATGATGCAGTGTTACAGCTGTAAAGACTTCAGGGGAATTTGGAAAAAAATGGAAACATGATCTCAGGTTTTTGGTGAATGCTTGTTTTAAACAAAGCCTAAATTTGGGGGGAAATGTGACCTGACCCTGTTCCTTTCAACTAAGGGTATTCAGGTCATACAGCTAATTTTTCCTACTGAAGTCCTACATAAAAGTTGGGTTACTGTCTTTTTATGTGGCTGCAGAGCAGGTTTATGGTCCAGATCTTCAACTGGTGTAAAAAGCCATAGCTCCATTGGCTTCGATGGAGTTATGCTGTCTTACACCAGTTCCAAATTTGAGCTGATGCACCGTGTGAATAATAGGTGGGAAAAGTTAAGAGAAAGATGAGATGAGAACTAACTGGAGCTAATAAGCAGAAAGAATGAGGTAGTGAGTTAATGATCTAATGAGTTGAGGTTCTCTGCTACAAACAGGCAAATATATTGTTCAGGTGTGTGATTACCTTTAGCTACCTTAGCAGATGGCCCTAGATTGGGTCTTGATATTTCCCAAAACATCTTACTTCACAATTAGTTCAAGTGTCTCAACACCTATATGAGACCTGGAATTAGAATCTTTTCTGCATTTCTTGTCAGTGATTCAGAACACAGGAACCTATTTTTTTCAGAGAGCAGATCTCTACGCAGATGACTTGGGTAAGTGAGTTCCATTGCATTATTTTCTTTATGCTACTATTTCATGACATTATAACAATCATCTTTAAGAGCTAGGCTGTGATCTGCTTATTTTAAAAGGGATATTGAAATATTGGAAAGGATGCAGAAAAGAGCTATAAAAATGATCCAAGGGCTGGAGAAAATACTTTATAGTAAGACACTTTAAAAGCTCTCAATCTGTTAGTTTATCAAAAAGAAGATTGACCATGATTTGATACAGTGTATGAGTACCTTCACAAGGACAAAATACTGGGTAGTAAAGGGCTCTTTAAGATAGTTTGAGAAAGACATAAGACACAATGGCTAGAAACTGTGCCACACACATTCAAATTGGAAATAAGGCACAACTTTGTAACAATTAGGGCAATTAAAAATTGGAACAAACGATCAAGGGAAGTGATGGATTCTCTATCACTTGAAGTCTTCAAATCAAGACAAGATGTCTTGTGGAAGATAAGTCAAACAAATTATGTGGCTCAATACATGGGTAACTGGGTGAATTTTAATTGTCTGTGATACAAAGAAGGTCAGACTAGATGTCTTACTGGTCCCTTCTGGCCTTAAACTGTATGAAAGACATTGCATAGTATCCTATACTGCAAGTAGTCCCAGGGAAACCATTGGAACAACTTGTCGAGTCAGGTAATACTCAGTGTGAGTAAGAGTTTCACAATCTAGTCTTATGCTCCAGAGCCTAAGAGAACCATTAGCTAATGAGGATTAGGAGAAACTTCTCCTATGGACAGGTTATTCCACAGTTGTTCATACTGCTTCTTTCTCAGATTTTCCTCTGAAGCATTTACTGTCAGAAGTGAGATACTGCAATAGATGGACCACTAACTAATCTGTTATGGCAATTTCAAAACTATTCAGTCTCATTTCTCTTTATTGCATGTGTGGGACTTTTGAATGCTCTCTCTCTTCACTTCTGCCAAAGTACAACGGTGGCATTCTTCCAAGTGAAGCTAAAGCCTTCGGTGTTTGTTTTTTCTTGTCTTTGTTAAGGCTCCACTCCATCCTATAGCCCTATCCTCTGGGATCATGCATAGGAGGTAATGTAAGCAGAGATATAGACTAACCTCACACTTTTTTCCTTACCTCTAGCTTTGCCTGATGCTAATTCCATGCCTTATTTCATTTTTTCATAGAACTTAAGATCAGAAGGGACCATTATGATCATCTAGTCTGACCTCCCTGTATGCCTGGAATACCCACCCAATTCACATCCATCAAAATCCTTCTCTTTACTTGAAAGTGTCTTTGAAAAGCCACTTGATCTGTGAAACTTTTCCTTCTGTCAACACCAAACCCGACTACATGTTTTGTGCTGTACTAGATCATGCCCTTAAACTGTTAGCCATCCAGGGCAAACCCCCTGTTATTTGCATGGGACAGTTCATTTTGCTCTCCATTAATGTGTGCAGTGATAAAAAAAACCAATTGTTACTATTGCTAATACTATAGGCGAGAGGGTGGTTTCCTGAAGAATTTTTTAAAATTGTTTTGGATATGCATGTTATTACAGCACTTCGCCATGTTGCCTCTTTACAGTTCCTGATATTAGTTATGTCTTATTAGGCATTCAAAGGTCTTATAGTTTAGTATTGAAAATATATGTAACAGGATGTCAGGTTCTAGGACTCAAGTATCAGGGGGTAGCCGTGTTAGTCTGTATCCACAAAAACAACAAGGAGTCCGGTGGCACCTTAAAGACTAACATATTTATTTGGGCATAAGCTTTTGTGGGTAAAAATCCTCACTTCTTCAGATGCAAGGTTCTAGGTCTGTGCAGAGAAATGCAGAGCTCTTCTGCTGACTCACCCTGAGCACAGAACCTGGTGTATTCCAACCAGGCACATGTAGGATATGAATGTCTCACTGAAGAAGACAGAAATAGGTGAAGATATGGAGATAAAACCTTTAGGAACAGCCAAGAGAAGGAAAAAGTTTAGGGTGAGGTCTGTTTTATTGGTATTAAGTTATGTGCATTTGGTAAGCGAGGAAGGATGGTCTAGTGGTTAAGATGCTAGCATTGGGATTTGTTCAGCTCTGACAACAATGAAATCAGTCATTTGTTCTTGTGAGGTTTTGGGCCAAATATCTATTGATCTCATGAATTTTTTTGGATGATGGAGCTCTCCTTAAACCAGCAGTTCTCATGAGATTTTTGTCATCTTGGACCATGCACTGAGACTAACAATGAAGGGGTGAATTACTGTAAACTGTGGTGGTTTTGTGATTACTGATTATTACTGTTGTTGCTTTCCTAGTATTTCCAGAAAAAAACCCCCAAAAAAACACACACACACACATACGACAACCATTGGGATGTAATTTGCAAATGAAGGTAAGAGATTGGCCTTAAGCAGATCCTCACATTTGAAATCTGAAACCAAATTTCTCCATATGTTGTGGGTGAAGGGAATAGGATCTATGCTCAATACTAGGATTTTGGTTCAAAGTCAGATACAAAGGCAGAAGAAGCCTAACTCTCTCAAAATGGTTTCCACAGTCTCCAAAAACTCTCATGACAACAGCTAGGTAAAGGAGAGCTCCATCATCCAAAATGGTGGAAATTGCATGGGATCAATAGATTTTCAGCGCAAAATCTCACAAGAACAAATTGCTGCTTTCATTGCTGTCAGAACAGAACATGGACTCCAACCGCAAACACCAGACTACTTCTTAAATCTAATCCAGATCTAAACACCTCCTCTAGATTAAAATGGCATTTAAACCCATCTGACCACACAAACCACAACCAACAACGCTCATGGCTGAAGCCTGATCCACAAGATTAAGAACAATGGTGTGAGAAACATGATCCATGGTATTCATTGTTATATTTAGTAGGATTTTTGGGTTATATTGTTATTACTGCACAATTCTTATCTAATCCATCTATCCAGGTATATATATATGGCTCTGATCACCATAGTATCTATACACCTTCTATTGAGGACAAGGGCAAAACAACCATTGGACTGTGATTTCCTAGATTCATAACGATGATGCAAGGGAACCCACATGCTTGAATGTACCATGTTGCTTTTATCATCACATTTTTATAGGTATAACAGCTTGGGGCTTATTAGAAAATAAGAAAGAAATTATATCCAGGATATGAGAGATTCACAGAGATGTCCCTGTCCTTAATGAGAAATCAGAAAGAAGATTACTGCCATCGCTTGCCTATATGCTCTGGCTTATCAGCTGGTCTGGGAGTTTAGGCTCCTGCGATATTGAATGAAGATTGTAAGCCAGATGGGCCACAAATTCTGTCAAACCTTCTTGGCAGCTGCTCTCATTACAAAAGCCAGCCAGCCTTCCCCCCCCCCCCCCCCCCCCCCAAAAAAAAAAAAAAAAAAAGAATGTGAAGCAAATTGGGCTTATAGACCCTTATAATGCAATTGCACCCAGAGATGAGGGCCTGAGCGGGCAGGCAGAAATATTATTGATGGCTGCTGAAAACAGGGAATAAGATGTTATTAAGCCAAGTCAGAGATAGATATCGATAGCTAATATAAAGCCTTTATTGGTTTACAGGCTTCAGGAAAGAGGGTTCAGAGCGTCGACCCTTTGCTTTGCTTTTAATTTCACTGGAGGAGCAGGGTTTATGAATAAAACATATCTTCTCTCATGATTCTGATATTAGTCACTACTCTCTCTGTCCCTTGTTCACTCAGAGCAAGCAACATACACTAACTACATAAACTTTGAAAGCTATATTGTACAGACAGGGAGAAAAGGGGGAGGGAGTGGCAGCGGAGGGCAAGGAGAGAAAGAAGAAGAGGCATGGAGAGAGAATAAGAGATGGATAGCATGTGTTGAGGGAGAAAAAGAGGAGTAAGGGAAAATGGGTTGGGAGAAAAGAGAGATAAGAATGGACAACATAATGTGGTTAGGGGATAAAAATAAAATCCTCCTCCATATGCCTTATTGTGATGGAAGAGCTGCTCCACAGCTGTACAAGTACCTCCACATTCCTTGCATACAAAGGCCAAGGATTCCATGCAAGGAACATGAAGGATTCTCATGTGTACATGGCACATGCCCATCCCCTGCCCATCCTTCATTCTCCCTTACAGCTACCCCAAGAGCTCACATAGGATTGGGTCCCATGACAGGGGGTGCTAATCCCTCTGCTCCTGGCAGCCTGTCCCCAAAGAACTACAGAAGTTCTACCAAGGTGAGAGTCCTCCCGAACCACGGCAGGCAGTGGAGGAGACTGGGGGCTCAAGAGACAGGAGGTAGAATTTTCAAAAGTGATTTAGAATCTTACATCCTATTAAAAGTCAATGGAATTTAGGATCCTAAGTCAGGTATTTTTGAAAACATTATCCTTAAATAAAAACTCTTAAAGGCCAAGATAACAGTGATGGTGGCTGGAGATAGTCCAAGAATTTGTCAAAGGTGAAAAGAGCCTTCCTGCAGTAACTCAAAGTTTAAGTGCAGACAGGACCCTTATGTCCATCTAAACTAACATCCAGCACAAAACACAGGCCCTAGATTTCACCCAGGCATTCCTGCAACGAGCCCAGCCATCTGTGGTTGGACTAAAATTTATCTTTCTGAGAGACATCCACTTTTGAACTAAAGACTCCAATGTAAATCAAGGTAATACTCAAAAACACTTGTCAAAAACCTTGATTAACTACTTTTTCCATGTTTTTAAAAAAATCACCCTAAAAAAAAAAATTCCACTGACTTGATAACAGAAAAAAAATCAGTTAGAATAGTTAATTAGATTTGTTTTTTAGATTTTTCCACTAGCTAATCCTGACACATTATGGTAGAGAAAGAAAGAAAACAGCGTGATCTTTGGGTAGCTCATTTGCTAAGTGCGCATGATAAAGGCAACCGTGTTGTTTAGCCTCCTGCTTCTGAGTCAAAAATAATAGCTGAAATTTATGCCGAATTGAGTAAACTAATCAACCATCCATTTGATGGGCTATTATGCAATCACTACACTTTCTTCCAAAACGTTTATGAAATCACAGAAGACGCCTTCCAGTTTTTATTAGTATTAGTTCAGAAACAGATTTAAATTCCACCTCCACCCCATCCCTCAGTGTTTTACAATTAACACTGAACCTGAATTTTGCTTTGCAGTTTTTGAGTCAGAGACAAGGCTGCCACTCCATCCTCCTAAGCCATGAGGAAAGATGGTTGTATGGTTAAGGCATTCAACTCAGACTCAGGTTCCAGTTCCTAGTTCTGCCACAGACTTGCTGTGCGACCTTGGGCAAGTCATTTAATCTCTCCGTGCCTCTGTAAAATCGGGATGATAATCCTTTCTTCCCCCTACCCTTTGTCTTGTCTTCCTAGATTGTGAGCTCTCCAGGGCAGGCACTGTTCCTTACTATGTCACTGTACAGCATCTGACACAAGAGAGCATTGATCTTGGTTAGAGCCGTTGGGTGCTACCATAATGTTAATTATAAGCAGAATCACAGATGGTTGTTTCACTGGGCAACATGGGCTGAACCGAGTGGATTAAGTAGTTTAAAATTTACATTTGTATATTCCTGTCTGTGTTGGTAGGTTACTGTAAATGTAAAGCTCTTACAATTATGCTTGTGATAGATAGAGAGCTGATAGGTCATTTAATTCTGTCTGCTTTTCTGATCATCATTAGCTTAAAGTAAATGCTCTGAGGATGCTTAGATGTACTGTAGAACAAGGCATCATCTCTTTTAGAAAAAGAATATTAGGTATTGGGATCCAAGACTTATACATCTTTTTCCCTGCCACTGCCTCAATGCAGGCTAGATTGTGTCATCTTTACTCAGACAACCTAATACCTTATTCCTTGATGGGCACAAGAACCCATTTACTCTTATGCACCCCATTATTTTTCTCCACAAACCTTGGTTCCAGGCACATGGGGTAAGTTCCATTGTGCACCTGCTATAGCCAACCCCTTTCCACCCTGGAATAGGTGAGCAGGGATTAGGAAAAGCTATAGCATTGCCCCCCCAACACAGAGGACCTGAGCCAGCACACAGAGGGAAGTAATTTGCTCATGTTATGGACCATCAGCAAATTGTCTCCTAGATCTGTGAGGGACCAGAGGGGAAATCATGCCTCTCTGAGGTATGATTTAAAAAAAAATGAGGAGTCCTTGTGGCCCCTTAGAGACTAATTAGTTTATTTGGGCATAAGCTTTCGTGGGCTAAAACCCACTTCATCAGATGCATGGAGTGGAGCATACAGTAGGGAGGTATAAATACACAGCATATGAAAAGATGGGAGTTGCCTCACTAAGTGGGGGGTCGGTGCTAATGAACCAATTCAATTAAGTTGGAAGTGGGCTATTCTCAACAGTTGACAAGAAGGAGTGGAAATCACTTTTGTAGTGCTAATGAGGCCAAGTAAACAAGGTGGCCCATTTCAAACAGTTGACAAGAAGGTGTGAGTATTTAGGAAAGGGACATTAGTTTTTGTAAAAAGAACGGGGAGTAGTTGTGGCACCTTAGAGACAATTTTATTTTGTTTGTGTAGTGACCCATCCACTCCCAGTCTTTATTCAGGCCTAATTTGATGGTGTCCAGTTTGCAAATTAATTCCAGTTCTGCAATTTCTCTTTGGAATCTGTTTTTGAAGTTTTTTTCTTGAAGAATTGCCACTTTTAAGTCTGTTATTGAGTGACCAGGGAGATTAAAGCGTTCTCCTACTGGTTTTTGAATGTTATAATTCCTGATGTCAGATTTGTGTCCATTTATTCTCTTGCATAGATTCTCTTGTCTGGTTTGGCCAATACACATGGCAGAGGGGCATTGCTGGCACATGGTGGCATATATCACATTGGTAGATGTGCAGGTGAACAAGCCTCTGATGGTGTGGGTGATGTGGTTAAGTCCTATGATGGTGTCCGTTGAATAGATATGCGGACAGAATTGGCACTGGGGTTTGTTGCAGGGTTTGGTTCCTAGGTTAGTGTTTTTGTTGTGTGGTGTGTAGTTGCTGGTGAGTATTTGCATCAGGTTGGGGGGCTGTCTGTATGCGAGGACTGGCCTGTCTCCCAAGGTCTGTGAGAGTGAGGGATCATCCTTCAGGATAGGTTGTAGATCCTTGATGATGCGCTGGAGCGGTTTTAGTTGGGGGCTGTAGGTGACGGTTAGTGGCGTTCTGTTACTTTCTTTGTTGGGCCTGTCCTGTAGTGGGTGACTTCTGGCTCTATCAATCTGTTTCTTCACTTCACCAAGTGGGTATTGTAGTTTTAAGAATGCTTGATAGAGATCGTGTAGGTGTTTGTCTCTGTCTGAGGGATTGGAGCAAATGCGGTTGTATCTTAGAGCTTGGCTGTAGACAATGGATCGTGTGATGTGGTCTGGATGATGATGTGGTATGATTCTCATCCTTATACTGCTCCAAACACAGCTGCTATGGTAACACCAAAACTTACCCGCAAATAGTCCCATAGGGCTAAGATGTTACTCATGCATAGATTTTAAGGTGAGAAGGGATAATTGTGATCATCTGGTCTGACAGCACAGGCCATATAACTTCCCCCAAATATTTCCTATAGCAGATCTTTTAGAGACGCATCCAGTCCTGATTTAAAAGATTATCAGAGATGGAGAATCACAGAGAGCTTAGGTGGCAGAATCTGCCCCATAATGTACAGTAAAAGCTCTGAAAAGACCTGGCCAGGAGCATGACTGGGGTTGTGTTTCACTCATGTATTCATTTATTTAAAATAAAACAAACACATTAGGAAAGGGAAGAGGGTGAGGAATGAGTATCTTCCAATTCCAGAGAGTCCCACCTGCTCTGAGGCTTTCTAAGACATGAGAGACAGTTAGGGTGACCAGATGAGGGGAATGAAATATCGGGACACATGGAGGGGGGAGGGGGGAGGTGCTGAGGAAAAAAAAAAAAAAAAAAAGCTGAGCGAGCCCCGCCTCAGGCAGAGAAGAAGAAAAAAAAAAAAAAAGCCGAGCGAGCCCCGGCTGAGGCAGAGAGAGAGAAAAAAAAAAAGCCGAGCGAGCCCCGGCTGAGGCAGAGGAAGGGAAAAAAAAAAAAAAAAGTGCTGCCTGCGGATATCTCTGTCCCACGTCCCGACCAAAGATCGGTCGGGACGCGGGACAGAGATCGAAATATCAGGACGGTCCCGATAAAATCGGGACGTCTGGTCACCCTAGAGACAGTAGCTCTTCGGTTTCCAAGGGCACTGACTAAGTGTTTCACTGCCACAGCTGCTTCAGCCTCAGCTGCTCTTTGCTGCTTTTACTTTAATTTCTCTTTTCATTTTAGATTTAGGTGGCCCCTTTTCACATTATACTGAGTAATATAGGAGTCTGAATGATGTTTGTAATGGGAAACTGATGTTATGTGTGTACTTTATTGACACAGCTGACAAAAAAACCCAACACCTTAGCCTACATCTCTAAGTAGTGTAATTTGTTGTTTACTATCCCCCACTCACCCGCACATAATAGTAAATGAGAGCAAAGAAGAATTGTAATATTACTCTTTCCCCAAACACTTACTAACACACAAAACAAACAAACCGATTAAACCCAAACCCAGTGTTTTCTGATTCTCAGACTCCAGGGGTCTTGCCTGAATTTCAACCCTTTATGGACAGTCAGACAATTTGCCACTTACCTCCCACTTAATTAGTATTAATTATTCGTATTACCATAGCATCTAGGAGCCCAGGGCCCCCTGGTGCTAGGCGCTAGATAAATACAATAAAAAGACGTCCCTGCTCCAGAAGAGCTTACAATCTAAGTATAAGACAAGAGAGGATAGAGGTGGATATAAGACTGATGGATTGTACAAGGAAACAGTGGGGAAAAATTCATCAGCATGAGAGGCAGTGGTGTCAGCACAACAGCCTGATTGTTGTCAAATTTTTAGTAGACTTCACAGCAGAGAGAGATTACTCATTATCATAAATCTCTCCCCATTAGTTTTGTGGATGCTTATGGGAAGTATATCTCAAGTATGAAGGGCCGTACAGGAGAAAGCATGAAGGTGCCCATTTAAGTCCTAGACCTTGAGCAGACCCTCTCTGCCAGGGTGAATTTCACCCTTACTTATTGATGTTGCATTTCTCTGTTCCACAATCAATATCCTTGCCCCACAGAACATTGGACATATTAACCGACATGGCATGGGCCAGGGGGACACTAACCTCACAGGGAAGAGCACTACCACCATGCATAATATAAGCCACAACATGGTGTGCTGAAGCAGGCTCTGCCTCAGGGTTGTTGTGGTGTTGATTCCCCAAAGAAGTGCACCGAAAGGCAATTAATTCCCACCCTGGCAGTAGGGAGCCCAGGATTGCAGCAGATGTCATAGACTCATAGAAGATTAGGGTTGGAAGAGACCTCAGGAGGTCATCTAGTCCAACCCCCTGCTCAAAGCAGGACCAACACCAGCTAAATTATCCCAGGCAAGGCTTTGTCAAGCCAGTCCTTAAAAACCTCTAAGGACGGAGATTCCACCACCTCCTAGGCAACCCATTCCAGTGCTTCACCACCCTCCTAGTAAAATAGTGTTTCCTAATATCCAACCTAGACCTCCCCCACTGCAACTTGAGACCATTGCTCCTTGTTCTGTCATCTGCCACCACTGACAACAGCTAAGCTCCAGCCTCTTTGGAATCCCCCTTCAGGTAGTTGAAGGCTGCTGTCAAATCCCCCCTCACTCTTCTCTTCTGCAGACTAAAGTCCAGTTCTCTCAGCCTCTGCTCATAAGTCATGTGCCCCAGCCCCCTAATCATTTTTGTTCCCCTCTGCTGGACTCTCTCCAATTTGTCTATATCCTTTCTGTAGTGGGGGCCCCAAAACTGGATGAAATACTCCAGATGTGGCCTTACCAGTGCCAAATAGAGGGGAACAATCACTTCCCTTGATCTGCTGGCAATACTCCTACTAATGCAGCCCAACATGCCATTAGCCTTCTTGGAACAAGGGCACACTGTTGACTCATATCCAGCTTCACATCCACTGTAATCCCCAGGTCCTTTGCTGCAGAACTGCCACTTAGCCAGTCAGTCCCCAGCCTGTAGCAGTGCATGGGATTCTTCCGTCCTAATTGCAGGACTCTGCACTTGTCCTTGCTGAACCTCATCAGATTTCTTTTGGCCAAATCCTCCAATTTGTCTAGGTCACTCTGGACCCTATCCCTACCCTCCAGGGTATCTCTCTCTCCCCTCAGCTTAGTGTCATCCGCAAACCTGCTGAGGGTGAAATCCATGCCATCATCCAGATCATTGATGAAGATGTTGAACAAACCCCACTGCAGGGCTGACCACTGGGGCACTCTGCTTGATACCGGCTGCCAACTGGACATAGAGCCGTTGATCACTACCAGTTGAGCCTGATGATCTTTCTTTACACCTTATAGTCCATTCATCCAATCCATATTTCTTTAACTTGCTGGCAAGAATACTGTGGGAGCCCATATCAAAAGCTTTGCTATAGTCAAGATATATCACGTCCACTGCTTTCCCCATATCCACAGAACCTGTTATCTCATCATAGAAGGCAATCAGGTTGGACAGGCATAACTTGCCCTTGGTGAATTCATGTTGACTGTTCCTGATCACCTTCCTCTCCTCCAAGTGCTTCAAAATGGATTCCTTGAGGACCTGCTCCATGATTTTTCTATAGCTATTTTTAGAAATCTCACATTGGTACCTTCTTTGCATTTTGTCAAATCCACAGTGACAGTGCATGTAAATCAAACAACATATGCTGGGTCATCATCCGAGACTGCTATAACATGAAATATATGGCAGAATGCAGGCAAAACAGAGCAGGGGACATACAATTCTCCCCCAAGGAGTTCAGTCACAAATTTAATTAACACACTATTTTTTTTATCGATCATCATCAACATGGAAGCATGTCCTCCGGAGTGGTGGCTGAAGCATGAAGGGGCATACGAATGTTTAGCATACCTGGCACGTAAATACCTTGCAACTCTGGCTACAAAAGTGCCAAGCGAATGCCAGTTCTCACTTTCAGGTAACATTATAAATAAGAAGCAGGCAGCAGTATCTCCCATAAATGTAAACAAACTTGTTTGTCTTAGTGATTGGCGGAACAAGAAGTAGGACTGAGTGGACTAGTAGGCTCCAAAGTTTTACATTGCACTCAAAACCAAAACAGTTATGTAACAAACAAAAAAATCTATATTTGTAAATTACACTTTCATGATAGACATTTCTCTACAGTACTTGTATGAGGTGAATTGAAAAATACTATTTATTTTATCATTTTTACAGTACAAATATTTGTAATAAAAATAATATAAATGAGCACTGTACACTTTGTATTCTGTGTTTTAATAAAAATCAATATATTTGAAAATGTAGAAAAACATACAAAATATTTAATAAATTTCAATGGGTATTCTATTGTTACCAGTGCGATTAATTACGATTAATTTTTGTTAACCGTAGTTAATTTTTTTGAGTTAACTGCGATTAATCGACAGCCCTAATGGGCACTATATTTGCTTTTTTCCAATCGTCCGGGACCTCCCCTCATCACCACGAGTTTTCAAAGATAATGGCCAATGGCTCTGCAATCACATCAGCAAACTCCCTCAGAACCCTCGGATTCATTGCATCCGTCCCCATGAATTTGTGCATGTCCAGCTTTTCTAAATAGTCTTTAACCTGTTCTTTAACCACTGAGAGCTTCTCACCTCCTCCCGATACTGTGCTGCCCAGTGCAGCAGTCTGGAAGCTGACCTTGTCTGTGAAGACCGAGGCAAATAAAGCATTGAGTACTTCAGCTTTTTCCACATCATCTGTCACTATGTTGCCTCCCACATTCAGTAAGGGTCCCACACTTTCCCTGACCTTCTTCTTGTTGCTAACATACCTGTAGAAACCCTTCTTCTTACACTTCACATCCCTTGCTAGCTCTAATTATGCTTTGGACTTTCTGATTAAACCCCTGCATGGTCGAGCAATATTTTTATTCTCCTCCCTAGTCATCTGTCCGAGTTTCCACTTCTTTTCAGCTTCCTTTTTGTCTTTAAGCTCACCAAAGATTTCTCTGTTAAGACAAGTTGGTCGTCTGCCATATTTGCTATTGTTTCTGTACATTGGGATGGTTTATTCCTGCGCCCTCAGTAAGGCTTGTTTAAAATACAGCCAGCTCACCTGGACTCCTTTCCCCCCATTAGCCTCCGAGGGGATCCTGACCATCAGTTCCCTGAGGGACTCAAAATCTGCTTTTCTGAAGTCCAGGATCCATATTCTGCTGCTCTCCTTTCTTCCTTGTGTCAGGATCCTGAATTCGACCATCTCATGGTCATTGTTGCCCAGGCTGCCACCCACTTCTACTTTCCCTACCAATTCTTCCCTGTTTGTGAGCAGCAGGTCAAGAGGAGCATGGCCCCTAGTTGGTTTCTACAGCACTTTCACCAGGAAGTTGTCCCCAGCAGTCTCCAAAAACTTCCTGGATTGTGTATGCACTGCTGTATTGCTCTCCAGCAGATGTCAGGGTGATGGAAGTCCCCCATTAGAACCAGGGCCTGTGATCTGGAAACTTCTGTTAGTTGTCTCAAGAAAGTCTCGTCGACCTCATCCTCCTGGTCCGGTGGTCTATAGCAGATGCCCACCACGACATCCCCCTTGTTGCTCTCACCTCTAAACTTAACCCAAAGCCTCTCAACAGGCTTTTCTCCAGTTTCATACCGGAGCTCTGAGCAATCATACTGCTCCCTTACATACAGTGCAACTTCTCCACCTTTTCTCCCCCGCCTGTCCTTCCTGAACAGTTTATACCCATCCATTACAGAGCTCCACTCATGTGACTTACCCCACCAAGTCTTTGTTATTCCAGTCACATCATAGTTCCTTGACTGTACCAGGATTTCCAATTCTTCCTGCTTGTTTCCAAGGCTTCTTGTGCTCGTGTACAGGCACCTAAGATAACTAGCTGATTGCCCTATTTTCTCAGTATGAATCAGGAGACCTCCCCTGTTGCACCCTCCTCCTTCTGTTTTCTCCCAGTATCCCACTTACCTCCAGTCTTAGGTCACCATCCCCCGGCAAACCTAATTTCAAGCCCTCATCACTAGGTTAGCAAACCTGCCTGAGAAGATGCTCTTCCCTCTCTTCGTTAGGTGGATCCCATCTCTTCCTAGCAATCCTTCTTCCTGGAACAATATCCCATGGTCAAAGAATCCAAAGCCTCTTTCCAACATCACCTGCGTCACCATGCATTTACCTCCACAATTCGATGGTCCCTACCTGGGCCTTTTCCTTCAAAAGGGAGGATGGACGAGAACAGGATTTGCGCCTCAAACTCCTTTATCCTTCTTCCCAAAGCCACATAGTCTGCAGTGACCCGCTCAAGTTCATTCTTGGCAGTATCATTGGTGCCCACGTGGAGAAGTAGGAAGGGGTATCGGTCCGAGGGCTTGATCAGTCTCGGCAGACACTTCGTCACATCCTGAATTCTAGCTCCAGGCAAGTGGCACACTTCTCGAGTTTCCTGGTCTGGACGGCAGATGGATGACTCTGTCCCACTTTGGAGGAAGTCCCCGACTACCACCACCACCCGTCTCCTCCTCTTGGGAGTGTTGGTCATGGAACCCCCATCCCTAGGACAATGCATCCCATGTCTTCCGGTCAATGGTGTCTCCTTCTGATCCCTTCCCTCAGATTACTCTTCCAAACCATTCTCCGCCGTAGTACCTGTGCAGAGAGCCTGAAAACGATTTCTTACCTTGTAGCAGGGTGGACACCCGCTCCTGCCTGGGAGGACTGGAAAGCAGCCTTGGAGAGGGCTGCAGCTCTAAAAGCTGGGCTGATTGGGGAAGCGGCCGCAGCTGGGCCACACCCCAATCAGGCCACAGCTGGCCTGTATAAAAAGGCTGGGAGCCAGGAGCTCAGACAGTCTCTCTCTGCATTCAGAGAGAGAAGGGCCTGGCTGCAGGGAGCTAGAGACTGGGTACCTGAGTGGATATGGGCTGGGGACAGGCTGAGGAGCTGCGGAGCTCCAGCCTGGAAAGCCCCAGGCTGCGGCCTAGCATAAGGTCAACAGGTACTGGAGGTTGCAGAGGGCAGCCCAGGATTAGGAAAAGGCAGCAGGTCCAAACCCAACCTTGCCAGTGATGAGTAGGCTGATACTGGAGTCTGCCCCAGGGCGTGGGGCTAGACGATGACTGGCAGTAGCCTTATACTGAGGCGAGGTTGGGATAGTGGGTGGAGGTTCCCCGGGGAGGGAAGACCCTAAGACTGAGGGGTTACTGCCAGGGGGCAGCACCCCAGATAACGGGGCACCGGGTCTGGGAGGGATACGGGGGCCAAGTGGCAGGCGGATTACCGGCCTGCAGAGGGTGCTCCGGGCTGGAAATCGAGCTAATTCCCAAGGACGATCAGCAGGAGGTGCCGCAGGGGTGAGTCTGCGCAACACTACATACCTCTATCTGCATTGGGGGTATATAGGTTCTTCTCTTTCTTCTGGAGGCCACCTGCTGCCAATTTTCTTCTCCGTTCTGCACTGCCCTCTTTGATTCTTCAGCATGTTGTGCCTGCAGTACCAAACCCTGACTTCTATGAAAGTCTTCATTTTCTCTGATGCAATGCACGGTTGATACTTGAGTCAGTAGTCATCCCTCTCTTCCAAAAAATCCTCTCCCCTGTGACAGCTACACTCCATTGTAACAATGAACCTTTTAAACTTAGACTGGTCCAAAAATTTCCAACAAAACGTTTTATCAACCGTATATGGGCTTTTGTCAAAATCTACCGTATTTTTCCATGGGAAAAGACTAAATTTCTAAGGAATTGTCTATCCGAAAAATTAAAATGAAATAGAGCCCCATGAGCAGAGCTGGACAGGGATCCAGATTTTCCATTTTTCAGGAAATTCTGCAATTTCTAATTTTCCCATTTTGAAATTGAATAAAAAAAAATCCCACAAAACAGTGTTGTTGTTGTTTTTTTAAAAAGCTTGAGCTCAAAAATGTGTTAAAAATCAAGCTATTTAGTTCCCATTTCAATCTTTATTTTATAAATTTAAAAAAGGAATTTCCTTTAAAAAAGGCATGCTAGCATTATTGAAATGATTTGTTTTGGGTATGTTTTTCTACGTGCCATTTAATCCAAATGGACATGTTTAGAAAACCCATGCCATTTTTATCTAAAATGACATTTTTGTCTCTTTTTTTAATTTTTTTTGTTTTTTGATTTTTACACAAAGACTCCTACCAGTTCTATCTGTGAGGAACCATAGTGATTAGAGTGCATCCTGGGAGATGGAGAGGATGAGAACCTGAGGAACCCAGAACAACTCCTATGAAGCATCATGGCAGCTCAGGTGGAAGCAGAAATTAATGTTGACCCAAAATGAAAGATTTCAATCCAGGAATATTGAAATGTTTTATTTGGATTAAAAAATGTCCAAATGAAATGTCTGAATCAAAATTTTCATTCTATGAAAAATTGGCATATTTCAAATGTTTGTCCCAGTTTGGGATGAAAACAAATTTCAGAAAATGAGAATTTTCCACACAATGGACATTGCTTTTGGGTCAGCTCTAGTTTTGACCAAAATGGAAACAGCTGCAACAGAACCTTCACGGGATTCATACCAAGACTGCAGATAGGGTTGCCAACTTTGGTGGGATGAATTCGTGAAGGTTTCATCACATGACATTATCTTTAATTGAAGATTAATCTTTAATTCCTGGAGACTCCAGGACAAACCTGGAGGCTTGGCAACCCCAGCTGCAGAGCTCACTACTGGAGGAGTTAAGATTGACCACAACTTAACATCATTCAGTGCAAAACGCAAAACCTTCCCCACAAAACTTCTCTACTCAGACTGAGTCCCCCCCACACTTTTGAACTCAATAATAATTAAAAGGTAGGCCTGCCTATGGTTCTCTTGCTGGTAGGAAAAGAAAAAAAAAGTTGCATTGGGAGGAGCCCAGGTATAAAGGTTAAAGTCAACCAAAATAAAAATCAAGATAGGTCACAAATATATATTTTAAGTGGCAAATATCCTTACCTGGTTATAACACCCTGGATTAGAAAAATGGGAAGAATTGTAAGAGTCTAATGTCCTTTTCATACATTCTAAGGCCAGAGTCAACCACTGTGCCCATCCAGACTTCCCTCCTACATAACACAGACCATAGAACTTCCCCTAAATAATTTCTGTCTTAAATTTTCAGCATGTATGCTCACAGTGTTGCAAACACTTGCAATTCTGTCATGAGTCTAACCATATTTGTTGTTTTACTTACAGCCTTAGCTTCTAAAGTCAGATGAGTACATGAGAATTTCATCTTTTTTTGGGGAAGGGGGTCAGTTTTTAGTCTTAATTGAGGGGAGGAGAACTTGAAAACATGACCTGAGGAAATCTGGATTAGGAATAGATAGGTTATTTCACCTCTTTATTTGGCACTGGTGCCACCACCGCAGGAATACGGCATCCATTTCTGGATGTTGATAAATTGAAGATAGTTCAGAGAAGAGCCACAAGAATGATTAGAAAACATGCCTTATAGTGATAGGCTCAAAGAGCTCTATCTATTTAGCATAACAAAGAGAATGTTAAAGGGGAACTGGATGACAGTCTGAAAGTATCTCTATGGGGAATCAATATTCAATAATGGGCTCTTCAATCAAGCAGAGCAAGGTATAACATGGTCCAGTGGCTGGAAATTGAAGAAAGACAAATTCAAAATGAAAAATAAGGTGTAAATTTTTAAACTGTGAGAGTAATTAACCATTGGAACAATTTATCAAGGGTTGTGAGGGATTCTGCATCATTGATATTTTTTTAAAAATCAAGATTTCCCCCTCCCCAATCTAAAAGATCTGCTCTAAGAATTATTTTGGGGAAGTTCTATGGCCTGTGATATACAGGAGGTCAGACTAGATGATCACACGGGTTCTTTCTGGCCTTAGAATCTATAAAGGCCCAGAAACTAGAAGACAAAGAGCAAGACCCGAACGTTTTAATTTTAAACTCTTTATTTTTAACGAATCTTGTGATATTTTTGGTTCTGAATCATGATATGTGATTGCTCAGGTTGTCTATACTGGTGTTGTTTCTGTTACCTCTTGCATTGCTCTCCTTTTGGATAATTAAATTAGATGAGCCATTTTCACTTCTGGACCGTTTAACGCAGAGGAGCGTGAAAGCTGGCTCTCTCTTCCTCCTTAGTCGTCTTTTACCACAACATTGGCTTTCTCAATTGGATGATGGAGACACCATATCAGTGGTAGGCCAGTCCTTTGTGTGTCTCTTTGTGCTGTTTGTGTCTTTCTGTAGTTTAGTTTTGTGAACTTCCAGCTAGGCTTTGCTTAGCGCCTTGATTTTTTTGGATCATATGCATAGGCACAGCCCTTTCCTACATGGCAAACAGCGTATTAAGGGTTAACACAGCCTCGCTCTATTTCTCATAATCTCTTTCCTTGGCTGACTAGCTGTCCATGGCCTCTTGTTCCCTTGCCTCCCTTCCTTTTTATATAATTTTTTTGCAGGATTTTTCTCCCTCCCCTCCCAATCCGTTGTTTGTTTGGTTTTTTTCCATATCAGCAGAATCCTTTCCATTCACAGCTCTCCGTCACTCACTCACTACCAGCTTATGTCCTTGGGAACAGTTACCAGTAACCATAGCATTCTCAGTCACAGAGAATGGCCCCAATCACCTTTTTTTCTGCAAGGGAAGCCCATAGGACGAGGCTAAAAGGGAGGAATGTTTTCTCCCCAAACCATTCCGTCACAAAGGTTCAGGTGGAAATTGGCGGGGCGGGGAGCTTCGTGGAACAATCGACGGCAGGGGTCGGCAACCTGCGGCACGCGTGCCAAAGGTGGCATGCAGGCTGATTTTTAGTGGCACGCTGCTGCCAGCCAGGGTCCCGGCCAGCGGCCCCGCTCAGCCTGCTGCCGGCCTGGATGGACGGAACCCTGGTTGAGCGGGGCCGGCGGACGGAACCCCAGACCGGCAGCAGGATGAGCGGCTCAGCCCGCTGCCGATCTGGGGTTCCATCTGCCGCTCGTGCTGCCGGTCTGGCACATGAAACCTTTTACTAGCACGCAAAACCTTACATTAATGAAGACTTGGCACACCACTTCCCAAAGGTTGCCAACCTCAGGTCTACAGACTATGTGCATGACCTCGCCTATGCCCCGTTTCCCTGAGTTAGTGGGGGGCCCTCTGTGGAAGCCCAGGGAAAAAAGGTAGAATTCTTCTGTAGATAAGTTTGATCCCTCTTAGCATGGGAGAGGAGTGTCTGTGTGCCCTGAGAGAACCGAGCACAGACGTTCCATGACACCATTGGGTCCTTGACTATTAATAATAAATATTAACAGCAATAATGATAAATCCCTTAGACTGGCATTTCCTTTCAACTCAAAATATCCCAAAGGAAGTTACAGAGAGTGTGGGACAAATTTAGGCCATACAGATGCAAATCCCAATGAAGTCCTTGGGAATTCTACACATGTACCTGAGAACAGAATTTGGTCCCATGAAGAGAAGAAATCACCCGCCACTTGGATGTAGCCATTTCTGGAGTGGACAGTGGCAGCTGCTAAAGAGAAAATTAAATAATCTATAACCAGTGCTCAGACCCAACTCCTTTTTCCCCCATGGACTGACCCAGTCTGTTTCTGTCTCACTCTTTTAATGTCGTTTTAGCTCCAGATAGTGTCACTGTCAGTTATGTTTCCTTCAGTGAGCCACAAAAAGCACCTACAGCATTTTGTGCAGTCAACCTGCAGGCAATCTGCTAAAACTCAAGTGCTCATTGATTGGAAAATGATGCAACAGTTCGCTAGCTGGAAACATTATACTATGCAATAAACATGCTTTTCTATTGTCTCCTCCTCCACCCATCATGAAAAGCATCCCTGAGCCCTTCATATTCGTAAGAAACTAGAGAATTAAAACTAGAAAGGAAAAGAAATTGCTGAGGAGGAACAAAGCTGGCTGAGTGGGCCTTTGACTGGGCGTTAAATAACCCAGATGTTCCAGCTTTTGTGACTATGTTTATGGAGGGAGCACAGCTGGATTGATTTGCCCTCTTCCCCTTCAGACCCACAGTGCCCTGGAGTGGTTCTTTGTAGTAACAGTTTTCTTTAACACTTTTAACTGCAGTGCCATGGAATAATCATTATTTCCCTGCCAAAAAGTTTGACAAAAACAAAATTGTTTTGTTTTCCTGAAAAGTACTGTTTGTGTTTTTGCCAAAAACAACCCCCTCATCCCCCAAAAACAGAAAATGTTCTGTCAACCACAACAATAAAGTTTGCTAAAAACTCAATCATTTGACACTTCCTTTTTTTTTGCCAGTTAAAAATAACCAACCAACAAGGAACCACACATGCCACTTTCCATGTTGAAAACAAAGTTTCAATGGAAAGTTTTCCTGCCAGCCTTGGTTGAGATGATGGGGGTTTTCTGGCTGCTGTGGCTTATTTTGGTCATTGATTTTTGGTGTGATGTGAGTCACTGGCATACTCATTTCCCTTAAATGTTGAGATTCTTTTGGCGCTTAGTGCTTTGATTGCACCAACGACTCCACCTTCCTGGCATGCTGTATTTCTATGGCCTTGGAGTGGTGAGGTCCCTCTCTAAGAGCAGGGCTTTGTCCTGCCATTATGACAGCAGAGAAGGCATTAAGGGGGTACAAGGGTCACAGCCCTCCCTTGAGCTTCATCTCCCCTCTCAAGCAGGTGGGCGGGCAATGGATGGACCATTAACTGTGCCTCATCTCAAAGTGCCAACTAGTACAGCTGAGCCAGAGTTGCACATGAAGTAATCTACTACTGGTATAGACCAGTAGCAAATTATTTCTCTACTTTGAGTCACAATTCTCTCCCTGCTCTACTCCTAGGGATAGATTTTAATGTTACAATTTAACCCTCAGTTCTGATCCTTGGTGCTGTCTCTTTCTATTGATTTTCTTTGTTCTTGTCCCCTCTGCTACATTTGACAGGGGTGACGTTCAATTCTTTGAGGTTCTATTAAGGTTTCTTCCAGTCACGGTGACATTACAACATCCTCTCTGAAGAAAATGGAGCTGTTCAGATCTCTTGAGGCTTCCAACAAGTGTTTCCACCCTGGGTGCTTTGAAGGCATCTGCCTTGATGTGGATGTCAATCAGTATCTGATGTTTAGCCTTACTTCTCTGCCTGGTACAGAGAGGCATTGACACAGAAAGGCGTTAAAGTTTGGAATGTCAGTGCAAAGCCACCCTTCAAAACTGAGGTCCACATGTCAATGCAGAGTAGCTGTTTGGTGTGTGACACATTGAGGCCATGGAGTTAAGGTAAATGGTCTCTCCTGAGACTCATGTAAATACAACCTTTTCTCAGTCTGGAGTGTTTTGAAGGTGTCTGTCTTGAAATGGCTGCCTGAGAGAGGATCTAACACATTGCCTTCCAGCTCTGCCTGATGGAGAGAGGCTTTGACACAGGGAAGCATCAGGGTTTGTGACACCAGTGCAGAACCATTCGTGAACCGGCGGTCCATGCAAAGTGGACGCATGAGATTCCTGCAACACAGGATGGATGAAGCTAAAGCGCTGATGAACTTCAGTCTCTTTGTTAATGCAACTCCACACTTCAGGGTGGTGATGCACTTCACCAAAATATATTTGTTCTAATGCAGTGCTCTGTAGTTCAAGTCTCTCAGCATTGGAGCTGGGCCACACCATGAAGGCTGAAGCTCCAAGGATGGGAGTTAATGTAGCAAGGACTATCCAAAGATAGCTGAGTGCAAGTCATTTGACATTGGCCCAATACTGCTCCATGTTGTTAGGCTGAAAGAGAGCAGTCCTATGCTTCTCCATAGTAGAGTATATCTGATCATGAGAAAAGATGAAGTCACCTATAATAACAAAGCAGGTATGGTGCCTGAAATAAGACTATGGGCATTTCTACACAGCAAAGAAAAACCTGTGGCTAGTCCGTGCCAGCCGCCTCGGGGCTGTTTCGTTGCTGTGTAGATTTTGGGACTCGGGCTGGTGCCCGGGCTCTAGGACCCTACAAGGCCCAAGCCCAGAAGTCCGCACAGCAAAGAAACAGCCTCACAGCCTGAGCCCCGTGACCCCGAGGCGGCTGGCATGGGCTAGCCGTGGGTTTTTCTGTGCTGTATAGACATACCCCGAAACTACCTTGAGATATTACCACAAAGCCCTATAGACACGTGGATTCAAACTACTGCAGCATGGTTCTATGGCCAGCAGAGATGTTCAATGCTGTGAATGCTAATTATGTGGGGCAAAGATTTGAGAATTATTAGAATGCAGCCTGCATGGCGCCAGAATATTGGCCCTTCACATTCACCTTTTCAAGAAAATTGATTAGCTTAGTGGTGGTCTAGAAACTGAGATTGCTAGCATTTGATTGGAAGGCAGCCCATTGATGCCTCTTAAATGAAGTTACTTGTGCTACATTGGCTGTAACAGAGCCAGTGCATTAAAACAGAAAAGACACAGAAAAACTATCAAGGAACATCTTCCAATAAGGGTTAGATAGCACATACCCAGGGGAATATTGTAGGGGATGACAAGCAATGTGGAAGACTTTCTTCCAGCCATAACTTCTATGATATAAATATGATTATGATGCTGGTGAACAAAGTGCCAGCTCTGGCCAAGGCCATAGGCATTAGCAAAGAACTGACAAATTCGAAATGAAACCAGCTCATGTCTATATTAGTTTTGTTCAAAATAGGTATTAGTCTTATAAGAATGTATTTAGACTATGAAATGCTTGTAGGTTGCTGCATACATTAATCTTATTTGTAATGCCTGTATTCCATGCACTAAGGAAATATATAAGTTTTGCTTTAAACTTTGAAAATGTTTGCTCTGAACTTGTGAACCTAGGCATGGAAATCATCCCCCCTGCCCACTCAAGAGGCTTGTTAAGATTAAACAGGCCATTAAGGAACATAGAGGCACAAAAGAGCACAATTGGAGTTGCAGCTAGCAAGGGATGTGAAGGGTAACAGGAAGATTTTTATGTTAGCAACAAGAAGGTGGTCAGGGAAAGTGTGGGAACCTTACTGAATGGGGGAGGCAACCTAGTGACAGATGATGTGGAAAAAGCTGAAGTACTCAATGTTTCTTTTGCCTCGGTCTTCACAAACAAGGTCAGCTGCCACACTGCTGCACTGGGCAGCACAGTATGGGGAGGAGGTGAGCAGCCCTCAGTGGTGAAAGAACAGGTTAAGGACTATTTCGAAAAGCTGGACATGCACAAGTCCATGGGGCTGGATGCAAAACAACTGAGGGTGCTGAGGGAGTTGGCTGATGTGATTGCAGAGCCATTTGCCATTATTTTTGAAAACTCGTGGCGATCGGGGGAGGTCCCGGACGATTGGAAAAAGGCAAATATAGTGCCCATCTTTAAAAAAGGGAAGAGGGAGAATCTGGGGAACTAAAGAAGGGTCAGTCTCACCTCAGTCCCCAGAAAAATCATGGAGCAGGTCCTCAAGGAATCCATTTTGAAGCACTTGGAGGAGAGGAAGTTGATAAGGAACAGTCAACATGGATTCACCAAGGGCAAGTCATGCCTTACCAACCTGATTGCCTTCTATGATGAGATAACTGGCTCTATGGAGATGGGGAAAGTGGTGGGGGTGATATACCTTGTTTTTAGCAAAGCTTTTGTTATGGTCTCCCACACTATTCTTGCCAGCAAGTTAAAGAAGTATGGGCTGGATGAATGGACTATAAGGTGGATAGAAAGCTGGCTAGATCGTTGGGCTCAATGGGTAGTTATCAATGGCTCAATGTCTAGTTGGCAGCTGGTATCAAGCGGTGTGCCCCAGGGGTCAGTCCTGGGGCCAGTTTTGTTCAATATCTTCATTAATGATCTGGATGATGGGATAAATTGCACCCTCAGCAAGTTTGCAGATGACACTAAGCTGGGGAGAGAGGTAGATATGCTGGAGGGTAAGGATAGGGTCCAGAGTGACCTAGATAAATTGGAGGATTGGGCCAAAAGAAATTTGATGAGGTTCAACAAGGACAAGTGCAGAGTCCTGCACTTAAGATGGAAGAATCCCATGCATTGCTACAGGCTGGAGACCAACTGGCTAAGTGGCNATGTGATATACCTTGTTTTTAGCAAAGCTTTTGTTATGGTCTCCCACAGTATTCTTGCCAGCAAGTTAAAGAAGTATGGGCTGGATGAATGGACTATAAGGTGGATAGAAAGCTGGCTAGATCGTTGGGCTCAATGGGTAGTTATCAATGGCTCAATGTCTAGTTGGCAGCCGGTATCAAGCGGTGTGCCCCAGGGGTCAGTCCTGGGGCCAGTTTTGTTCAATATCTTCATTAATGATCTGGATGATGGGATAAATTGCACCCTCAGCAAGTTTGCAGATGGCACTAAGCTGGTGAGAGAGGTAGATATGCTGGAGGGTAGGGATAGGGTCCAGAGTGACCTAGATAAATTGGAGGATTGGGCCAAAAGAAATTTGATGAGGTTCAACAAGGACAAGTGCAGAGTCCTGCACTTAAGATGGAAGAATCCCATGCATTGCTACAGGCTGGAGACCAACTGGCTAAGTGGCAGTTCTGCAGAAAAGGACCTGGGGATTACAGTGGACAAGAAGCCTGATACGAGTCAACATTGTGCCCTTGTTGCCAAGAAGGCTAACGGCATATTGGGCTGCATTAGTAGAAGCATTGACAGCAGATTGAGGGAAGTGACTATTCCTCTCTATTCGGCACTGGTGAGGCCACATCTAGAGTATTACGTCCAGTTTTGGGCCCCCCACTATAGAAGGGATGTGGACAAATTGGAGGGTGTCCAGCGGAGAGCAACAAAAATGATTAGGGGGCTGGGGCACATGACTTATGAGGAGAGACTGAGGGAACTCAATTTATTTTGTCTGCAGAAGAGTGAGGGGGGATTTGATAGCAGCCTTCAACTACCTGAAGGTGGGTTCCAAAGAGGATGGAGCTAGGCTGTTCTCAGTGGTGGCAGATGACAGAACAAGAAGCAATGGTTTCAAGTTGCAGTGGGGGAGGCCTAGGTTGGATAGTAGGAACCACTATTTCACTAGGAGAGGGGTGAAGCACTGGAATGGGTTACCTAGGGAGGTGGTGGAATCTACATGTAATCATAGAATATCAGGGTTGGGAGAGACCTCAGGAGGTCATCTAGTCCAATACCCTGCTCAAAGTAGGACCAACACCAACTAAATCCATCCTTAGAGTTTTTTAAGGCCCGGCCTGACAAAGTCCTGGCTGGGATGATTCAGTTGGGGTTGATCCTGCTCTTTGAGCAGGGGGTTGCACTAGATGACCTCCTGAGGTTGCTTCCAACCCTAATCTTATTTGATTCTATGGCCCTATCACACCTTGGAAATGTTACGTGCAAGAGAGCTTGTCTCAGACTGGAAGATTGAATATAAAAGAAAACAGGGTCACAAGCAAATTTTTCCATCTCTTTGCTTTTTCAACTCTCACAGGACCAGAGACTCTAAACTGAAGCAAGAGATCCCACAGAACTGTTCCTGGGTTTGGCCTGAAAAATATCTTGAATTGACAGATCACCACAACTCTGTCACTCTTAGGATTTAGGCTGTCTACACTATCTCTTATGTCTGCAAAACGCATGTCATTCCGGGGTGTGAAAAAACACCTGCCGAACTACATAAGTTACCCCGATATAAGCACCGATGTGGACACCACTATGTCAGTGGGAGAACTTTTCCCGACGACATGATTACCACCACTCACGGAGATAGGGTGACCAGACGTCCCGATTTTATAGGGACAGTCCCAATATTCGGGGCTTTGTCTAATACAGGTGCCTATTACCCCTCACTCCCTGTCCCGATTTTTCACACTTGCTATCTAGTCACCCTACATGGAGGTGGTTTTATTATGTTGATTGGACAGCTCTCTCCTGTCAGCATAGAGCGGCTACACGAGAGATCTTACAGCTGTGCAGCTGCATCAGTATAGCTGTGCCGCTGTAAGCTCTCTAGTGTAGACAAAGCCTTTGATTGCAACCCCAATTGTGTTATATGCTTGTTTACTTGAACCTGTAAATAACCCTTATTTATTTTTCCTACTTAATCAACCTTTAATTACCGAATTGGCTACAGGCATTGTCTTTGCTGTGAGATCTGAGAGACAAATTGATCTGTGTAAGTAACTGGTCTCTTGGGACTGGAAGCAACCTGAAGATTTTGTGATTTTAGGTGTGACCATTTATTACTAAGGCCAGCTTGCCTGGGTGGCAAGGTAGACTGCAGAGCCTAAGGGAACAGGCCAGCTTGCCTGGGTGGCAGGGCAGACTGCAGAGCCGAAGCGAACAGGCCAGCTTGCCTGGGTGGCAAGGTAGACTGCAGAGCCTAAGGGAACTGTCTGTGACTCCATGGTAAGACTGTTGAAGTGATCGAGGAGTTCACATTTGTTACTGGGTAGGTGAAGTCTAATTATAGAACATATTGCCAGTTTGGTGCATCTACCGTGTTTTTGACAGTCTGCCCTGAGGTAGGCACTCATGATTGTGAGCCTCTTCAGACCGTGTGACAGCGATTTGTAAGATAAATCAGAAGCTTGGAGAGAAGTACAGTTTTTCAGCAATCTATATTGACCAGGCTGAGAATAGTTAAACAGGTTCTAATGATATCAGCTAAGTGACTTGTTCCATATAATGCAGCTATAAACTCACAAACACGACCTCTAGAATAGGAAAGAAACTTAGTAGGAAAAAATTATTAGAAATAGAAGGCAACCTGGCAGCTCTAATGGTCACATTTTCATTCACAAAATAGCTTATAAACCATTCGCAGTGTTCTACCAACAACACCTTCTTTTGATTTATAGTCTTTTTTTTTAATGGGTTCAGGATAGAATCAATGGCCTGGAAGAGCACAGTCGGGTAATGTTTCCCAGAAGATATATTAGAAAAAGATGCTGCCCTTGCAGCTTTTGATGGACTTGGATATTGGTCCACAGGTTGTTTGCTTTCTCTTTAGTGATCTGAAAATGGAAGACCAGATGATGTCCATAAATGTTCCAATCTGTGTCTCTCCAATTTAATTAGCACCAATTGCTTTGGAAATAATGGCCACATTTTGATAAGTTGGAAGTTCTTAATTAAAAAAAAAATTGCTGACAACATTCCCAGAATTGTACAAGACATAAAAATGAGGAACATGGGAGTTGTTAGACTGGACAAGAGCACTGGTCCGTTTAGTCCAGTATCCAGTGGCTAGTACCAGTTGCTTCAGAGGGGAAAAAAAACAGCATTAGGCAGTTCGGGGATAACCTGGTTCTATAGGGAAGTTTCCTCTGAAGCCTTAAAGAGGTAGCTTATGCCCAGAAGCTGGAGGGTTTAATAATATATGGAGATATACCTATCTCATAGAGCTGGAAGGGACCCTGAAAGATCATCAAGTCCAGCCCCCTGCCTTTACTAGCAGGACCAATTTTGCCCCAGATCCCTAAGTGGCCCCCTCAAGGATTGAACTCACAACCCTGGGTTTAGCAGGCCAATGCTCAAACCACTGAGCTATCCCTGGTTGAAAAAACAGATTTTCTAGCAAGGACAGCAGAGTAAGTGTGTAAAACAGGGATATAAATACTTCCTTTTGCTACATTTATCCTCACAGATGCCTGAGAGGTGTGGAAGTATTTGTATTCCTATTTTACAGATGGGTTGCGGAGGCACTGAGAGAACAAGTGGGTTGTTTAAGGTCTCACAGGATGGTTGTGGCAGAGCAATGAATTGAACCTAGTTCTCTCATATTCCCATTTAGCACCCTAGCCACTAGACGATCTTTCTCTGGTACCTGACCTAGAAACCTACTTTAAAAAACATCGAGAGACCAGAAATAATGATTGGAGGCTCTGACCTACCTGAGACACTACCTCTCTGGTTGTGTCTCAAACCCAGGACCACAAGAGCAACCATGCTCCAGTCCTCCACCTGGCAGCCTACAGACAAAAGCTTATGTGGGACAAATGTAGCCCAACCCTAACATGAAGCATCCAACCTGACTGAGTCCCAGAGTGGCTGATTAATCCACTGGTCCTACTTCAGCCAGTAGCAGGCACAAAAAAGCTGTCTGAACAACTGGGCTCTGTCCTGTTCTGGACTGTGTGCTACCTGCAGCTTGATTTCCTGTCATCCCAGCCCTGCTTGATGCCTGGCAACTGACTTGCGGTTCCCGACCTCCAGTTTGTCTCCTGCCTCTGACCCCCGGTATCCTGACCCAGCCAACTCTTACTCCTGTCTTGCGACTGTGGACTCTGGTTCCAACTACTAGGTTCGGGTGCCCATGACCCAGGCATGACACCTTGTGACATAAATACATACCATACATAGGTTGGTCCCTCTCTACAAGGATAATGGTATTGTTTGTGAACTTGGGGCTGCATAAGTTCCACTGATAGACTTGAAAGTCTATGAAAGGTTGTCATAGGGATGCGGTGATTCCCCCTACCCAGGGCCAGCGCAACCCATTAGGCGTCCTAGGCGGTTGCCTAAGGCGCCAATATTTGGGGGGCGCCGGCGCCCCGGTAGTCGGCGGAATTTTGGGGGCGGGACCTTCCACCGCCTAGGGCGGCGAAAAAGCTGGCGTCGCTCCTGCCCCTACCCCAACAATTACAAGTTATTTCAGGTTCCGCAACTAAAAAAAGCTACTCAAGGCAGGACTTTGCAGCCCACGGGACCTTTCACATGTGAGCCGCAAAACCTAAGTGTGGGCCTGAAAATAGGCCAAGTAGATGAGGAGGATTGTAGGGCTCACCAGAAGATGATGGAGGTAAGCACACAGCATAAATTATTCTCCTGTGAGCCTTTTTGCTAGATGAGTCCTAAAATTTAACCGGATGTGATCATCAGTTGCTGCATCAAGTACAATAGGCTACTTGATTTAAATAAAGAGGTAATTTGTACATTGAAAACAATTTAACAATTAACCTTTTTCAGTATAGTCACCTGTGCTGTATATGGCAAGAGAGAGCTGAGGAAAGACTCCTTCAACATTCCTCAGGGTTACTCTCCTGCCAAACCTATAAAACTCATTCTGACATCAATTATGGCAACTCAGAGATAAATGTGTAATTACAGGTACAGGGATGTGTGTGTGGGGGGGGGGTGGGGAATCAAACCAATATGAAATGGTTTTGAGAGTGGAGGGACATACTGGTTAATGGGTTTCAAGCCCTGTTACCAAAGCGAAGAATTCTGCCTCCAGGACAATTATAATCTGAGTTCTCTCTCCTTTGGGTGTCAGTTTTCTCTTTGTCATTTATCAGCAAGCCATCCTCCCTTCATTTAGTTTATTTTAAAATGTCATGTGAACTCAACTCCTACAAGGCAATAATAATTAGACATAAATGGTGACTTATATCCCAAAGATTTCTTAAGTGTTTTAAGAGGTATGCATTCATCACTGGGGGTCGGTCATGTCTGGAGTAAGCATTACAGAATGAGCATGAGAATCCAGAACTCTTCAATTGTGCTCCTGGTTCTGTCACTAGCATGTTGTGTGGTCTTGAGTTTTCTTAGCATCTTGCAGAACTGACCCCTAGGTAGGGACAGCTGATGTGCATGTATATACAGTAGAAATTGTTTTGACAACTGAAATGCAGCTGCCCCTGGGGTGTGGTATGTTCTACGTTGAACAATAATGCCAATAATATTTAGCAGAGGACAAAAAAATATTCCTCTACTTGGAAAAAGCAAGGAGAATTTAGTTGGCCAGAATGTACACTGGAGTTGACAAGCCTGCTCCTGTAATACGTGCCATGGAATGTTAATGATCATTGTGGTAAACCCAGGACAAACAGCTACAAAGGGGGGGGGGGGGGGTAATTAGTCCCAGGGGGTTAAAAGGCCTCTCCCAATCCACTGAGGGGAGATAACCAGGGGGAAACAAGGTTCAGCTGGAAAAGGGGTTACTAGGGAACTAATTAGGTTCAGCTGGCTCCAACTGCTTGAGACCTTTTTAAACCCTCCCCTGCATGGAAGGAAGGGATGAGAGAGTGAGAGAAGCAGGGAAGCTGCCAGTAGGCTGGGGACAGCAAGACACCGAACCCTTCCAGGAAGGAAGGAAGGAAGGCTGCACTCCCTCCCCAGAAGGGAAGGAAAACAAGCACAAGGGACTGACTGGGGAAAGGAATAGCCGGACCCTGTGCTACTGGTAAGGATCTGCCGTGCCCAAGCCTGTGTCTCCAAGGCAAAAAGGACTGAGCCTGCTGAGGAGAAGAAGGTACTTTGCCACATCATATTTCATCAGGAAATCAAGTATCATCTGAAAGATCGCTGATCCAGTAGCAGAATGCCCTTTATCACCATACTGTGGCAGTTGGGTACTGACTCAGATGGAAGAACAGCACCCATTAAATCACAACATCACTTCCTTTAACAACTGGGTTGTCCGTGGAGGTCCCCCATGCTTATCTGATTTGTCACTATTTAGTAGAGCTGGCCAGGAATTATTTTGATTTCCCCTCCTTCCCCCAATCGGAAAATGCCCGTTCATCAAAACTGAAATTGTCCTTGAGAAAGGGTCAGTTTCAACAAATTTCCGGTTTCAAATGTTGGTTTGGAAAAAATCACTTTCAAAGTTGCTGAACAGTCCTAGTCAACATTTTTGAAATAGAAAAAATTCAGCTTTTCAGTTTGAAGTGACTTTTTAAAAAAAAATTAAATTAAGGTTAAAAAAAAAAAAAAGTCAATCAAAATGAAATGTTTTGAAATTGTCCAAAAAAACCCACCTTTCAATTAAGTGGATGTATTTTTTTTCAGATTTTCAATTACATAAGAGCAGTCATACTGGGCCTGACCAAAGGTCCATCTAGACCAGCATCCTGTCTTCCAACAGTGGCCGATGCCAGGTGCTCCAGAGGGAATGAACAGAACAGGTAATCATCAAGTGATCCATCCCTTGTCACCCATTCCCAGCTTCTGGCAAACAGAGGTTAAGGACACCCCATCCCTGCCCATCCTGGCTAATAGCCACTGATGGACCTATCCTCCATAAACTTATCTAGTTCTTTTTTAAACCCTGTTACAGTCTTGGCCTTCACAACATCCTCTGGCNTTGAAATAGAAAAAAATCAGCTTTTCAGTTTGAAGTGACTTTTTAAAAAAAAATTAAATTAAGGTTTAAAAAAAAAAAAGTCAATCAAAATGAAATGTTTTGAAATGGTCAACAAAAAAAACCCCCACCTTTCAATTAAGTGGATGTATTTTTTTTCAGATTTTCAATTACATAAGAGCAGCCATACTGGGCCTGGCCAAAGGTCCATCTAGACCGGCATCCTATCTTCCCACAGTGGCCGATGCCAGGTGCTCCAGAGGGAATGAACAGAACAGGTAATCATCAAATGATCCATCCCCTATCACCCATTCCCAGCTTCTGGCAAACAGAGGTTAAGGACACCCCATCCCTGCCCATCCTGGCTAATAGCCACTGATGGACCTATCCTCCATAAACTTATCTAGTTCTTTTTTAAACCCTGTTACAGTCTTGGCCTTCACAACATCCTCTGGCAAGGAGTTCCACAGGTGGACTGTGTATTGTGTGAAGAAATACTTCCTTTTGTTTGTTTTAAACCTGCTGCCAATTAAATTCATTAAAATTTTGGAGATTTTGGCTTTTCCTCCTACAGTAGAGCCTCAGACTTATGAGCCCCAGAGTTACGAACTGACCAGTCAACCACACACCTCATTTGGAACCGGTAGCAGCAGAGACCAAAAAACAACACCACCAAAACACAAACTACTAAAAGATTTCTTTAAAAAAGAAAGATTCAACAAGGTATGGAAACCTTCTGTGCTTTTTAAATTTAAATTAAGATAGTTAAAAGCAGCATTTGTCTTCTGCATAGTAAAGTTTCCAAGCTGTATTAAGCCAATGTTCAGTTTTAAACCTTAGAAATTGCAACCGTAATATTTCGTTCAGACTTACGAACATTTCAGAGTTACGAACAACCTCCATTTCCGAGGTGTTTGTAACTGAGGTTCTACTGTATTTGGGAAGGCTTTTGAAATATCAAACTCCTGCAGGATGGGAAAACGGTTTCCCCCCCAGCTCTAATGTTTAGTTGTGAGAACAGAGACATATATTAAATTATGGCATGATCTCCCAAGGCATGTCAGGGAAGCCCTGTTGACTGAGTTATTTAGAACAATACTGGATAAAGCACTTGAGAATATATTGTAGGAAAGATTCTTCCACTGCCAGGTAGGTGGACTGAATAACAGTCTATTTCATCCTTATTTTTTTAATTATAATTTGAGTTCACCTTTGCACTGCACATCATTTTAAATTCCTGGCAAGTTTGTTGTTGGTATCAGTGCATCTGTTGTTGGTGTCAGCTGAGCAGGTTGGGTGAATCTCAACTGGTTGCAAGAAAAGGATGAACAGTCATGTCCTGCCAGAGTTGAAGATACAAGGACACCAGAATACTTTGCAATTCATCTCACCATTACAGTTCATCTCCTTTTATAATTTGTCTGAATATTTTTAATTGCACAGACTTTTTTAAAACAATCCTCAGTAGTGACAATAGAAAGGTCTGCTAGTCATCCAAACGTCTTTCAGCAACACCCTGTACCATCTGAAGATCATTAATGTGCTAATCATGAAAGGAAGGAGAGGAATTTGCTGAACTTTATGAGCAGTTAATGCAAAGATTCCATGCTGACATTTTTAAATAGGGTGGAAAAATGAATAATATGCACAACTCCTCATATCACACAGGCAGAATAGCTTGATTGGCCAAACTGGCTACTGGCCAATAGCACATGAGCATCACCCCTGGCAGGTGGGTTTGGCCATCCTTTTTATGTGACACATCTTGCTGATGGATTGTAGAACAATATTGATATGTTGTAAGGAGTGACTGGTTTAATTTCTGCTGAGGTCAAGGTTGGTTCAAACTCTATTTGACTCAGGACCTGGACCAAAGCCCACTGAATTTAATGGGAGCCTTTCCATTGACTTCAATGGGCTTTGTATCAGGCCAAAAGAGGTTGTCCGAGTTTAATCGGGGAAGGAAGAAAAGGGACACACAAAGAATGAAGTGGTGCATGACAAATTGAAACGCCCTCACAGGTTCTTGATCTGCACCCAAGTCTTTCCCTATGGTGAGATGAGCAACCTTGCAGCAAATGTCTCAGGTTTGGATTCTTCACGAGAAATAGCTTGCTGCCAAATTCAAATAATTCTTTTAAGAGTTTACTTTTATCCAATATCACACATTTATTGCTCTCCAGATGCTTGCACAAAAGAAAAATAATCCAAAAGGAGGTAGGGGGCAGAGAGGAAAGACATACAAAGTTGCAACAACACAGGATGGATTATCTTCTATCAAGCTCAGACACCCTCAGATACTTCTAGTCTTGCTCAAGGTTGAACTCCCTTTAATTGTTCATCTTAAAGCAGCAGGAAACAAAATGATCATCATCAGCAGGTACTTAGAGAAGAGCAAGAAGCAGGATATGGACTACTCTATTAAAACTTCCTGGTGTTTAAGTGCCCATTGCTTCAGAGCCAAGGATACCATACTTGTGCGCAAGGAAGAGCTTATCCTCATTATAATGAGGAGTGTCTTACCAGGGAGACATCCTTAAACAGATGAGCGAACCAAGGAATCAAATGGACAATTAGTTGGCTTCATTTTCCTACAAGGTAGTTAAGTGGCTGATAAATAGGGGGAAATAAAAAAATTGCTCAAAGCTAGGCACTGAAGAGGAAAAAGAGACAATTTAAATGGCAATGACTTTCAGGTTACACCAAATTATCAGTGTTAGCCTGAAAGACACAAACGTACACAAAAAAAGTCAGAATGGCTTCTGCTTTACAGGAAAACACACAGGATTTGTTCTACTCTGAGGACAAAAGCAGCCACAAAGAGAAATAGACTAATGGTTAACACATCAAAAGATCAGAGATCTGTTCTTGGTTCATACCAGCCTACTGTCCAACACTGGGCATATCATTTAATCTCCCTGCCCCTAGATCTTTCCATGTGTAAAACAGGAGTAATTATGCTTAACATACCTCACAAATGTTGTGAGGCTTAATTCATTAATATTTGGAAAGTGATTTGAGGTGCTCAAATGGAAGTTGCTATAGAAGAGAAAACAGTAGAGTCAGAGAGCAGTGGTGAGGGTCACAAATACTGGTACTAAAACTGGCATATAGTCATATTAGGTTGCACTCAATGTTTGCATTAGTCCAATTGTATTCACCCTTAAAAACATGTCCAAGTAGATAGTCCAATGCGGAGGTAGCTTGGGGTTTTGCAAAATTTACCTGGATGGGCTTTGTTTTTTTCCAAACCACACACCAGAGGTGGTTTAGATGGGTGATTCCGATAAAGGAGAAACCAAAGTAGGGAGGAGTTTCCCTCTCTACCTCATTCCACACGCTCATCTCTGCCTTAGATTGACAAGGCAGGTATATTGCCCTTACAATTCACCTCTTGAAATTCAGAATCAACACCGTTGTTCGTAGTAGTGTTCAAAGGCCCCAATCAGGATCAGGGCCATTCTTCTATGCTCTGGTCACACAAGACATAGGTCGTGCCCTGAAGAGGCTGCACATTCATATACTGAGAAGAAGGAGCAGAAAGGGCTCAGACATTCACAATCTAATTCTTTGTATGGAACTACATGTCTGTGCAAGGGATGAAAGAGTGAGAACCCTCCTATCTCTATGTAAACTAGGTGGACTTTGGGTCTGGTTGCGTAAGAATAAGCAGAGCCACTTGCCTGCTCACTGCCTCTTTGGAGCAGAAGGGGAGGGAGTGGCTGGGGATGGCAAGAGTCTTGGTTGTATCCCACCAGAATAGCTGACCCAGTGCAAAATGAGGAAAAATGAGTGCCAGATTATACCAGCAATAAATTACTAAGGTACTACTCCCCAAGAACAGGAAGGAAGCAGTGGAGGAAATGGGATTCAGACAAGGCTACTCCTGAGTTGTTGCATTTTGCCAACCATCCATCGTTCAAGGCTGTGCCCAAAGTCACAATCTAACTCAAAGCGATGCTTTTGTTTTCAAAAAACAACCTCAAGTGCACACCTGCCAAGCTATTATGGGTTAATCCTAGCTTAGTTCCAGGTATGTTCAACGTAGGTTCACATGGTGCAGATACATTTCTAGAGATCTGATGAAATTTAAACCCTTAGGCCTAGGTTGTAACTTGAGGCACAACTCTGAGAAAGGGAGACAATGGGGAAATGGGACAGTTGTGTCCCAGCTACATCCCTCCAAGACACCATTCATACTCTGCTTTAGTCTTGCTCAAAGAGCTGGGGTAGTAATTTCCTGCTGATCTATAAGAACAACAAATCACAGTGTGGAAGATAGGGCCATTTCCTGCAATATCTTGGAAAGACCTTCTTGCATTAAGTTTATGCATTATTCTGGGACAGGACTGAATGTACTTTCTCTAGCAGGGAGATGTGATAGATCAGGCATGCGAGCTGATTTTCAGTGTCACTCACACTGCCTGGGTCCTGGTCACCGGTCCGGGGGGCTCTGCATTTTAATTTAATTTTAAATGAAGCTTCTTAAACATTTAAAAACCTTATTTACTTTACATACAACAATAGTTTAGTTATATATTATAGACTTATAGAAAGAGACCTTCTAAAAAGGTTAAAATGTATTACTGGCGCGGGAAACCTTAAATTAGAGTGAATAAATGAAGACTCGGCACACCACTTCTGAAAGGTTGCTGACCCCTGTGATAGATGTAAGACCTGGGCGTTAAAAAGCCTATATTTAAAATGTACCAGATAAGTATGGACTTTTGGGACAATAAATGCTAAGTGGATTTCCTGGAGAATCCCTAGGGGGAGATTAATATAAATTACTCAACTCTGGTTATACAAAAGCAACATTCAGAGAAGAGGGCTTTTGTCTGCTGATTACTTGTTATAGACGTCAAAGTCCCAAGCTGTATAAAGAAATGGCTGATCTGCCCAGCCTTGGTTCTAGTTCTGATCTAAGATGGATGAATTTGTATCTGAGAGGAAAACCCAGTTGGGGCTTTTGAAAAACTAACACCTACCAGACCTCTAGGCAGGATTTGGGGGGTGGGGGACCCTCTGGTAGGCTTTTCAGCATATGTGTAGGTTCTTTCATTGATTTTTTTTTTCTGTAATACTTTCACCCTGAGAATAAGTGTGTTTGCTTAGCAAAGAGCTGCACAGTAACTTAAAACTGCAGGCAGCACACTGGTCATAGCTAGGGTGGCCGCTGATGCACCCCCAGAATAGTGGACATTCCAATACTTCTGGAAGTGGCCTGGGCCCACCCCCACCTGTGTGACCTCCACCAGGCACCATCGGTCACATCCCGAGAAGTAACCTCCCCACCCACCTGTTTCAGCAACCAAGTCAGCAGATGCCTATTGATACCTTTGTGCTCGAACCCAAGGGCCAGGTAGCCCACACAAGGGATAATGGACGGTCGTACCCCGCACTTCTTCCCATGAGAAGGAATGTAACTCAAGTCGCAGTCTAGCCTTTGCTGCCGGCTACTTGCTTGCAGTAACTCTGCACCACAGAGAAACAAAGAAAGTAAGCTACATCACACTGAAACATCCAGGGAACTTTTGTGGAGAAGAATATGCATTTTTGACAGCCCCAGTGTGATAAGTATATCAAGATTTAGTGTCCCTTTATTAGTTTCTCAGTACAGGGGAACCCTGTGGCTGCCAAACCTGAATCATTACCCTCATTTTTCATGATATAATCAGTATGAAAATGGTGACTACCTGGATGTTTTCCTGGACATGAGATGTTCTAGCTAAGTGCGCTAGGTTGCCGTTATTGCATCACTGACTGATTAATGTCCCTTCTTTATTTTCATTCCCTGTACTGATACAATGCATATGTCACTGAGTAATTATGCCCAGTGCCTGCTTCTGAATTATGCCCTTGACAAGCATGTGTCTTTGTCATTGATATTCCAGGTTCGCTCACACTCTTGAACCCTTTCCCTCGCAGTCAAATAAACCATCGCTCATCTGATAAGGTTTAATTGAACTGAGGGACAACACTGGGGCTTTTTCCCCATTGTCTTATCTATTTTACACACACACACACACACACACACACACACACACACACACACCTTAATCATTCTAGCTCCAAGAATCCAGCTGAAGTAGGACTTCCTGCAAAGAAACTGAAGTAGTTCAGACGTTTTGGAAAAGCCTCCCAAAGCACCAAAAACCAGCCACATCTGGATGGAACGAGGAAGCTATTTTGACACCACATAGCAACCCTACACAGCAATGGAAGAAAAAGAGTAGAGAAAGATAGTAGGCCAAATGTCTAACTTGCCTAAATCAGCACAACGCCACTGACATCAGTGGAGTTACTGCAGTTTACACCAGCTGAGAATCTGACTCCAGTTAAGCAAAGTAAATAGGATTTTTATTTAGTAATTCGTAAATAAAGTCCACTGTCATAAAATATCCATCTGGGAAAAAAAAAAAACAACACTAGACTATAGTGTTCTTCTTCACTGTGGCCAACATTTTGCTACTGTTTACCCTTGTACCTTAGTCCATGAGCAGTCCCACGGAAGTCAGTGGGTAGTAATTGTGTAGAAAGGCTCTACTCAACCCAAGTAAATGTGGGGGTGTCTGGCTCAGAGCTGTTTAAAAATGGGTGGATGTAAATTTGACCAATGTGGTAAAATAATCTCACTAGATTTCTGAAGAGAGAGAGGGAATATCTTTATGTTTCATTGATACTGTAGCAGTGTGGGCACTTATTGAGTGTCTCATCAGGGCCAGGGGTCATTTTACAGGTACCCTGCCCCTACTAATCCCCTCTTGCAGGCCCCTTAAGCACTCCACAAGGACCCTGTTACAGCTGTCACACTCCGTTCCGGGGCTGGCTTAATATCAAAGTTCACACAGACCTCAGAACCTTCAACCACAAAACCATCCTCAACACTAAGCCCCAAATCATAATTAAACAGTTCCTATTTAGCTGCCTTTCTTCAGCCACATGAAGAGCTCTCTCTCGGTCAGCCTGCTCTACCTGAAGCCACCAGTCCCCAGCCATTTCTGGCTGGAGCTGAGCCCTCTGGCCCTGCATCCTTTTCCTGTTACTGTCTCCTGCTTCCTAAGTTTCTCTCAACACCTCCCACCCCCTGCAGCTTCCTCCTGTCTTTTATATTTGAATTACTTAACTCCCCTCAGGGGGAGAGGTCATCACCCTTGGGACAAGTCACCCTGTTACAGGTGCCAAGAACTATTGTGAGCTTCGTCAGTCAAATACCAGGCTCTGATCTATAGGACACGTTTAGAGTTCTACTTTAAAAGGACGTAATTCCCTTTCCAGAATCTGTTTTGAAGGAGAAATAGTATGATAATCAGCAGTCCAAAGGGACACTAGTCAGTAATATACAAATAAGTGTTCAGATAGTCATCTTTAGTGCTCATGAGAGGTGCTTGGTTGTCAACCCTGGAAACTTCAGTCCTTTGCACATACAGCATATCAGAAGAAGCAGAAAGAATAGGACATTCTTCATAGCAATCCAATCCTTGACCACATTTATCTATATGAGGCACTTTATTTAGGAATTACATCACAGCTCTGGCATCCTCCTAACTCTTAATGGGCTGTGTATTCCTGTAACTGAAACCTTCTCTTCTTAAGGAGGAAAGCTGCAGTCTCCCAAAGGTCCCCTCCGAAGCAACACAATGCAATCATTTGAATATTTTAATAAAAAGCAGCCTCTTACAAGCTCTGCCAATTGTCCTCGTAAATAGAGCCATGTTAAATCCATTGCTGATGTGAATGGTGCCTGAAGCTACCTTAAAGGGGAATTACAAGTAGCATGAAGTTGTTCAGCACTTTTTGTTGCCAGCAATGTAAAGGGAATTCATTAGGAAATAGAGATCACATGAGCTGTGTTTGCTGTGGTGAAGTATTAATTACGTACCAATATTTCTTCCTATCGTGAAGCACAGGTTTGTAGCTGTTCTCTTCGAAGACAGCAAGACGGGATTAGAGAACACGCCTCCTGCGTAATTGTGGAATCCCAAACAATGGATATGTGGAAAAGAATTTAAGGAGAATTCCAAGTTTTCCTCTCATTTTAATTTGGGGGGCGTGGGAGGGAAGACATCCATCAATTGAGCTGTTTATTTCTTTTAAGACAGGAAAGAACAACTATGTTGCTTGTGTAATTGTGAGAGCAACTGTAACCCACACACCTCCTGGGTGTGGTGTTCTGTCCCATCTAGTGGCCGGGGGGCAGGAGAGAGCTTAACAGCCAGTTGGCTTTTAGCTCATGTGGCAGAGGCTCATGCACTGAGGTCCCAGCTTCGATCCCGCATGCCAACGACCGGGGTCTGTCAGTGTTACACAATGACACAGCCTGGAATGTAGATGTTAGGTGATTACCACCCCTTTATTCTCAAAAGAGGGCTACCTTTTCAGCATACCATGAAAAATCGAATCCACCATGGCCAGCAGAGACATGGTTCATGGAAGGTTTCCATAATAGACATTTTTGTTATCATTGTCATGGGCCGACATTTGCAAACCAGGGTGATAAACATTAGTCTCCTAAACACCTATTTAGAAGCCTAACATTAGACACCCAGCTTTGAAAAAGTTGTTTGCAAAGCATAGCAGTGAAAATCCTGGTATGGACCCTTATGTGTAGCTGATGCATTTTATAGGCTTTCAGAAATCACAGCAAACAAACAAAGAAATAAAAGCACCTCTTGTGTGACTTGAAATTGGTGGCCTGATTTTCAAAAGGTACTGAGCATGTACCTGGGTTTGTGGGTGCTCAGCACTGCTGACCAGCAAACCACTGGTCCTTTGAGTCATGGACAACAATCATGGAAAAGATCTATTAGACCATCTAGCTGATCCTCCTGACGTGTGTGTGAACTCTGCCCACCCTGCAATATGCCTGCTCTTTCTAAACTAACCTCAAATGTTTCTAGGGATGGGCTTACCCCTAGCAGACTTCCACAGCCTGGTCTGCTCTCTGCCTTCCTCAGCTGAGTAAAATTCACAGAAGCAGAGGTAACAGAAATGCAGCTCGAGGAATTCAGTCCCTTGCCTTTACCTATCGGAGCTTTGTTCTGCATAAAGACATCTCTTTGTCTTGAGCAAGAGCAGAAGAGATGCATTTCAAAGGCGTGCCCTAAGAAATATCTAAACCAAGACTGAATGCACTTCTCAAATCTTTATATTTTCATCACATACCATCTAAGTTAACACACTGCTCTGTTTACAGTCCTCCACTACAATATATTTTGAAACGATTTACCTTGCTCTGAGTCATTTGTGTCATAATGCTCTCCATAGGTGCCCATAAAATGAAAATATAAACCTCTTTTATTGGAGGTACTACATCTTAATTGAAAATATTAAAGGCTATTGCTTTTCTACTGTGTTTGTGTGTGTGTGGTGGGGGGCGGGAGGGTGTTTGCCTCCTCTCCGTTTAATTGGCTAATCATATGGTTTTTTAATGGAATATTTGTGAAAGAAAATATGAAACTAGTTTCAATTCAAAATTGATTTGGGGATATTTAAGTGATTATCCCAAAGTAGCAGAGGGTACTTGAGGTAATAAACATCTGCTACATTCATGACCAGTGGCCTCACCGTTTATGAGCTTAGAGATATTTATTGGATCTAGACTGTTCTCAATGGTACCAGATGACAGAACAAGGAGTAATGGTCTCAAGTTGCAGTGGGGGAGGCTTAGGTTGGATATTAGGAAAAAACTATTTCACTAGGAGGGTGGTGAAGCACTGGAATGGGTTACCTAGGGAGGTGGTGGAATCTCCTTCCTTAGAGGTTTTTAAGGTCAGCCTTGACAAAGCCCTGGCTGTGATGATTTAGTTGGGATTGGGTCCTGCTTTGAGTAGGGGGTTGGACTAGATGACCTCCTGAGGTCCCTTCCAACCATGATATTCTATGATTTTCAAGACATGCTTCTCTTTGGGTTATATTCTATTCCTATTTCCCCCCTTGTTTTACAGCTCTTTTCCTCCTCTAAAATTTTTAATTTATCAGCAGTTTTTTGTCCTTTCCCTCTCCCCCATTTCCCTCTCATTTGGCAATAGAGGGCAATTCACACAAATCAGAAGCCGTTTCCAAGAAATCTCTCCACCAACAGGGACAGAGGATTCAGCTGTTTCCCCACTTACCAGCTCCACATAGTCTTTTCAGCCCATAAACCTGCAGTACTAATAGGAATTCTGCATTGAAAGTGGTTAAGGATTCAGCTGCCATACAATTGTATTTATTGCATGCAATTGCTGGGTTAAGCTATAACTTTTTTCTTTTTTCGGTCATCCAATAAGGACTGGGGACTCAGTTGGACAACGAGTTGTAATCAAAAGCTTTATGCTGGCTTTCCCTCCCCACCACCTTTCCCTCATCTCACAAGACTTTTCTTGATTTGGAAAGTTTTCACAGCCTGAATCTGGTCAAAATCTCAGAAGTTTTTCACAAACACTGATTGGAATGTTTTGTTTTGATCATTTCAAAATGTTTGATTTTGACTTAAAACACACACACACACACAAAATTCATTAACTTAAAGTACAACTTCAGAATTATGAACACTTCGGGAACGGAGATTGTTCGTAACTCTGAACAAAACCGTAAGGTTGTTATTTCAAAAGTTTACAACTGAGCATTGACTTAATACAGCTTTGAAACTTTACTATGCAGAAAAAAAATGCTGCTTTCCCTTTATATTTTTAGTTTACATTTAACACAGTACTGTACTGTATTTGCTTTTCTTTCCTTGTCTCTGCTGCTGCCTGATTGTGTACTTCTGGTTCCAAATGAAGTGTGTGGTTGACTGGTCAGTTCGTAAGTCTGGTGTTCATACCTCTGAGGTTCTACTGTATATTTCCAAATGGAAAATCAGTTCAAGCTGAAAAACAGTTTCCCTCCTCCCCCATTTTGAATGTGTCAAAAATGGGATGTTTGGACAATTGAGAAAGTTTTTTCAAAATAGGAAATTTGTCTAAACTGACCCTTTCCTGCAAAATGTTTCCATTTTGATGAATCAGCATTTTCCAACAAAAATGAAAAATTACTCATGCTATTTGTTATTCTGCATGCATCAGTCCTGTGCCCTTTTATTCACTTCGTAAATAAATAGTCCATGGGTCGGCAACCTTTCGGAAGTGGTGTGCCGAGTCTTCATTTATTCACTCTAATTTAAGGTTTCGCGTGCCAGTCATACATTTTAACGTTTTTAGGTCTCTTTCTATAAGTGTATAATATATAACTAAACTATTGTTGTATGTAAAGTAAATAAGGTTTTTAAAATGTTTAAGAAGCTTCATTTAAAATTAAATTAAAATGCAGAGCCCCCCAGACTGGTGGCCAGGATCCAGGCAGTGTGAGTGCCACTGAAAATCAGCTCGTGTGCCGCCTTCGGCACCCGTGCCATAGGTTGCCTACCCCTGAAATAGTCCTACTCTTTTTAATCTCTGCTACTCTTTTTAATCTCTGCTCATATGGAAAACTTTCCCATCTTTAATCGTATTTGTTGCTATTTTCTGATTTTTTTTATTAATATTATTTCTTGTTTCAAAGCTGAGCAATCACAACTGAACCTAGTATTTCAGTGATCAGGTCATTTAACTTAGTCTAGATTAGCTCAGTTTAAACTTTAGGGAACAAAAAGTGACAGAATAAAAAGATCTTGCCAGGATTTACAATTCAGAGATGTCAATGTTATCCCATTAATTAAACAGTAAGACATGGCAGGGCATGAACTGTATTGCACTAATTCACACCTTGGGTTAAATGTTCAAAGTGGCACTTGTGTGACTAAGTTCCCAACTCCCATTAAAGTCAGCAGAGTCTCAGGGTTAAATGTCCACGCAGTGTTTTGAAAAGGGAGCCACTATGTTGTCATTAGGCTCCGTCGTTAGGGGCATGCATCTGATTAATCTTTACTTGTAAGTCATTCTCACCAGCCCTTGGACCCGTTTTTTGTTGCTCTCTCTTGAATTCCTTCCAGTGTATTAATATTTTTCAGCACTTGGCTGTTCTTCTTAAAAACACATTCACCATTATCAATGATGAAACAGCTTTGAGCCTCAAAATTTGGATCCCACGTTTGGATCTGAGTTTTTGGTTCAGGTCCGACCCTAATTATCATGTTTTATATTGAAAAAGCTAGGGTGATTCAGGTTGTAAAATGTAAAGGAAGATGCAGTGCCTGTCCTGAAGAGATTGCATTCTAAATTTGGCAGTGTCAACACTGTTCAGACCCATGTTTGACACTGGTGACGGTTTAGGCTTGAAGGTATATTGTCTATTATGTCAAAGATCAGGGCCTTGTTTTTAAATGCTGCACATAGTAAGAGATAGCCATTGACCCAAAGAACTTACAATGTAAACGGGCAAGCCAGACAAAAGAAGTGTTATCCTTGATTTACTAACTGGAAACTGAGGCACAGAGAAGTCAAGTGACTTAAAGAAGGTCACACAGGAAGTCTGAGGTAAAACATGATTTGAACTCTCCCTCCATCCATCTCCCAGTCCACTACCTTATCACCAAGAATATCCTTTTTCACTTGGAAAATGCAGGAGTTCAGAGGTCAAATTCAGTTCTCTATAGGAGACAAATCTAAGCGGTGAAACTCAGATCAGATCTGAACTTCTCCAGTGTTTGGGGAGGTTTGTATCTAATGCACCAGTGTTCCACCTCCTAGAAATGTGGTCCCCTAACAAGCTTTCTTTTCTTCAGCAGCTTTCCTGGCTGTGAAACTCTGTGCGGCACTTGCAGAAAAGTTTGTCTGTAATAAATAAAACACCACCCCACCCACCATAGGTTTAACAAACATCTACATGTCACAGCCCACCACACTGTAGGTTGATGTAATGAGACAGAACTCATTGGGGGAGTTATTTTGTTTTTCCTGAGGAGGACAAAACTCCTTGGGGCAGAATATTCTTGATAATAATCAAAAGAGCAATTATTTTGCCCCTCAAATTTCCACCGGGCTGAAGAGGAACATATATTTGCAAGGGAAAAACTGGCACATTTCACCTCTGCTTACACATAGCTCATGCAAACCTGAACTGCAGCTCCGGGGCACAGCTCGAGATTTGATATTAAAGTGTTTCATTTGCAACCAATTATGCTCAGGATTAGATTCCACTGCCGGCTCGCTTAGCGGTATAGTACCTTGATTTCAAACAACCTTATATAGTTCTCCCCCTCCTCCCTTCCCCTGTCCCTCAGAACCATCTCCGCCTTCATCAAAACAATTTCATTTGTACTTATGAAAGCATTACAGCCGGTAAGCGGAAGGTACAGAATAAGCTTAACCATTGTAGCCTTTTTCCCATCTGAATATCACGAATCTTGTATCTCACCATGGTGTAAGGTCTCTGATTACATCAACCTCTCCAAATTATGCTGAAATGGAGGCCATTCAATTTGCTACAATCAGTAACTTTCGAAAGAGCCCTGCATAATTGATTTCACAGTAATATAGGCATAGGTGAATGAGTGCCTCAGCCTCGTTTATACAATGTTTTCTTTCATTCCAAAGTGCAGTATTCAATAGAAATCAATTTTTTTCCCCCAACAGTTGGCAGGTAAGGCTTTTGGCACATACAAAGTTGAGAGAGAGAGAGGAAAAAAGTGCAGAAACATGAAAATTGAAATTGATGCCCTGGGTGATCTAATAAATGCAGACAGGCCTTGGGTGAAATGACTACTCTCATCTTTTTGTGTTGCAGGCCAGAGTGAGGTTTTCAGATGGGATATGAGCATCTGTTGAAGATTAAATGCCGTCCCTCAGTCCCAATTGTCTGTTAGGGTTTCTGCTACTGATCAACTCTCTAGGCTTAAAATGTGTATACTCTAGCTGAGTTTATTATCAGAAGGGAATAAGGGACAGTGGTTTGAGTGTATATATGGGAAATCAACACTCCTAATGTCTAGCCATTATTCCCTGCCCTTGAAGAGTGGACACATGCAACCCACATTGATACCACTCTGGCTCTGTGTCTTCCTCTACTGGGTAAACCACATATAGAGGTTTTCAAGACAGCTACTGCTTGAGTTCATGGTCCTTTAGCAAGTAGCCAAGACTCATACCTTTAGCCCAAGAGATCCTGGATTCGAGCCCTCACCAAAAATATTCTCATTGTATCATAGTGACACATGCAGCATTCAGAGAGAGGCCCGATCCTGGGGAGTTACATGTGTGTCTGAGAAGAGGAGGTTGCAATGATTAACACAAATAATCAGGGTGTGGGGCAAGTGTATAAGCCATCATAAGCTTGGAGGCAATGGATAGACAGGAAGGATAGGAGTCTAAATGACCCTATGACCTTTTAAGTAAAAGCCCTTTTTAACCAATAGCAGATTGAACAAATGGAGAAGATTTTAAATGTCTTTCTCCACCAGCTATTAGTCCCCATGAATCCTCTCCCCACAGCAATACCTGATACCAAAAGTCACATAGAAGTAAGACTACTGAGAAACATGTTGCATCTTTCTCCAGTAATGAGTTAGATTCTAACAGGACAGGAACTGCGGATGCGGAAGCAGCAGCTGTCTGTTCGAAGTGCTACTTCACAGAAGGCCTGACCCAAAACCCAGTGAAGTGAATGGGAATCTTTCATAGTGAAAAATGAGACTATGAACCAGGATACCAGATTAAGCCCTACAGTCCATGAGATTTTGTGTGGGTTTTTTTAAAATCATCCCACAGGTATGTTCTTTCTGTCCTTCACTTTCCCACCTCATCCAAAAGATGGTACCCAACAACAAAGCAACCTTAGTACTGCAGTGCTACAGCAGGCATGAAGTCAGTATGCACTGCAGTCTTTCTGGGGGAATTTGAACCGAAACCATTCAGGCTTAATAGCAATACCATCAGCTCACGTGAATCACCCGGTCTTCTGCTGGATGTGATATTTGTTTAAGTTCTGGTCACTCTGGATAGTTAAGCAACCCACACAAGTCATTCCTCCTTTAGGATCGGTTGGGGGGGGGGGGCGGGTAGAGAAAGGGAGAGTACTTTGTGATAAACAAAAAGTTACCTACCTATGAACAAGTCCTGTCTAGAAAGACTGTAGCAGTCTATGTCTATCTGACTGACGAGTGAGCCATTTTATGTGCTCTTTCATTCAGTTAGATTATAAACCACTGAGGAGATATACACACACAGTATCCAAGTCTGAGAAGCTTTAAAGTTTATGTTGCTTAAATCACTTCAGAATCTGTGTTATTTGGATCTCTGAATTTTATGTTAATATTAACAGAGTTTCTGATGAATCCCATTAATTTTTTTTTGTGGGAGGGTATTGTTTAATTTTACATGAGTAAATATAATTACTCCTTTTGTCACAAGTTATAATACCAATTTATAATTCATGGAGTTAATTATGTTAACGAGGAGGCAATCATTCCTCAACTATCTCCCCTGTAATTTTAAAGGATTTGATTTTTCCCCCCGTCTCACTCTCACCTCTCCTTTTACAATTTCTCTTCCAGCCATGAAGTGGGAGCGTACACAATTCATCTGTGATATAATTATTTACCATGGCAACAGTTTGTGAATGGGATTGTGAAGTTGCAAATAACTAAAAAGAAGCTTAAGTAGAAGAGACTGAAAAAAACCAAACAAAAAAAAAACCCTTTTCAAAACAAGCAAAGAGTCTTCTCAGGTCAGAAAAGCTTTTGTTTCCCCAAAATTAAAATGGGCTGGGAGAGGTTCTTTTCTCTTCTTTATTGTTGAAAATCTTCTTGAGCAACAAACATACATAAATACTTTACAGGGGTGGGGGACGGGGAAGGGAGAAGGGTTATTGACCAGAAGGAAAGAAAAAAAATTGACATGCTGTTTCAAGATCTGAATCTGACAGTTCCCAGCAAGAATGAGAGATGCTTTGGAAGATCAAATATTGAAAAACTATAGCAAAATGAGGCAGTGCCGTAGTGGTGGTTGATTTTTCTTCTTATATTCATGAGATAAACAGATGGTTCAAATTCACACTCCTACCCAAAGACTTAGAGGCGGGAAGAGGAAATCTACTGGTATAATCTTTGTATTTCACTTGAAGCTGCTGCTGACAAAACCTCCCTCTGCAACCCACTCTGTTCAATCGTCTATTGAGTATTTTAGCACTGCTGGTCTAGAATCAAAGAAATCTATTGATGCTCTTCAAAGGCACACCAAGCTGCATATGAAAAGAACAACAAACCCACTTCCAGATATGCCATTGTTTGCATTTCACCCACTTGGGAGTAAAGTCAGGTGCTGCACTTACCCCTACTTGCAGCTGTAATGATTTGAGAATCAAAATATTTCAGAGCCGAAGATTCAGAGGAGGCAATGTGCATCGCTGAGATGCTAATGAAACCAAGAGCGCTTTGAAATGTCTTGTGCATGTACGGTTGTGTGTACGGAATATACAGGGGATGTCAAAGATTATGTCTCAAGTTCACCCCCTTTGGGTGAAGGTAGGTGCCCCACTTACCTCATACACCATTCTGTGGGTGGCAGCAATCCCGTCGTCTGGTTGTGAGGCGTGGGTGCAGATATAAAGCAGGACAAAGAAAAGGAAAGGCCCTCTCCCTTAGGCAAGGGAGAGGGAAGCACTTTTTCGGGCCTGCGGGCTGCCTCAGCTCCCACTCTCCTGCACAGCTAAGGGCTGAGGTTTAATCCACAGGAAAAAACAGACCAGTTCATTTTCTTCCTCAGAGGGCTTGGGCAGGCAGTATTCTCAGGGCATACATTAAGGAATGCAAGGCACCAGTCTAGAAACCTTAGCTCTGTTTGTGTCAGAGTACCTCCCCCACCTGCACTGAATTGTTCCCTCGTAAGGCCTGACAAGTTGTACAAGTGTGGCAGGTTGGGGCTGATTGGGCTCACTATAACCCCTTCTTGACTGGTGGGGGTGGGGTGTAGGTCATCTGCCCCACCACACAGGGTGAGATTTGTCAAGCATGCCCACGAGAGTTAGCCGTCCAACTCCCATTAAATATCAAACGCGGCACTTTTGAAAATCCCACTTCCATGTAGACAGGCTGATCCAAATCTCCACAGGAGCCTTTCCATTTACTTCAGTCAGCTTTGGATGAGGGCCGAGAGCGCGCATAAAAAGGTGACGGGCATAAATATGTTAATTGCCCAAAACTGCATTAATCAGCCGCAACGAAGCCACTGCATGAGTTACGTAGCTCAACCCCACTGACACGGTTTTAGCGAGCGGCTGTACCACATAAATGTCGCCGTGACAGAAGTGCCCCGGAGGTAAATTGCAGGGCCAAGCGATAAACTGCATTTATCCTCCACTTTTAACTGCCTCACCTGCACTTGCCCACTAATCCATCATCCCTCCACAACTACTTCTAACATTCCGAGCAATCACAAACAAACTCCATTAATAACAAAAATTGCTACCTACTTTTTTCCCTCTGCAACAAAAATGTGGAATTCTCCCCTCAAGCGTCACATTAGTCTGAGATGCAAGAGGGACAGTACTTAATCTGTGTCAGATTTAAGGACTAGTGTTTCACCCTTCTGGGAAAGGAATGAGAAACAACCAAACCGTCAAAAGGAGATATTCCCAGCTTTCCACAGGAAATAAGACTTTGAAGCCAGATTTGCAGCGGTATTTAGGTGCCACAAGATGCAGAAAGGCATCTAGTGGGGTTTTGCAAAAGTGCCTAAGTGTCAGAGAGCAGGATGCGAGCATTCACGCTTAGTAGCTGGAGCAAGAGTTGATAGCCAGGAATACGAGCCCAGGGTAAGAATCAGAGGCCAGAGCCAAGGGTCACAGCCAAAGTCGGCAATCAGAGCTGAGGGTCAGAACCAGGTTATGTGGAGCAAGGAAAGGCAGTGGCAAGTCTGGATCCAAAGCAGAAGCAGGCCAGGGTCCAAGGCTTGAAAGAACACAGTGCAGGAGCTATTGCAGCTGTGGGTAAATGTTTTGAGCAGCCAGGACCCTGCTGCTGGTAGGCTTAAGAGCTGGTCTGTTGCCTCTTCCCACCAATCAGGCAGCCTGCTACAGTCCAGCTGTGCCCCTTAGGCTGCCCAGAGACTGGCTCTGCTGCAGGCTCTGATTCCAAATACTAAGACACTTTGGTAGCTAATTTGAAAGCCATAGGCTCCAGAGCCCAGGCTCCAGCCTGAGCTGCAGCTTCAAAGAGCTGTCTACACCGCTATTTTCAGAGCGCTAGCAGAAGCCCCACTAGCCTGAGTCTGTCAACCCGGGCTGGGAAGCTTGCTCCCACAGGCCGTGTAGACATACCCAAGATCACTTAGCTGCCTCCCTATCCTTGGCAGGTCCTGAAAATATCAGATTGCAATTTCAGGCAGGCCAGACTAGTTGGCTTGTTCTTTGCAAGATGGATCTTTTTGCTCTCTCTGTGCATACATGCATCATATGCACAGCCTAGCAGAGGGAGACACTCACTTTGAAGGGACTCAAATTTAGCTCAACCCACAGTGAAGCAGAACAAAACCACCAATTATTTCAGTGCATTGCAATGTAGCTGTGCTGGTTATAGTGACTCCCGGCTCATAGCAATGTTTTTTCTATGCACAAAGGGTGGGGGGAGATGCCTTTACTATAAAGAAGGCTCCACTATATATATGCTCTGCATCAAAAGGGAATTAGAAAGTTTACTGCCCTTTCAGCAGTTTGCTTCAAGACTATCCAAAGCACAGTGCCAGCTGAGGAAAAGAGATACAGCATTTCAAATGTCACTGTCAATACTATTTAACTAGTGTACACATATCGAGAGGAATGAGCTCCTACCAACACAGCAGTGATGCCCTTCCCAGAAAGGCTTCCTTTTTGGGTGGTATTTCCAGGCTGGCTGGGAGAGAGCTCAGCCAGTGGCACGGTATGATATTGGCCCTCACCAGTGGCCAAAGCAAGAAAAGAAATATCAGATTCCTGGCCCTGCAAAAGAGCAACTTTTAAAACAATTTTGTGCTTCTCAACTTCATATTTCAAAGCAAAGATAAGGCAGGTTTGTGCAAGTAGGCGGTCACATATGATTTTGCCCAGCGATGTGGGATTTGATATGGCATCAGTGCTTGAGAATTGGATCCTGGGTGAAGTCCCTGCAAAATATCATGGGTAAAATACCTGAAAAGCTAGAATGGGTATTTTTGTCCAACTGTGCTGCCTGCTTAGATGGAGAGCCCATAGCTGAGCTCCCTGTGTACAATCATGGAGGGTGGAGAAACTTTTGCCCTCCCTATATTGCAGGGCTATTTGGGCCCTCAGTGCCAGTTAGAGCAGTCTCAAGGTTGCTCTAACTTACACTCTGCTTCCTATGGCCCCTAGAACAGTGTGACTAGCTGGAGCACAGTGTTTTCTGATCATGCCTTTTCCTTGCCCCTGGCCCACCCCGTACGCTGGGAGCGAGGCGATTGTAGAGCTGCTATAGCAGCTTTCTGCCAGCAGGGAAGTCCCCTTTCACAGGGGATATACTCCAGGGGCCATTTCTGCTCCCTTTCTGCCCCCATAGCGGTGTAAAGGGGCACTAGCACAAGAGAGAATCAGCCTCTCTTCCCTGAGCCTCCACACTTCCCCACATTCAGAGAGATGTTGCCAATCCTTGTAAGTATCTGTATCCTCGTGCATAGAGACCTCACCGTTATCAGCATATCTGTGGGCATACAACAACAGCAATAGAAAGCTCTGCTCAAAAACCAGGTGCTTTTCTGTGCCACTTGAGCTAATGCAGAATCTCCATTGTCAAATGCTGCTGTTGGCTCACATACACTATCAGGTCTCATACACTATCAGGTCAGATGCTAGAGGGTAACGCAGCTGCCAGTGCCCAAGTAAATCAGATTCCACTCGGGAGAGGGAAGTGGCACATACACACCTTAAACAAGTTCATAACCTGCTTCCTCCTATCCCACCCCGATTCCCCAGGTCTGTCACCAGGCCTCTGAGATTTATATCTAAGTCACCCATTGTTCCCTCTATCATTTGAAGTCCATTTTCTAGATTGGCTTGGATTTGCAATCAAAAAAAGCCAGCCCCTTTCCTTTCTGATAGCAACCTTTGCTAGCCTATTGATGCGCAACCAGTAACACGGCAAGCTCATGGCTCAGATCCAAGCTCTTTAGAATTACTTATGTGCACTGTGTGAAAATTCATAGCCCTGGACCGTGCAGCAGCTGTGGCATATGAAGGGTAAATCAGATCAGTGTTCCGTCTTGGTAGCTTTCTTCCTTACCAAATTACACACACACACACACACACACACACACACACAGCAGATAGCAAAAGCCTGCAGTGCAGTAACACACTGGATCTTAATGTAAAGTTGAACTCCATTTCTCTTCCTTGGCTGTTTGCTTAAGTAAATTTGACCTTCCGCGTCTTTCTGTCCAAAGTCTTCCCCTTGCTCATGTCATTACAGTATGTGCCACTATGTAAGGTTTCCCTGTTTCTTTTCTCAGGCAAGCAGGCAGGTTAACAATTGACGGGGAGAGAAGATCTTTCACTTAATTCTGTTGGGCTCCTGGCCGGGGCAGGGGTTCAGATAAAAATCCCACTTACACCCCTTGCCACTCCTTTCTCAAGAGTTTTTTTCTAAAAAAAAAACAAAAACTATCCTGTTCCAATCCGAACCCAGCAATGAACTATAAATCCATCTACTCCTTTTCTCCACTGGGAAAATAAAATACAAATACAGTAGCATCCAAATAATTACCAGGCGTCTAACTGTGCTGGCAGGGTGCAATGTACAAGATTCAATTTTAACTAGTGATTACAACCCTGCAACCTTGTAGCCCTGAATGTCAAACAGCCATGTCACTTCCTCCTGTCAGGGAGCACGTCAGGACTCTCAGAGGCAGGGTGACTTTTCATCAAAGGTAATGTATCTTGTATTTGAAAGAGTGAGGGGGGTGGGGGGGAAAGTCAGCCAGTCTCTGGTTCCCTCCCTTCCCCTGCTGACAGAGAGCACAACAAGCAGAGAAGATTCTCAATGCGACATCACCAGTTCCAACCTTCCCCCACCCCAGTGCCCCCAGCAACTGAATTAAAATGTAGCCAGCTGCCAAGTGGGGTTCACTCTTCAACTTGTAACAGTATGTGATGAACTAACCATCCCAGCGTACATTTTATGGGGCTTGAATCTCATGTATCAACTTCTCTTGTCCTTGAGTAGTAAAATAGAAAAGCAGTTAAGCTCTGACCTTATTGCCAGAGTGGTTTTGGGCTCCCATCCAACTCTTGATAACTTGCCTTAAATCTAATGGACTTGCCACTTTTTTTTTTCTAAACTTCGTTGTTGGCAGCTGGTTCACATGAGGGATCCCCTTTCCAAAGGCAGATTTCTATTCCAGAGCAGAAGGGCAATGTTTCTCAGTTACACCATAAGGTCACAGATTCCAAAGCCAGAGGGACCATTTTGATCATCCAGTCTGCCCACCCGGCATATCACAGGCTATAGAATTTACCTGGAATAATCCCTGTTTGAATTAGAGAGCATCTTTTAGAAAAAAAAAATCCAATCTTGATTTCAATATGGCCAGGGACGGAGACTCCACCACAACCCTCGGTAAATTGTTCCCAGGATCAATGACCTTCACTGTTAAACGTGCGCGCCTTATTTTCAGTCCGAATGTGTCTAGTTTCAACGTCCAGTGTCAATACAAACTCCATCAAAGTCAATGGAGTTACTCTCGGTTCACATGTGTGCCACTCACATCAGAACGTGGCTCATGGAGTTTCTAAAGAGATACTTGCACTTTAGACAAAGGGTTGGAGTTTTCCAAGCTGGCTACAGGTTTTGGATGTCCAGTGCCCATTTGTTTCTAAGGGAAATCAGGCACAAAAATCCATTAGGTGGCGGAAGTCTCAGTCAAAGTTCTCCCAATATGAAAAGGCTATTGCCATTTAACCACAGCTAATACATAACAGGATGACACATTTAGGGCCTAATCCTATTGGGTGCTAAGCACTCTCAACTCCCAATAAATGTAGATGCTGGACAACTCACAGGATATATTGTTTACAGGATCATACCTTTTAATATGCAGGCATGTATTCAGACCCATGTGTTGCACCTGCAGTGTGTGTTTTGATTCCTGAAGGTGGATCAGTCAATGTATCAATGCAGCGTTCTCCCGCTCCTAGAAGTAATCTCTCCAGATTGCAGTGGAAGCATATTGGCAAGGCAATATGGGGGAAGCTTGGACAGCTGATTGCTGCATTGTAATTGCTCTCTGAGTAATATGGAGGATTTCATTCTCTAGGGCTTTCCATCTGGTACCTTTCTGTGGCTTTATATTCACTTGATAAGTGTTGATAAAGGAAAAGAAAAGGCAAAGGGATCAGGAAAAGAATATTCTCAGCACTGAAACTTGGCATGAGTGGAAGAAGCTAATTCTTTTCCATCTTAAAATATTGCTGTTCCAAGAGAGAGTTAAACTGTTTAAAGCCACTGAATGTGCCTCCTCTGTGCACAACATTCTACTTCGGTGTCCTCCCTTGCCTATATTTTCCTAGCTTCATTCTTTAATGCTAAGGACATTTGCAATGAAAATGGGATCTTTGCTTCTTAACAGTTCATCTGCTCCTGCTGCTCATTTCCCCACCTTCCATTTGTGACCTCACTGCAGGTTGCTGTGGCGAGAGAGGCTTATGGTGTTGCAAATAGAGGTTTTTAACTTCAGGAGGGGAATGAGCCGCCGGAGCAGATGGACTCCTCGGAAATGAAGATCCCGTTTTCATGCAAATGCTCTGAGCAATAAAGGGATGATTGGGGTGAACTGCAGAAATTACATTGGCAAGGCTGTTTCTAAATGCAGGGCCTAATTTTTAGTCATTCCATTCCTGGGGCAGGGCAAATGGGGAGGAAAAGTTGATTTTAAGGCCATATCTGCACTACCACTTATGTTGGCAAAATTTGTGTCGCTCAGGGGTGTGAAAAAACATGAACAGGAGCGACATACGTTTCGCCAGCATAAGTGGTAGTGTGCACAGCGCTGTGTCGTTGGAGGTGGTTTTATTATGTCAACGGGAGAGCAGCTACCCGAGCGATCTTACAGCGGCACAGCCGCAACAGTACGTCTGTGCCACTGTAAGCTCCCTAGTGGAGACATGGCCTTTGTCACCTTTCCACTTCCCCAGACTCTGCGGCATTTTAGGGGCCTGTGTAAACGTAAAGCGGTGTAAGGACAGCACTGATGTATGCCCCGATTCCTACAGCCCCCTACAGCAGAGAACATGTGTAGCCTGGTGTACTCCAGCCACGACCCTGATACTGGTGTCACAGCTGCCATGTTTCTCAGCACCAGGAAGGTCCAGAGTTTTCTATATGAGTCTTTGCAGCTTATGCCACACACACTCACATTGTCTGTGGTCCAGGTACAGAGGGGGAAATATAACACACACTGACTAGGGGGTTATACTAGCTGCTAGGCCAGGGTCCATTTAGAGCCCTTCGGCCAATTCAGGCAGCTGGGGAAGGTCTCTGCACTGTTGGCACTCTGAGGCAGCCATTAATGAGGGAACTGGGATTGTTTAGTCTGCAGAAGAGAAGAATGAGGGGGGATTTGATAGCTGCTTTCAACTACCTGAAAGGGGGTTCCAAAGAGGATGGATCTAGACTGTTCACAGTGGTACCAGATGACAGAACAAGGAGTAATGGTCTCAAGTTGCAGTGGGGGAGGTTTAGATTGGATATTAGGAAAAACTTTTTCACTAGGAGGGTGGTGAAGCACTGGAATGGGTTACCTAGGGAGGTGGTGGAATCTCCTTCCTTAGAGGTTTTTAAGGTCAGGCTTGACAAAGCCCTGGCTGTGATGATTTAGTTGGGATTAGGTCCTGCTTTGAGNACATCCACTTGAAAGCCCCGTCATGTTGCCAGAGCAGTGTAAACGTCCTTAGCATCATTGAGAATCAGGCCCAGAATGTCCCTCGTCACTCAAGCCTGGTCTACACCTTAAAAATAGATCAACCTCTTGGTAGCACTCAGGGGTGGGAAACATTTCACACCCTGAGCACAGTCCTTAGGTCAACCTAACCTCTGGTGTAGGTGTGGCTAGGTCGAGGGACGGATTGTTCCATTGACCTAGCTACCACCTCTCAGAGAGGCGGATGACATACATTAGTGGAAAACACCCTTCTGTCCATGTAGGAAGCGTCTACATTTGCACTCTATGGCAGCACAGCTGCAGCACCATTGTTCTGCTCCCATAGCCACTGTAGGGTAGACAGACACTCCAATTAAAGAAGATTAGGTTCACCAGGAGTATTGTTCACAGACTACAACTGATCTTTGTTCTTGCACTCCACAGTAAGCAAGTCTATCCAGCTGTTTTTGGATCAGAGCTAGTGTGGTTCACGGAAATGTAGGGCTGGAAAGGACTTTGAGAGGTCATCCCGCCTAGCCACCTGTGCTAAGGCAAGATGAAGTAAGGCTTGACCATCCCTGAAAGGTGTATGTCTCCTCAAAGTGGGAATTACACCCCCAGCTCAATGCATAGATGTACTCATAGGGGCTGCAGGTGTAACCCACACACCTCCTGGGTGTGGTGTTCTGTCCCATCTAGTGGCACCGAGACCACTTAGAGAGAAAGATAAAATGAGTCTGCTCTACAGTGTTAGCTAACGGCCAGTTGGCTTTTAGCTCATGCAATAGAGGCTCATGCACTAAGCTCCCGAGGTCCCCGGTTCTATCCTGCCCGCCGACAACCGGGGTCTGTCGGCGTCACACAGGCTCTCAACATCTCTGACAATCAGGCCACGAACATTTTTCTATGGTCACCCTGTGAATCAGCGACAGGGACTGGGAACAGAATTCTCAGAAAGATCCAGACTTCTGGCCTTCAATTATGCCACAAGATCACACTCTTCATCTCATCCATTTCACACGTGCACAGAGTAAAACTGATGTCACTTTCTAAAAAAATATATAAATACATCCCCGTTGGGAACTGAGAACCAGATTGGCACTGGGACTGAAAGCATCCGAAAGCTCTGGACAAACAAAGACTGACGCAGCCTCCACTACTGAAATGGTATGATGCGTCGGTATTTGTGACACTATCATTGAATACATCAAAGACTGAGTTAAAAACATGCTTACTACAAAAGGAGACACTGGTTGTGCATCCCTGGAAAGCAACAACACTGACACAAAAAAGCTTGTCACGGATCGCAGAGGGAAATGCCAGGAACAATTTGGAAATATAACGATTCTATCGGTATGTTGGAAAGAAGAGCAAGAAAAATGATCGTGGGAGAGCTGGTCAAATTATTCTGTGTGCATACATTTGTTATGAATTTAGGCCTTTTTTCTCTTTGAAAATCCTTCATAAAGCAGTCCAGATTGTTATGAGACATTCATTATTCAGGGATATTAAAGGCCAGAAGGGACCGTTACTTCACGTAGGTCTGATTGCAAAGGTATATTACATTACTATAGAATTTGTATTACAGACTATTCGATATTCTATAGCAAATAACACTAAATTACTACAGCAGTGGTTAGAATCCTCAAATAAGATCAGGGTCCTATTGAGTTCATTCCAGCTATTCATTATCGATTATTCAATATGTATGATTGGTTACCGAAGTCACATGGTGAACAAGGAGGAAGAGGCATTATTTTGAATGATAAAAGGGAGTCTAATTATAAGTGTGACAGGGTGTCTGCCCCGCACTGGCCCTGATACGGTTAAAACCCAGCCTGTAGGGCTGCAAGGAAACAGCCAATTAGGGTGGTGACTGGACCAGCCAATCAGGGCCCAGCCGGCCCATATAAAAGGAAGCTGCAGACCACAGCGAGTCAGTCTGCTGCAGGAAGCCCAAGGGAGGGGACCGGCTTCCTAGAGGGCTGCAGAGACTAGCACCGTGAACAGGTCTGCTAGGGCTTGCAGGCCTGAGGCCCTGGGAAGAGGGTGAAGGAGCCAGAGGCAGGAGCCAAAGGTGCTGGGGTTGCGGGGAAGAGGCCCAGGGAACTGAGACAGACTGGTGAAGAAAGAAAGGAGGGGCAGTGGGAAGCTGTTGTTTACAGGGTCCCTGGGCTGGGACCCAGAGTAGTCGGTGGGCCTGGGTTCCCCCCCATACACAAACTCGCCACAGAAGAAGCAGCCAGGCTATGGACTGCCAAGCCGCTGAGAGGAGCGGCTAGACTGTTGCATAAGGAGTTCCCCAGAAGGGGAGAACCCAGATTGTGACATGGCCGGAGGGCTGTGCCACGAAGCAGAGGCAGCGAGACTGGAACTGCAGTGGGTCTGCTGGCGGAGACGAGGACGGGAGAGCAATCACCACCAGAGGGCATACCTGCTGACCAGAGCTAATTCCCAAAATGGCCAGCAGGAGGCTCCCGTCTGGTGAGAGAATCCTGTGACAATAAGTAATAGACTGTAACTAAGGCCTGGTCCACACTAGGGGGGGATGTCGAAGTAAGATACGCGACTTCAGCTACAAGAATAGCGTAGCTGAAGTCGAAGTATCTTACTTCGAAGTACCGCGACTTACCTCGCGTCCTCACGTCGCGGGATCGACGGCCGCGGCTCCCACGTCGACTCCGCTACCTCCGCTCACCCTGCTGGAGTTCCGGAGTCGAAGGGAGCGCGTTCGGGGATCGATATATCGCGTCCAGACGAGACGCGATATATCGATCCCTGATATATCGATGGCTACCCGCCGATCCGGGCGGGTAGTGTGGACGTAGCCTATGAAAGGGAGGATTTAGGTTGAACAGTGGGAAACATATCTTGACAGTGCTGACATGTATTAGGGTCAAAATATTCTCTACAGAGATAATGAGGAAGCCTTCAAAATGGAGACTCTTAAAGCAAGACTGGGCAATAGAGAGTCTATACATTCTAATTGCCTTTCATGATCCACGGTGGCCCAGGATTCCCCTGTTGCAGCTCACCAAGAGGAGGGACCATGGTGTATCATTGGAGAGCAGTCCAGTCAAGGAGCTGGGCCCAGAGAGGAGAATGCATGGATAAGACATCTGAATTACAACTTCCATGAAGAACTGCAGCAGCATTTCTGAAACAAAACTTTTGCTTTTCAGATGAAAGTTTCCACCTAGATTTAGATTTTTTTTTTTCTGAAGAAAACTTGAATTTTTCCACATTCTCTGACCAGCTCTAATATTAAACCCTCATGCTTCAGGGCATAAATCAACCACTTACTATCAGAACGTAATGCTTCCTGGGGCTGCGAGGCACCACACCACCACCTGCCCTTAGTGTGAGGCAGCCTTATCTGTACCTGCTGTGGGTCAGCTTGTTAAGAGTGTTAGTGGCAATGTGGGTCCAGGCTTGTATTTTCATCTGAGATAGAATTTTCAGTCAAATGGAACATGACCATAAATTGTAAGGGGTGAGACCTTTGCATTTCAGGTATAATTATGCCCGCTAAGGAGCGGGGGAGAGAGAGGCCACTGGGAAACAAGGCTCTGTGGCATCAGAGTTATGGACATGCTGGCTGGAAACTAACCCCAAGAAACACTGCATTGCCTGCACCTCAGACTTCTGGTCTTCTGCTTTCTGTCTGTGTAACAAGAACCAGGGGAGAGGGTGAAGGGAAAGCCCTGTAACACAGCTCCCTGACTCCACCAGCTATGGGCAATGTGAGAAATCCCCTCTTGCCTTATGCAGGCGTCGCTGTCCCTCCACAGGTTAATGATGGGCATTCTCCAACTCCCCACTCAGCTGAGCATCTCCCGGAAGTGTCCAGCCACTGGTTCTTTGGATGTTCACAGAATTCACACATTCGCTACTCCCAAAGGACTGGTACCCCTGGCTCCTTAGATCACCGCTCTGCTTAACACCCAGCACTTAGGTATGTTTATAGTGAAAACAAGCAAAAGAAAAAAAATAGAGATTCAAATGACAGCAAGCACAGATACATAATTCCTTAAACATTATCTGTACATACATTTCACAATGATTATGACGACCAATGGGCTTTTGGCAGAGACCTCACATGCCACCTTTTGGAAAACCTAATATACATACACCTGATACGGGATCTCGGTAAAACTCTTTCCAGCCCTCTGCCCTCTGTCAGTTGTCACCAAGAGGTTCCCTTCATTTCACCCTTTGACCTCACTCCTGTCCCTGTTATCTTATTAGTTGTCCCCCGGAATCATTTGGCTTCCAGGTCCCGTGGATCTTCCCCTTAGGCTGGGGGGAGGTCCTTTAGCAGAGCCCGCCCACTTCCTGGATCCCAATTAAAAAAAAAAAAAAAAGAGGTTCCTGGGCCACACTGAGGTTAGAAGGAAACTTTCCCTGTGGACATAATATTCCAAAGTTGTTCATTAGTTATGAAAATGTCCTCAACCCCTCACTATCTCAGTTTCCCTATGTATAAAACAAGGATAACAATACTTATTCTCAGGAAGTTGTCAGGATGAATGGTTTGTACAGTCTTAGAGTCAATCATGGCTTCCTTGCCAAAAACATTTTGGGACTAAATGGAACATTTTTCAAAGTAAGGCAACATGTTCATCTTTTCCTCATCGGGTCATTCCAATTAGAATTCTGCAAAAGCAGAACTGCCTGTTGAATAATGTAGTATTCAGGCAGTTACAGATTCTGCCGAGTCTAAATTTAAAAGATCTAGCCAGAGAAAATAGTCTTCATTACTACTATTATTATATATGTGTTTCATTTTCCCTGTGCTTGCTTGCAACTCCCCTGGAAAAGACTGAAATCTCCCCGGGGGCAACCAGCCACACAGTGTGAGAAGCACTGAAATAGACAGATTTGTTTACTGAAATTCTTGTTGATCAGTCACTTGGAAACCATCCATGAATTGCACAGGACATACAAGTCTTATCAACTCTGTGCCACAACAGGAATGTGTAATAGAGCACTAGGCTAGGAAAGTCACGCACACGCTCGAATCTGGATTGCTTTTCCATTCACTAGATTTCTCCCCAAAACATGAGCAGGACCAAAAAAAGAAAGTAAACCTCACAGGAGCCATGGAGATTGTGTCTCTTTCCTCTACAGTAGAAGTTCACTGAATACATTTCTCGTAAGTCCTACGCTTGCGTAATTACTGGAGAGCTGACAACTTTTCAGAGAGTGGCCATTCCCTTTGGGGCTGAGCAGAAATTCTTCTTCTTCAAAAAAAAAATCCCTTTTGTAAAATGAATTTAGGGCTATGAGAAGTGCTGGGTTAACAGCCCCAAACGCTGGACTTCTCTCTTTATCTCCAGGACAGCGGCAGTGCCAGTTTTTCCTATACACCACTGTGCCTCAGCTGGTAGAAGCAAGATGGAGCTCAACCTCCATGTATGAAAACCGTGGTCTTTCTGATGAGGTTACCAGCAAGTGAAAATTTCTTGATGTGGACCCTTCTGTCCAATAGGAACTGTCCATGGGCTTGCTCAAGTGCTTGCTAATGGAAACCCCCACTGACTTCAAGGGGTGTTGGATCAGGCCAGAACTCATGGATGCAAGCTTCATAGCAAAGTAGAAAGAAATATACTCTGGGAGTTGAATCTCCTCTCACTCCCAGAGGTTTTATACTCTACAGCAGTGGTCCCCAACCTTTTTCTTCTGGCGGGCACCAAAAAAAACAAAAAACAAAAACCGAGCGCTGCCGGCGGGCGCCAAAAACAAAAAAAACCCAAAAACCCGAGCGGGGCCGGCGGAGCAAAAAAAAAAAACAACCCCGAGGGCTCCGCGGGCGCACTTACACCCCCCGGCGGGCGCAATGGCGCCCGCGGGCACCGCGTTGGGGACCCCTGCTCTACAGTAATGGAGAATCAGGCCCCTGTTTTACAGATTCTACAGCTATTTAATAAAAATTACATAGCAATAAAAGTAAGCTCTCTGTCTTAAAAATGCAGCATCTGTGTTGAGCCCAGTATGACGCAAACATATGCACAATCAGGCTGAAAACTACTGGTGCCAACATGGCCAGAAAAGGTAGTGGTTATGTTGCAGCCCTGGTGGGATTGGCTTATTTTTAAGCAAATATTTTATTCCTTTTGGCACCAGACTTGCTTGCCTGTCATATTTATTAGTTCATTAATAATATACTTGATGACTTACTCGTCCACCTCAGAGACCTATTTCATTTTGAGCCCAGGGCCCCCTGAAGCATCGACAGTGCACAATGCATCTTGTCACCCTTGCCAGCAGTGGGGCTAGGTGCATCATCACCAATGAGAATAATGCTTACATATCCCCTGCTTTTCTGCTCTTCCATCCCAAAGATTGGAATGCTTGCTGTCTCCTTGCAGTATAGCCATTGGGCCAATTCCTCCGCTGGGGTAACTCCATTGAAGTTATGCCAGTGCCGAATTTGGCCTCCTGCTTTCACAGCACTCCTGCCTTTTGTCTTTTGAGGGGAGACTGTCAGATACATCTTCACTCTGATATAGCACCACTGTGCAGCCTGGGAAGGACACTCTAGTCAGTGGACTGTGAATACGAGACTGGGCTGTAGAAGACACAAGTTCAATTTTTGGCCCAGCCACAGACAGGGTGTCTGAATTTGAGCAAGTCACTGAATCTACCTGGGACCTTAGCTCCCCAACTGTAAAATGGGGATAAGACTTCTCTACGAAAATCCGTTCATGAGCATTTGGAGCTCAGATATTGCTATGATGCGGGCTACACTTGTTACAATGGTCAATTTTAAAGCAAAGCAGACTCTCAGGTGATGGTCCTTTAGCCGACAACTGATTGATGCTTATAATTTTGTAGGTGGCACTTTCTCCACGGAGCACTGAGTTAGCATTGAGCAAATGCCAGAACAATGTATTAGAGGGCACCGTTCAATTGGATGGTCATAGAATCAGAGAACTGTAGGGCTGCAAGGGGTCTCAAAAGGAAATCTCGCCCATGCCCCCGCACTGAGGCATAATGAAATATATCTATAATTTTTCGGATAAGATGCTAAACTAAGGTCCTGACCAATCATGATAATTAAAGATTCATGGTTGGGAAGGATTGCAAGAGAAGGCATGTGAAAACTGGTGCCCTGCTTAAATTTCGGCTTCATTATATCTATTGCAACAGCTCCCAGAGTCCCCAGCTGAGATCAGGAGCCCATTGCACTGCCTGCTGTATCTACATAAATATAGTGAGAGACAAGCACTGCCCCAAAGAGCTTTCAATTTAACTACGCACGGCAGATAAACTACGCACGGCAGATAAAAAAAAAAGTACCATTATCTCCAATTCGCCAAGGTCACACAGAGTATCTATTGCAGAATTTGGGATTAAACCCAAATCTTCCAACTCTCAGACCAGTGACTTAAACACAAGACAATTGTTCCGCTCAATAAATTGTGTTCTGCCTGCAAACTTCCCCCTCGCTGCAGTTTTGATTTTTCCTTGTACGGTGTTTCTGTGTGCTGTTAAATACCATGCACATTCCACCCCAGATATGCCTCAATGTTAGGAGTGGACAAAGTGAGTCCTATATTCATTAGATACAGGGCTAAATTCTGCTCTTATTTGCATTCCCATTTCCTTCCACTAAGTAGAATTAGCAACAAAGAGTCTGACGAAGTGGGTATTCATCCACGAAAGCTTATGCTCCAATACGTCTGTTAGTCTATAAGGTGCCACAGGACTCTTTGTTGCTTTTTACAGATCCAGACTAACACGGCTACCCCTCTGATAAGTAGAATTAATGTAACGATGAGCAAAATTGGGCCCGTAGTTTGTACAGCCATCAATGAATTCACCCTTCTAAATGAACTTTGTGTTTTCATAACACCTTTTATCCTAGATGATGTTCAGTGAGATCTACTCTAATGGCCTGTAACTGCCCTCCACTAGTCTGAAGGAAATGAGTTGGGTTCTCTCCAGTTTCTAATGGGCAGGTGTCCATAGGAGAGAAGACATTGGTTGGCAGTCTTAGAAGAAACGTAGTGGAGGCACTGGACATAAAGGCTGAATAATAATGAAAAACAATAATTTGCAACTTCCATCCAACGATCTGTAAACGGGTTACAAACAAAAATGAATTAAACCTCCCAGCACCCGCTTGTGGTGGGAATGGATTGTAATAATACCCACACATTAGCTAGGCAAACTGAGGCACAAAGAGGCTACAGGAGGATTACAGAAAGAAGGGAAGATTTGCAAAGGCACAGATGGGAGTTGGGCATCCAACTCCCATTCACTTTCAGGGTCTATTTTCCCTCTGTGCCTATGAGAATCTCCCTAAAAATCTTTTGATAGGAAGCAGGTCTCCTGACTGTCAGTCTTATACTTTAGCCACAAGGTGATCGTTCCTCAATTTCTCTTTCAACAGATAGTCTTTCTGTTAGACTCTGATAGTCTCCCGTACCATTTCTGGAGAGAGGACTTCATGACTTTCAATTGCTCCGTTTGGTATGGCTTTGTCCATTCCAGTTTTAAATTACTCATGTGATGGTGCTTCCTCCAGTGTCCTCAGGGGCCTATTTCACAGTCCAGTGTATCGTGCTGTTAGGACATTTCCCCAGCGTTCAGCCCGCGTTTCCCTTTGTTTAATTTCACCCCCTTTGTCCTCCTTGCACTTCTCTTTAGACCAATTTGCAAAGTACACCAGAACGAGTGCCGCACGGCTAGACTGTGAGCTCGTGTTCCGAACTGCCAACCTTCGGCATGAAACATTCTCCACGGTGGGAAACGGAAAAAAACAAAGTTTCAACTCAGTTATAAGCACCCTTGAAGAAATTCAGACTCGCAACTCCCACTGGAGCTAATGACAGCCGTGTGTCTATTTATGCCAGGTCTGGGTTTGGTGCTATTTCTGTGTGTGGTTTTCACAACATAGGAACTGGCTCTAGATCAGAATGATCAAAATCACCTCTACATTCTCACTGTGTGGAGCTGCAAGGAAAGGCATTTGTCCGCATTCTCTGCATAATGCCTCAGAAAAAAAATTAGTATGTGCCAGCAACAGTGCTTCCATAATATACTCCAGGTGCTAGGCAGGACTGCAGTGGGAGTTAGGACTGCAGTGGCAATTCCTTGTTGGGATGGAGGGTTTGAGAATGTGTGTGTGTGTGTGTGTGTGTGAGAGAGAGAGAGAGAGGAGATGCTAGTGAATGCTGGGTGGACAAAAAGGAGCAGAACCGGGACAGTTTTCTTCTGATGGCTGTGTTTCCTTGGTCATAAATCTAGCTAAACTTTACCCTGCCATGGACGCATTATGTGAAGGTCTCATCTATGGTCTTCCCAGCTTCCCACCTACTTCTTGTGCACAGTACTAAACAAAGGGGTTTATGATCAGATCAGGAGTCAGTTCTGAAGGCGAATGCTTCCAGTTATCTTGACAGAGATAAGATGCAAGGTAGGCTGCGTATTTAGCATTTAGAAAACAAAGGCTGTGCTTACCTCTTAAGCAATAAAACAATTGATCACCAATCGTGAGTAAACATTGTTTATCCATAGAACACAGAGCCGGAGGGATTTATGAGCAGCAAGAAGGCACACCTCTTGACTTCAATAGGAAGCTAGCCTGCTTCACTGACTTTCAGGCTCTGGCCAGTAATGTCTTGTGCAAATGAATTTAGAGATTTTCTCAGCTTGTATTCATATTCTACAAAAGGGAAATATCCCCAATTGCACCTTCTTGGAGCTGAATTATCGACTTCAGCTTTGAAGTGCAAATGAGCTGAATGAAAACATACTTAGACTGCAACATAGGAGCTGTTCCTACCAGCTGATTTATGGTGCATTAACTGTCTAGTAAGGAAAGCCTTCTATTGCAATGGATTTGTAATCCCCAGGTCCAATTATCCTGAAGATGAAGGCAAAATGCCATCCACCGTATGAGGCGATCAATAGTGGTCATTTCTTAAAATTCTTTACTTCCACTTCTTTCCAGCAATCCAAGTTACAGGGTCTTCCATAAATTGCTCTTTCATGGTTTATCAGCCCTGCTGTTTCTAAAAGCCAGACTTATGGACTCTGGTTAGGAAAATAAACTGCTATAAACAACTCCTGAGTAGGCTCAAACCATCAGAATTTATGGTGAATGAAAACGCCTTTAGAAACTTCTAATCACCATAATCTGTCTATATAAAAATAATCTCTGACTAAATAAATATGTCAGGAAGGGAAAATAAACCAAACTTTTATATCATCGCAAAAAAAGTGCCGCGTGTCAGATTATTAAAGGCCCATAGACTTTTATGACTTTTAAAAATACATATTAAAAAAACACAGACATGCTAAAAATGCAAGCCCCATTGTTTCCGTTGGGCTTGTTAAAGGGCATTATGTCTTCATGTAGCACTGACTTGAAACGATCTTATAAAACAGGTGTCCTCCTACAATTCCATTAAGGTCTCAGAGGCATCTGAATGCCCTTGTAAAACTACCTTCAGTCAGTTGTTTTTCTCAGTGGAAAACTCCATTCTCCTTTTCACCTATTGCCTGCAGGCATGTCACCAATACTGGCGCTTGTCAGAACTCACTAACTAAGCACCACCCAGGGTATATAGATGACAGCGCAGTATCTGAGTGCCTTGCAAACCTTAATGTATTTATCCTCACAACCCTTTTGTGAGGTAGGGAAATAATCTTATCCCCATTATACAGATGGGGAACTGACACACAAAAGGACTTTTCCACAAGACGTACGCTGTGGCGAAGCAAGGATTAAACTCAGGTCTCCAGGGGTCCTAATCCCTGAGCCATCCTTCCTCAGACTGGTGTTGAGCTGCCCTAGGAGCAGGCCAGGAAGCAAATTGTGACTCCAAGCATTACAACGTGCCTCTTGGGTCCCATCCTGCTCCAGGATAGAGCACATAGAGTGCACCAGCCATATACAAGGCAGAGCATATGTTCCCCAACACACCATCTGCACAGCTTTGCTGGCCTGTATATTGCAAGCCAAGCCTCCACACCTAACCCCATCCCATTCCATCCACTCCTGTCCACATGTGTGCAGGATGGGAAGGATACAGCACCACAGGATGAAGACTAGGTACAGGGAAAAAGAAGGTGCCTTATATTCCTAATGCTCCCGTGCAGATAATCAGAATGGGACATAATCTCCGCCTTCCTAATCTCTTTCCTAGCCTAGTATATTGGAAAATAAACTACAAAAAGTGCCCCAGTCTCCTAGGGCAGTTGTGCATTGATTCATTCCTGTTTGTAAAGTGCTTTGAGATCCTCAGATGGAGACAGTAGGGGAGTGGCATGTGTTATTATGTTCCAAACAGATAAGATTACTTTGAATGACACAGGGTGCCAGTTTGGTCTTTGCTAGCTGTGTAAATTACATATGATTAGGTAAATCAGGACATTAGTCTGTGTTAAATTCTGTAGGGTATAATCCTGCACAGAATGCATTATAAATATAAGAAACTATCTACACTCAGGCAAGGAGGATGCACTTGATGATAGTAGTAGCTATTTAATTTCTGGTACTTCTATTGCCCACATCACTGTAGAATCTGAGCATTGCACAATTATCAGTGGATTGCATCCATACAAATCCCCTATGAGGAAGGGAAGTATTAGTCCCATTGTACAGGTGGGGAACTGAGGCACAGAGTAAGGGAAGCTGCTTGCTCAAGGTCACACAGGAAGTCGAGGGCTGAGGAAAAAATTGAACCCGGTTACCCTGAATCCCATGTCTGCTGGAACATCCTTCGTACTAAGTGGGAATGCTGAAGAAGCAGTGGACACACAGAAATAGGGTTTTTTTTTACATGAATTTTATCATGTGTGGGGAAACTGAGACACTTTTCTTAGGGATCATTCTGGAACAGATGCTGCAGGTGCAATGGAAACATAGCTGTCCCGTTTCTAGGAGAATTTATATTTCTACCATTCTATAATGCTTTTGTCTAACTTCAAAGTTCAGATCTTACTTTGTAAAGGCAGAATTAATTTTCTTGATTGCTAATCCATCACCGTTAAGTATGATGCATATGGTATCAAACGTGGGTATTTCTGCTATCATTAATTGTGGCATATTGTCACAACCGATAAGAAAATGCAATATGAGAACAAGAAAACAGTCGCTGGATTTGGCAGGTAATCCTTGTTTTCCTAGTAGCAATGGCAGGTACCAAGAAGTACCTTAACTCAAGAGGAGGACTGTGTGAATAAACGAGGAGAAGAAACACAAGACTTGAGAGCATCAATCATACAGCTGTGTTGTCTTGCACTCAGTCTGCAGTGCTGCTGTTCAGTGCATGATAAAGACGGAGAGGTCTGAAGAAAGAGTTGAGCAAAATATCCTAATGTTCCTGAGCGTGGGTGCAACATTTGGTCCTGACGATTTTGGCAGAGAAAAGGAGGCTAGTGACATAGAGGAAAGGAGAGGAAATTAACACGGGCAAGATAAAAACGAAATCAAATAATGAACTGTGGTTTAAATGGCAGATAAAGTGCAGCTGAAATGATAATATCATATGGGAGACAGGAAAGGAAATTAACAAAATGTAAGTTAACATAGGGGGGAAATATTTGGGTCCAAATTCAATAGCAGATGGAAACATTCAGGTCAGGAAATGGAGAAGAATGCTATGGAATTATTTTATTTTCCTAGAAATAAAGAGCTGATAAAAGATGATGATGGGGAGGTTGGTGGTTATTTGAAAAAAATATAGAATCATTGAAATGTCCGTGAAATACTGATAAAATCCTTTTATTATTCTATTACAAATTCAGTGGAGACAGATCCTTTTAATGTAGTAAAGATGTTCTATAGAATATTGCTCTACCATGCCAAGGTAGTAAGAGACAAGCAGGAGAGTCAGAAACACTCTGGGAGGTGGATTCATAGTTTTTAAGGCTAGTAGTAGGGGCCATTATGCTCGTCTAGTCTCACCTGTATAACGGAGGCCAGAAAACTTCACCTAGTAATTTCTTCATCAAACCTATAACTCCTGATTGAGCCATGGCACATCCCAGAAAGACATCCAGTCTTTAAATCAAATCTTCGAGTGATGGAGAATCCACCTAAGTTGTCCCAAAGGCAAATACCTTCCTGGTTAAGTTTAGGCCTTATTTCAAATCTTGGATCCCATTAAACCTTTTTTTATGGTAGACTAAAGAGTGGTCTACTAAATGGCCAACATCGTCAAAAAGGCCCAGTTCCACCAGGGGGAGAATTCAGCCAGCACAGGCTCTGCAGAGACAGCCATAAGGCTGTCTTGTGAGGACTGCCCTCACAAGACTTGCTGTAGAAAGGCAGGGCTAGGAGCGAGAGGGATGTGTGGTGAAGTGGGGTACCAGCCCACAATGCTGTGGAGATGCTGGTCAGTGTCATCCTCCCAACCCCTCGCTGCTTCTTACCTTGCCTCACCTGTAGGCTTCTCCCAGACTCACATTCTGATTCTCGCATTCTGGAAGTCCAACTCCCTGGGTAGCTTCTTGTCCCTCTATTGCTGAAGGTGTCCCCTCTCAATAGTTCACCAGTCTCTTTGACAGCCACCCCTGTCCTCTGATCTGTAACCTTTTATCCCCCAGCTGTTAAGAGTCCAGCAATTAGCCGCTGTAGCCAGAGGAATAGCTTTAAAGCATTTTATTTAGCAGTAATAGAAGAAACCTACAGGCCTGTATCCTGTAAGACATTAGCTTGAGTTTGCATAAGACTTTGAGGCCTATGAGCCTTACATAAATAAGTGGCCCAACAGTGACCATGAGTTTAGGATCCTGCCATTGGCCCGTTGGGATACCTGGGATACATTGCTTATGTCCAGCACAGAAAACTATGCTGCCTTGGGGTCAAAGGGCTTAATCAGATCTGGCATCTTGGTTACAGTGGCCACACAAGCACGTATGGCCTTATTTAGTCAACGTTAAGGTGCCAGAATCCACCTAGTTTCTTAATGGGCCAAAAGTGGAGTTGGTCATTGAGACACACCTACTAAGGACTCCCTGTTCCATTAGGGCTTTAATAGCACTGGCTATATATGTTCTGGCCTGGTCTGGAAAGGGATATTATTTTTGTGTTGGTAGGTCTCCTCCTTCTTCAAAGACAGTTACTGCCATACACCCACAGCTATGCTTGTGCTTGGCAAGGGCATCAGCCTGCTTACGAAGTGGGGTTTGCCACACTGGTTGACCTGGGTGCTCTGCCACTTCTTTGTTCAGGTCGTATCCTGCTGGTCCTTCCACCGCTGAGACCATGCCACATTCATGGTGGTCCAAAGCCAGTGCTGTAGTAACCCACCACAACTGGTTAGTCAAATCTATGAGATACTGCTAATTAAAATGGTTATGGCTACACCTCAACTGAGGAGACAACTAGTCTCCCACTTAGTTGCTGGAGTCGCATGGGGTCTAAACACCCTATGACACACCTGCTTACTTCTTTCCTTCCTGGAGTAGATGGGCAGTGAGTGGGTAGAAAGGGAAACATCTCACTAGTTAGAGTAGCTGTGCCAGTGCAGTATAGAACCCAGTCACACTCCCCCAGGAGCACACACAGACACAGAATAGGCATGAGACGATGCTCCAAAAAGGGCCATATTTTTGGAGTTTAATGTACCCACTTTACACACACAAACCCCAACACATATCATTTGAAGCTTATTCTATGTATGTTTCAATGAGGTCTGAGGTGGAGCTATCAAATGGTGTCATGAGCCTGGAGGCAAGATAAAACAATAAGAAAGTGAGAAATCTGTTTCGGAAACTGCCAAAATGACGCTGCAACATGACTACATGCAGTGTTGTTGTAGCAGTGTCAGTACCAGGATATTACAGAGCCAAGGTGGGTGAGGTCAGATATTTTATTTGACTTTTATTGGACACCATAATAGAGCCCCAACTTAAATGCATACCCCAAATTAAAAAACACAGTAAAAGAACTAACAAAGAGGCACCGTGGCTTAACAACCATGTAAAAGAAGCAGTGAGAGATAAAAAGGCATCTTTTAAAAAGTGGAAGTCAAATCCTAGTGAGGTAAATAGAAAGGAGCATAAACACTGCCAAATGAAGTGTAAAAATGTAATAAGAAATGCCAAAAAGGAGTTTGAAGAACAGCTAGCCAAAATCTCAAAAGATAATAACAAAATGATTTTTAAGTACATCAGAAGCAGGAAGTCTGCTAAACAACCAGTGGGGCCCCTGGACGATCGAGATACAAAAGGAGCACTTAAAGATGATAAAATCATTGCAGAGAAAGTAAATGAATTCTTTGCTTCAGTCTTCCCGGCTGAGGATGTTAGGGAGATTCCCAAACCTGAGCTGTCCTTTGTAGGTGACAAATCTGAGCAATTGTCACAGATTTAAGTGTCACTAGAGGAGGTTTGGGAATTAATTGATAAACTTAACAGTAACAAGTCACCGGGACCAGATGGCATTCACCCAAGAGTTCTGAAAGACCTCAAATGTGAAATTGCGGAACTATTAACTATGGTTTGTAACCTGTCCTTTAAATCAGCTTCTGTACCCAATGATTGGAAGATAGCTAATTTAATGCCAATATTTAAAAAGGGCTCTAGAGGTGATCCCGGCAATTACAGACTGGTAAGTCTAACGTTAGTACCGGCCAAATTAGTTGAAACAATAGTAAAGATTAAAATTGTCAGACACATAGAAGAACATAAATTGTTGGGCAAAAGTCAACATGGTTTCTGTAAAGGGAAATCATGTCTTGCTAATCTATTAGAGTTCTTTGAAGGGGTCAACAAACATGTGGACAAGGGGGTTCCAGTGGACATAATGTACTTAGATTTCCAGCAAGCCTTTGACAAGGTCCCTCACCAAAGGCTCTTACGTAAATTAAGTTGTCATGGGATAAGAGGGAAGATCCTTTCATGGATTGAGAACTGGTTAAAAGACAGGGAACAAAGGGTAGGAATAAATGGTAGATTTTCAGAATGGAGAGGGGTAACAAGTGGTGTTCCCTAAGGGTCATTCCTAGGACCAATCCTATGCAACTTACTCATAAATGATCTGGAGAAAGGGGTAAACAGTGAGGTGGCAAAGTTTGCAGACAATACTAAACTGCTCAAGATAGTTAAGACCAAAGCAGACTGTGAAGAACTTCAAAAAGATCTCACAAAACTAAGTGATTGGGCAACAAAATGGCAAATGAAGTTTAATGTGGATGAATGTAAAGTAATACACATTGGAAAAAATAACCCCAACTATACATACAATATGATGGGGGCTAATTTAGCTACAACTAATCAGGAAAGAGATCTTAGAGTCATCGTGGATAGTTCTCTGAAGACGTCCACGCAGTGTGCAGCGGCAGTCAAAAAAGCAAACAGGATGTTAGGAATCATTAAAAAAGTGATAGAGAATAAGACAGAGAATATCTTATTGCCCTTATATAAATCCATGGTATGCCCACATCTTGAACACTGCGAACAGATGTGGTCTCCTCATCTCAAAAAATATATACTGGCATTAGAAAAAGTTCAGAAAAGGGCACTAAAATGATTAGGGGTCTGGAACAGGTCCCATATGAGGAGAGATTAAAGAGGCTAGAAGTTTTCAGCTTGGAAAAGAGGAGACTAAGGGGGGATATGATAGAGGTATATAAAATCATGACTGGTGTGGAGAAAGTGAATAAGGAAAAGTTATTTACTTGTTCCCATAATATAAGAACTAGGGGCCACCAAATGAAATTAATGGGTAACAGGTTTAAAACAAATAAAAAGAAGTTCTTCTTCACACAATGCACAGTCAACCTGTGGAACTCCTTGCCTGAGGAGGTTGTGAAGGCTAGGACTATAACAGGGTTTAAAAGAGAACTAGATACATTCATGGAGGTTAAGTCCATTAATGGCTATTAGCCAGGATGGGTAAGGAATGGTGTCCCTAGCCTCTGTTTGCAAGAGGGTGGAGATGGATGGCAGGAGAGAGATCACTTGATCATTACCTGTTAGGTTCACTCTCTCTGGGGCACCTGGCATTGGCTGCTGTCAGCAGACAGGATACTGGGCTGCATGGACCTTTGGTCTGACCCAGTATGGCCGTTATTATATTCTTATATTCTCTCTCACCAACGGAAGTTGGTCCACCTCACCCACCTTGTCTCTTTAAAGCATTTTACTCTTTCAGTTAATTTCAACACCTTAATGTGGTATTTACTGATCAAAGACACCAAATAACTACATATTAAAAGCTTTGCATTGGTTTTGGATGGGCAAGTATTTTTTTTTTTTTTTTAGAAATGATGAAGCTGTTTAGCATGTGGCAAAAATGGCAAATAAAAACAATTTGAAATATACCAATATGAAATGTTTTCATATTGCATATTCTTAATTCTCAAAGTATCTCACAAGTGATTATAATAGTTGTCTATATTTTCAATTGAAATTTGTTGACCAGGTCAGTATCACACTGAAGATTGTACATCAGTAGCAGTGCATTGTGTACCCATAGTTTGTACTACATAGTGGATAGATATAAATGTACATGAATTCCTAATACAATGATTCTCCTTTTGTAAGCTTTTATACATACAATGTAGCATCTAGTCTGCCTGGCAGAATTTGTAATTGCCGATGCATGCAGCATTAGCTTTTTAATTCAGTGACACTTATGCACAGGTCAGTATAAGTAGAAAGGGTGACAATACACAGCTTCATATTATGAATACACAGAAACAATGAGAGAAAGAAGTCGCTTAACAAGAAGTAGTGAAGACAAAGTCCACAAACAAATGCTTGCCTCGGCAATGAAGAACATGTTACAGCTCTTACCAACCATGTCATCAACAATATAACAAACCTATTTGACCCGAATGACATCCAGTTCTTATCGACATATCTACCTGCGGTCCGGTAACATCAGATGTACAGTATCAGAGGGGTAGCCGTGTTAGTCTGGATCTGTAAAAAGCAACAGAGAGTCCTGTGGCACCTTTAAGACTAACAGATGTATTGGAGCATAAGCTTTCGTGGGTGCGTCTGACAAAGTGGGTATTCACCCACGAAAGCTTATGCTCCAATACATCTGTTAGTCTTAAAGGTGCCACAGGACTCTCTGTTGCCTTTTATCAGATGTACAAACGTTTCTGCTGAAAATAGCAGATATTGATGAAGAACAAATGGAAAGATTTGTGAGAGGTGCACTTGATTCTGATGGGACACTGTAGCAGGGCAGTTGCCCCACTCCTGAAAAAAGGCTAGGCTGAGTGGGGAAGCAGCCACAGCTGGGGCCACGCCCCAGTCAGGCCACAGCTGGCCATATAAAAGGGCTGTGAGCCAGGAGCTGAGTCAGTCCCTCTCTTGCTCTGGAGAGAGAAGGACCTGGCTTCCTGGGAGCTCAGGGTACAGGTAACAGAGCAGAGCTGGGGAAAAGCCAGAGGAGCTGGGGAGCTCCAGCCTGGCAAATCCCCAGGCTGCGGGCCTGGTTAAAGGTCAAAACAGGTACTGGGGTTGCAGAGGCTTCAGCCTGGGGTTAGGCAGAGGCAGCTGGTCCAACCCCCCTTGCCAATTATGAGTGGCCTTTTACAGACTGCAGTTTGCCCCAGTGAGCGGGGGCTAGATGTTGACTGGCAGTAGCCACTGAGGCAAGGTGGGGATAGAGGGTTCGGGGGTTCCCCTGGGAGGGGAGACCCAGATTGTGGGTTACTGCTGGGGGCAGAACCTAGAGGAAAAGGGGCACCGGGATCCAGGAGGGACATGGGCGCCCTAAGGCAGGCGAGACACCAGGCTGCAGAGGGCGCTCCAGGCTGGACAAGAGCTATTTCCCAGGATAACCAGCAGAAGGCGCCACGGCGGTGAGTCTCAACCTCGCTACAGACACATAGTTTCTTCAGCTCAGTCAAGGAATCTGAAATCAAAACATTTGCTGATATAGACAAGGAGACCACATTTAAGTTGGTCAAGGGAGGGACAATCACAGCAGATATCGGTGCAGAGAGTGTTTTCCACAGAGCCCTGTCCTTAGCAAGAGGCAGAGATGATGTTTCAATGGCAAAGGTACTTAGTCACCCAATAGGACCTGTGCCTATGTCCCTTTTCCATGCTGATGGAGCAATGAGAAGAACCAACAAAGCTGAATTAGGGCATCAGCTGGAAGTTCAAGCTGAAAGAATCCATGAGCTAAAAGCTTGCAACAGCGAAACCACAGTGTACATCACAGATGCCATGGCTCTCATCAAATGACGTCTGGATCCAAATTCCACACATTTCTCTGTTGGTTAATGCTAACCTATTTTGCCCCTGTAAATAGTTCACGCTCAGCCTACTGTAACTTCATGAATCTCCAGCTGTATTCTCCCTGCTTCATGTATCTTCATATAAGATCACCAAAAATTGCTTTCCTTCCATCAGAAACGAAAATAGGTTCTGTGTCTGTGCTTACAGCTATAACAACAATAGTAATTAATAAATTATTAATAGATAAAATATGACAATTAAAATATACTACGACTAATAATACACTTGAACCTAGTAAACTGCACCCAAGAAAAATAAATACCTAAATTCACTAATCAGGCATTTAATTGACTCAGCTGTTTAAAATCCATTCTTACTTCATTTCATGTTACCTGTATCTGTTAATTGTATTCCTGCTAAAGGAATAACTCTCTTCCATCACATCAATAAATCCACATAAATCCAACTGTATTTGTGCCTACAGTTTCGTTACAATACTCCTTGCCCTACAGATATTACAATCTGAGGCTCCAGTCTGTCAAGCTCTTCTGTATGGTCTCAGGTGAGTCAATCAGGCATGCAACAGGAACAGTGTGCAGGATCTGGGCCAAAGATAGTGATCTCAGAAGATTTTGATAACAGTCTGATGAGGATGCCCTTTTTATGGTAGTGCCCACAGTCTTGTAGAAAGAGCTGGTTGAAAACTTCCCATTCAAACACTTTCTCGACAAAAAAATGGGTTTTTCAGCAAAACAACATTATTCTCAAAAAGTGTCAGCGTTCTGTGGAAAAAATTGATTTTTTTTTGGTTGAAAAACAAAAATCCTGGAAGCCGAAAATGTTTCATCTGAAAACCAAAATATTTTGATTCTGAAATGCTGCTGCAGTAGCTCGTGGGAGTTCCCTCATGTCCCCATTCTCAAGTACGGGCTGGGCTCCGCAGACACAATTCGTCTCCTATGATTCACTACAGCCACGGGACTCCTATGAGACACAGCTGCCCCACACCCAGAGGGGAAACCATGGTGCATCATGGGAGATGTCTAACCCAAGAAGCCCATCTTAAAGGAAAGAATGGGTGCATGAGGAACCACAGCAGCATTTCCAAGCTGAACTCTTGATTTGGTTGAAATATTTCTTTTTTCTTTAAACCAAAAAGTCAAAATTTTCTGTGGAACCCCTCCCCTCCCCCATCCCACTTCGAGGTGCATTACAGAAACTCAGAAAGAGACAGGCGGAGTCCTTTGGGCTAGGGACTAAGGACAAAGAGACTGCTAGACAATACGTTAGTTTTTCTACATTCAGCATGACAGGAGGAGGTTTTTAACCTGGTCATAAATGAGGACAGGGCAGGGGTCATAATGTCTTTAATCCCAGTAGATTGTAGAGCGCACAATGGACTCACCAAATGGAGACGGAAGCCACTCTGGAGTGAAACAGAGGCACAGTTTGGGAGCCTGACCCAAATCAGTAGCAGACTTTCCACTGACTTCCATGGGTTTGGATCAGGCTCTAACAGCACACAGCAATGAAGGATACTTTACCCAGCTGAATGTGCAAGGGGAATTCAGGGGGAGAGGATGTAGTGCTGGAATTTGGTCATTCACATTGACGCTGACTCCCCTGCCGTCACAAAGAGACCAATGGGAATGATCGCAAGGTGTCAGGGTACGAACTGAGCACTGACACTGTAACACAGCCCCCTCCGCAGCCCCATGTGTCGTGTACAATGCAGACAATGCAAATCCATGTCAAAAGTACATTTAGTGTAAACTCCATATTATTACCGTAGACAACTCAGGTAATAGCGGAGAAACTGCTGTTTTAATGCATAGTATTTACAGTGGGAAATTACTAAATATGAATTCACTTACCATTTCATTTACCATGTTACATTATAGATCTAGTCACCTTTACATTCAAAAATAAAATTCATGATTAATTCCTAAAATAAACTTTAAAAACATAGCCGCTCCTTGCACAAAGCTGGCATATGCCATAGGAATGAGCTAGCAGAAGCCATTTCCAAGGGGTTTTGGAACACTTTAAATCCTGTGGGCCAGATCCTCAGCTGGTGTAAACTGGTTTAAACCATTGACTTCAGCTGAGCTACGGCAGCGAAGGAGCTGGATTTATGTGTGTGTTTGTTGTTTTCCAAATTCAATGGAGAAAAAAAAGACAGAAAACCACTTCAAACAAAACAAGAACAACACACAAAATATCACAGCATTCAAAAACATCCAGTGCACAGTTAAATAGTGATGGGGATTAAAAATGAAACATTTCCGGCTCGGACTTATTCGGGCATAAAGGAGAGCAAGATCCCTGCTCTATTTCCCTTCACAGCCCGCCCCACCCTAGACCACTGCCCCAGGTATGGGAAGGATAAACAGAAGTTATGGCTGAGACGCCAAAGGGCTGTTAATTCCCCTCTGGCCTAGGTGGGTGGGATATGGCCAAAGAAGGGCAAGAGCAGTGGTTTGCAAACTTTTGTACTGGTGACCCCTTTCACATAGCATGACTCTGAGTGCGACCCCCCCCTTATAAATTAAAAACACTATTTCTATATTTAACACCATTATAAATGCTGGAGGCAAAGCGGGGTTTGGGGTGGAGGCTAACAGCTCGCGACCCCCCATGTAATAATCTCATGACCCCCTGAGGGGTCCCGACCCCTAGTTTGCGAACCCCTGGGCAAGAGTGCGGCGGGCCTTGATTCTATCCATTGGCTGATGTTGGGCAGGATGGGTGAGGAAGGACAGGAGTGGGTGGATACTTGATTCTGACCACTGGTCTGCATCAGAAGGGGCGAGGAAGTCATGTGCAACTGTAAGGAGGCAGTAGCAGAATCCTTTCTCCCAGGAGCAAGTGAGGCACAGGGAAGAAATTATGGCTAAACCTGTTCTCTCACCTTTGTTATAGTCAGGCGTCAGCACACTCTTCTCTCTCAGGTTGCCCATTAGGGATTATCCCCGCTCACCAGCGGGACAAGCAGTTTGCGGTACCTTAAATAAAATGTGAGCCTATTTAGCTGAAAGTAGAAGATACAGGAAAGTGACAAAATAAGATGAATTGTAAAATAAAAGCATCTAGTCAAAGAGAAAATGAAAATCTAGATGCAAATCTTGCATTGCTGTACCTGGGACATTCCCGACTGCAGAGCTGAGTACAGTTTCTTCCCTTCTCTTCACAGAAAGGCTGTCAGGGTCTCTCCTCACTTGGCAGCTTAGACTATGTCATTGGTAACCTGTGTGTCCTGTCCCAGAATGCAGTGGCGCATCTCTAGTTTGGATTCTCAGATATATCTGAGAGCCGCATGGAGGTCAAGGGATGGCCTCTCAGCCTTCTCTGTGGATATATAGTCTCCCAGTATAGCTTTGAAATTACACCAGCTGCCAATGATCCTATGGGTCTGTTACAGCAGTTGTTTAACTCCTGGTAGGATATCAAGTAGCTATATCCTCTGTAAATCCCATCCATGACCCCTTCACCCGCCACAGGGAGGGAGGGCCAAAGGCATAGGGATTGATATTATTGTGCCATGCCACCTAATAAACCTCTTCCAGCTTTGCGATGAAACACTGCCCTAATGCCTGAGAGGATTTGGGCTGATGTTTCTGTGATGCTGGCAGACCAGGTACCAACCCATACCAAGGCCCCTAGGCCTCACCTCAACACTGACAAATACATAGCTGAAACCAGTCCGACTCACCTGTGTGATAGAATTGTTAAAATAGGTATTAGATTTACAAAAAATGTGTTTAGACTTGATGAAATGCTTGTACGACACTCCATGTATTCATCTCATTTGTAACATCTGCACCCCATATAATAAAATAATATTACGTGTTTGAATTGTAATCCTCTCCAGCTGTGTAAGTCATCAAACAGGAAAGAAGCAGCAATTAATGTAAAACGCTGGCTTCCGACAGGTGGTGTTAGGTCCTGTCAACGAAGAAGTCCCACTGAAACCAAATGAGCCATCATGAAACATCAAAGAAAAAAGACCTTATTAATTGCATACATCTCCCCGCCTCCCAGGCCCTGAAAATGAAAAGGATGCATGTGCATGAACTTATCCCATCCGCTTGAACTCTGGGGGAAAGGGGATAAAAATCCCTAACAAGAAGAAACTGTATTTCTATTCTGCTTGGACTTTAGGAGGGCAAGATGTCTAAGCATAAGCAGTGGATCCCCAGCTGCTTAGCCTGGGTTAGCCCTACAGGACAGATAGAGCTTGCATATTACAGCAGCTTCTATCACCTTTTGAAACCTCAGACTGTAACACCTTTGTGTGTGCATGCTTACTTGCTTTAACCTTGTAAATAACTCTCTGATTTCTTTTTCTTAGCCAATACATCTTTAGTTTATTATAGGATTGGCTACAAGCATTATTTCGGTGTAAGATCTAAAGTGCAATTGACCTGGGGTAAGTGACTAGGCCTTTGGGACTGGTAGTAACCTGAGTATTGTTGTGATTTTTGTGCCATCTACCACAATGGCATGTTTAGCTAGGTGGCAAGATAGACCAAAGTACCCAAGGAGACTGTCTGTGACTCCATGTTAAGGCTGTTATAGTGCCTGAGGATTTAACACTTAAAAAGTGGTTGATGAAATCTAAGTATAGGACTCACAACTAGTTTGGGGTTTGTGCCCTGCTTCTTAATAGTTTGCTCTGAGGTTGGTAGTCACTCCCTTCAGTCACTGCAGAACAGCTTGACAGTTTCATCGTTTATATAATGATCCATGTAGCAGCTATTACAGAGCCTTTGTTTAATGTATGTGCTCAGAAGATGATCGTGATGTTTTACTGGCAGGTGCAGCCTTGAGGCTGCTCTTACTTGTGCCTGTCAACTGGAGCAGTGCAAAATAACTCCAGGATCAGTGGAGATTAAACAAGGCTTAAAATCATCATTGCATCCTCCACCCTTAATGACTCGTGTCAAGTTTTCCTTGGCTGGAGGTCCAGGTTCTGGCTCATGAGATCTGGAGTTGAACAACCTTAAACTTTAACACAGTTCATATTTTTCTTTATTATTATTATAACGTATTAGTAATAGTAGTAGTATAGCCCTGAGCAGCATGTGAGGCCCCTTCTTCTGACATTTTATCATCCAGCTCCTAGTAATTTACAGCTAGTATTAATATTTGCATATGCATGTAACTCTTTTACCTTCATCCTTGATGCAATATTTAATGATCACTCATTGTAATCTACCATTCTTGCGTTATCATCTCCTATACTGGTAATGTAATTACCCGCTATTAATTATCATTAATAAAAAAAAAAAGTTTGAATGCAATTAAAAGAGTGAAGATAAAGCAGAGAAAGTTGAAATAACTTTTTGACAGACTGAGGCATCCTCTGAGCAGCTCTCTGCAGTCAGTCAACACATTCCCCAACTTCCCTAGGAACATATGGACAGAAAAGGGCAAAGTCATGAGATTTGGACCTAAAGGTGTCAATAAAAGCCAAAATGAAAATATGTTATAGACCAATTACTACTGAAGACCTTGCACCTCTCTCTCTCTGCAGATCCTCCGGGTATTTACTTCGGCAATGTATCTCCTCTGGCCATTTCTTTACGTTCAGTGCTTGTGGTAGAACAGATAAGGATTTCCGCTTCACCTTCTTTAAAGAATTCAGCTGTCACAGGGTATGTCTACACTGAAAAAAAAAAAAAAGACAGCAAGGCTCAGAGCCAGGGTCAACTGACTTGAGCTCATGGGGCTTGAGGGCTGGAGTAAAAACTACAGTGTAGATGTTCAGACTCAGGCCGGAGCCCAGGGTTTGAGAACCGTCCCTTTCACCATGTTTCAGAATCCAGCCAGAGTCTGAACATCTGTACTGATATTGGCAGCTGCATAATTTTAGACCACGTCAGTTGACCTGGGCTCTGAGACACGCTGGTATGGGTGTGGGTTTTTTTGTAGCGTAGGCATACCCAAAATGACTCTGCACTAAAAGAAATGTAAATCCAAATGCACAGGTTCTTTGAGGCAGGAATTATCTTTTTGATCTGTGTTTGTATAGCGCCCAGAACAGCCAGGTCTTGGTCTTGGTCCACACCTGGGGCTCCAAGATAATACAAGTAACACTAATTAATAATGACATTACAATTTCAGCTGATTCCGGAACCTGTATATCAAATGCCCATTTGTAGGTGGATAGTTCAGATTCCTCCGGTTCCACACCCTGATTTCATTGTGGGGAAGCAAGAGGGATAGCTCAGTGGTTTGAGCATTGGCCTGCTAAACCCAGGGTTGTGAGTTCAATCCTTGAGGGGGCCACTTAGGGATCTGGGGCAAAAATTGGTCCTGCTAGTGAAGGCAGGGGGCTGGACTCAATGACCTTTCGAGGTCCCTTCCAGTTCTAGGAGATTGGTATAAAGTGGGGGGAAATCTGATGAATATTCGAAACAAAGCAACATGGAATGCTAGTGTCCAAAGCACATGTCACAGTATTCACAGGGGCAACCCTTTAATGGTTCAGAGCAAGACAATTGTCATTATTATCCTTTCACTCGCCCACTCATGTAGGAAAGAGCTGGAGCTTGAAGCTAACAACTCACAATGCCAAATTCTGGCCCTGAGTCTCTGGCCCAGAACTTTGACAGATACTGTGGGCAGCAAAGCTTGGGAAGGACTGTGCAGTTATAGCCTTTGCACAGAGCTTCATTCCTGGAGGAGCTGTGAACCAGACTGGTCCTTCAGGATAACTTTTAGAGCAACTGTAACACCGACGGCCCGCGGTAGCGAACCTGGGACCTTTGGAGCTTAATGCATGAGCCTCTACAGCATGAGCTAAAAGCCAACTGCCTGGTAGCTGAGGCTGTAGAGCAAACGCATTAAGCTCTCTCTCTCCACGAGATAGGACAGAACACCACACCCAGAAGGTGTGTGGGTTACACAAGTACCTCTCAGTTCTGCTGGCTGCCAATGGCTGGGGATCACTATGGTACAAAAAGCCTCCAGTCAGACCACCAGTCTGCACTCCTTATATCCCCCCTCTCCAAATAGCATTATATCTGGTGCCTCCCAATTTCTCGTGTATTTATCTTTCAAGCCCCCTTGTAAGGTAGGACGGTGTCAGTATGCCTATTGTATAGATGGGAAACTGAGGCACAGAGTGACTAAAGCCCAGCTCCTCAAAGGTATCTAGTTCCCGTTGAAATCAATAGGCGTTAAGAACCGAAATATCTTTGCGGTCCTGGGCCTAAGTGACTTGACCAAGTCACACAGGAAGTCTGTGGAAGAGCAGTATATTGAATCCAGGTCTCTTCAGTTCCTCTGACCACTGGCTCAGCCTTCCAATCCACCTTTTTCTCTGCCGCATCCCTTAGGATGGCCCCACAGAAAGATGGCTGGCATGCCAGCCCTGGCCCCAATTCTTCTCCACCGCCCCTACATTGGGGTGATGACCTTGTGCCCCAGTCTTCCTGCCCTCGTTGCATGGGCAATCCTGCTTAAAGTAGCTGCAGATCATTCCAGGATCTGAGTATCGTGTGGGTATGTTTCCATTGTGAGCTGGGCGTGTCATTCCCAGCTCAAGGAGACATACCTGTGCTCACTCTGCTCAAGCCAGCATGCTAAAAATAGAGCACGCTCACGGAGACAGGAGGGGCTGGCCCTAGCGTCGCTGTTTGGCTTCCACTCAAGACACCCAGCCCCTCATGCTGCTGCAGCTATCTTCCATTTTTAGTGTGTTACACCAATGACCGCTAATGCGACTATGACTCCTTGAGCTGGGAATCACCCTCCCCTGCCAGCTCAAAGTGTAGATCTACCCGGGGTGACTTTAGGCAAGTCATTTGTTCTTCCCGTGACTCGCTTTCCCTACCTGCAATATGGGGGTGCTAGTCATAGGCGTTAATAATACTAAACTCTGAAGTTGGGCAAACAATATAAATTATTATTAGGAGTCATCGTGCCAACGAGTCTTAGTTATGGAGCAGGACCCCATTGTGCGAGGTGTTGTACAAACACAAAAATATGTGTTCAGAAAACGTATTCATGTCCATTCAAACTTTTCCACGAATTAGCTTCCTTCATCTTTCTTTCCCTTTCCACGAACATGCGAGAGATTGAGTTGTGCTGCCAGGAAAGCTTGTGCAAAGCAAACTTCTAGCGTTGTGTGTGCAAATATTTGCAGTAGACGTGCTTGCTGTCTCACCCAGTCTAGGAAACAGAACATCATGTGACTTCTCTGACCAGTCACAAATAAACACCACCACTGGACTAGCAAAAATCATGATAAAGCCACAGGGGTTAATGAAAAATGGCAGAAAACACTGTCAAATCATTTCAGATAGCAAATAAATCTGAGGAAACGGTAACCTGCTGGCAAGCAGAAAGAGGCTAATTTGTCAGATAAATGACTTGCTGTGAATTGTTTTTTTCTCCGCTCAGTTTGTGGGGGATTGAGCTTCGATCCTGCAAGATGCACAGCTGATCCAGACGTCTGCTTAACAGCCTCGACTCCCATTGCAGCACAGTATCCATTGACTTTATATACAGTACTCTTTCTGTAAAACAATGGTGAGCCAATATTTAGAGCAGAGGAATGGAAATCTGCATTCTGTTCCCAACACCACCACTGGTCTGCTATGTGACCTTGGGTAAATCACTTGTCCTTTCAGGGCTGCAATTTCTTCATCTATAAATTGGGTATGATAGTGCTCCTATGTAGCACTTTCTTGACCACTGGATCTCAAAGGGCTTTACAAAGGAGGTCAGCATCATTATCCCCATTACAGAAGGGGAAACCGAGGCACAGAGAGGTAAAGTGATGTGTCCAAGGTCAGGCAGCAGCAGAGCTGGAAATAAAATCTAGGTCTCCTAAGTACCAGTCCAATGCTCTATCCCCTGGACCACACTGCTGTAAAGACATTATATACCCACTTTTTTAAGCCCTGGGAGAACTATGATGAAAAAAATGATGGATGTTATTATTTTCAGTGCTAACATCTATTACAGAGTGTGTCGTTCCTGATGACCACTATCAGAGTATGTACATTTCGATAATGACAGCTATTACAGCATGTACACTTCTATGATAACTATAGTATTATTAACTTTTTATGATTAAAGCTATGACCATATATATTGTTTTAAATCTATATTCATAATTGTCATATACTATTAAAAGATACGCAATGTGGTATTACATGTCAAAGTATATTTCTCATGTTAGATTTATACAGAGAGAATATATATATATTCCACTTTGTTTGACATCCATCAAATTACCCTATCCTAACAAAGCATTCTTGCACGAAGCAATCTCTGGTAACAATGTGTAGAAATGCATGTAATATGAAAGAGTTTTAATGGCTAACTATTCAGCATGACAGTATCAATGAAATCTTTCACAGCATACATTAGACAGTTAAACATTGCAATCTGCTCTTCCCACTGATATCCAATAAGTAAAGGAAACGCCAAGATCAGTCATGAGCAAAGTGAGGTTTTTCTTTGTTTGCTTGCCAAAGGAATACATATATATATATATATACTCTTAAAAACAAAAAAACAAAAAAAGAGTATTTACTAAGTAGTCGAAGGCAGAATTTACATCTCTGTAAACTGAAAAATGAATTGTTTTCTGCTAGCAATGCAGTTTTCAATAGGATTATATCCAGCTGGCTGCTTGCTATCAGAATACTTGTCTATGTTACAAATTAAAAATAACCTGCAGGGTTGTTGTTTTTTTTCAAATAAATACGTAAGTAAATGGGAGTTTTAACCATGTATTATTCTTGCAATGACTTATCAAGCTTGTTGGGTTGTTGTTTTATTGTTTGGGGTTTTTGTTTTTGTTTTTTGTAATGTGAGCTCAAATTACATGCATAAGACATATTCGCCAGCTAGAATTGCAAGTTTCATGTTAAAAGAAAGATTTAATTTTAAAAGAAAGATTTGGCTAACCATCAGGAAAATCTCTTTATATCATGGAGAATCTCTGAGTTTGATCTGGATTCAGATCCCAGTTTCCAGCTTGAACAAATATCCTTTATATTGGCCCAAATCTGGCCAAAAAAAACCCATCCTCCCAGCTCTGTTAAGAAGTGTTTAGTAAAAGTAAGGTCCAAGTTTTTGAACAGTTACCGGAGTTCTTAAGGTTGGGCTCATAGAGGGATCTTTGCAGGACTACATATGGCAGTTAGGTGTCCAGCTCCCATTCATGTCTTTGAAAATCTCCTCCTTAAATCTATATTGAGGCACATGAAATTGGCCTAATTTTCAGAGGCGCTGAATACTCACAAATACTCACAAATGACATGGAAACCAATAGGAGCTGCAGGTGCTCAGCCCCTTTGAAAATATGGCCAAGACTGTACTTAGGTGCCAAAATATGGATTTAAGAGTCTGGTTTTTCCCAGATTCATAGAGTGCAAGGCCAGAAGAGACCGTTGTGATCATCTAGTCTGACCTCCTTTATAGCACAGGTCATAGAACTCCCCCACCATACAATTCCTGTTTGAACTAGAGCCTATCTTTGTGCATCCAGGTTTGACAATATTGTGTCTTCAACCTTTCAGTACGGCAGAATAGACCATTTTGATTTCAAGGCCTTCCAATAGACTACTTCTCCTGGCCATCAAAGTCAGTGATACCATTCCCACTGACTGGAATGGGAACAGGATCTGGAATTCCAACTCAGGACATCAAACCAGTTCCAAGCTGCAACCCACTGTCTGAGGCCCTGATCCTTCATTGACATGTGAGTGGGCACTAGGGTTGCCAACTTTTTTAATCGCACAAAACCAAACACAGTTTTCCCACTCCCTGCGCTGCCCTTTCCCCACCCCTTCTTTGAGGCCCTGCCCTCTGCTCACTCCATCCCCCCTCCCTCCGTTGCTCTCTCTCCCGCATCCTCCCAGGGTGTGGGAGGGGGCTCTGGGCTGGAGCAGGAGGTCGGTGTGCGGGAGGGGGTGAGGGCTCTGGCTGGGGGTGCGAGATCTGGGGTGGGGCTGGAGATGAGGGCCCTGGGGTGCAGGAGGGGGCTCAGGTCTGGGGCAGGGGTTGAGGTGTGGGAGGGGGTGCGGGCTCTGGGGTGGAGCTGGGGATGAGGGGTTCAGGGTGCAGGAGGTGGCTTATTCCTGGAGTTGGGGGTTGGGGTGCAGGCTTTGGGAAGGAGTTTGTGTGCGGGAGAGGTCTCACAGCTGGGTAGGGGGTTGGGGTGTGGGAGGGGGTATGGGCTTTGGCTGGGCGGGGCTTACCTGCCTGCTCTGGCTCCGTGCGGCTCCCAGAAGCGGAGGCATGTCCCTGCATCTCCTAGGCGGAAGGGCTAGGGGGCTCCACGCACTGCCTGCGCCTGCAGGCACCACCCCCGGAGCTCCCATTGGCCATGATTCCTGGCCAATGGGACTTGCAGAGCTGGTGCTTGGGGCTGGGGCAGCGTGTGGAGCCCCTGTGTCCGCTTCTGTGCCTGGGGGCCACAGGGAGATGCCGGCAGCTTAAGGGAGCCAGGCGGAGCCAGGGCAGGCAGCGAGCCTGCTGTGCCGCCAACAGGACTTTTAACGGCCCAGTCGGTGTTGCTGACCGGAGCCTCCAGGGTCCCTGTTCAACCACCCGTTCCAGTTGAAAACCGGATGCCTGGCAACCTTAGTGGGCACATGTAGATGTCATTGGAGCATCGAGGCCTAAGTTTCTATTGCCTGAAAAGCAATGTGTATATTGCTATGTTTCTCTCCTCAGGAATGAGAGCCTGTGAAGTAGGTTACCCCCGTTAAGCATCCTTGGTCGGTAATGCCGCTGTATTATATTTAAAGTGAATTTTGTAATGTGGTGTTACACCACCATGGGTTCAGCTCTACAGTTTCAAGCTTAACAGAGTGAAAGTCACCACTCTACTTGCTTCAGATGTAGGGTCTCTAGGAACCCATAAAGAGCAAGGGTAGTGACCACACATACATTTACATGTACAAGATTTAGTCTGTTGTACAAGTTTTATTAAAGTTACAATTAAAGTTATGACTACCCAAGCATATCGAAATTCTATAAAGATCTATGCACAAATTACAAATATAGGTATACTCTCATCCTTTACAATAGGGTACATGGATTGATCATCAGTAGAGGGATCGTTCCTGCTGCATTTTCCCATAGGGAGCTCAATTTTCCTAACCTGGGCACCCTCTTTTTATAATGTGATTCTGACTGTACCTCATTAGCATTTATGTACATAGTGCACCCCATGGTTCGGGCATATGTTAGAAAAATGTGAGTACCGGGGATCATGTAAGCCAAAATTTACTTTTACTGTCAATTTTTTTGCAATATGACCCATTGACAAATCTTTTCCTGTAATCTTGTGGCATAGGGTCATTCTTCGGTCACTTACTTATGTCAGCATTTCTTATCTCCAAGGCCTAAAATAGCTAAGCCAAAATCTTGCAGGCCTCAGTCTACAGGCCTTGCGTTTCTACCCGACTTACTTAGATACCTAATACATAATTATCCCTTCTAACTACTGATCAATCTTATACTTCTATAATCCTACAATTTAACTCTATATAGCATACAATGATTATATTTGACATCACATGTTAGTTACTCGTAACATCGCACAATAAATGAACAATAAAATCATTAGCTACACCTCCAAAGCAGTGGGACGACAGCAGCTGCTTTCTCTTCTGTCTGCTGATACATTGCTAGTGTGTGGCTGCAGTGCCACTTGAGGTAGCGTGTGTGCATGGACGATGCACCAGTGTTCCCAGTGATAGCCTCCCATCATTGCTTCTTTAATATTTAAAACAGTATAATTAGCCAACTGACTGCCTTCTGCTCATAGATGCGAGGAACACTGGCTGAATCATGAATAAAAGTATTAGCCTTCACTTGTACCCGTAAGAGAAAAAGCATGTTTCCCCCAAGGCACAGCCTTGTACTTATTAGTATTAGTTCCAGAACCACTGCTAAGTCAAGTATTTTGAGATGCCAGGCCATGAATAATAATACCGGAGAAGTGCAATAATTAATAGAACATGAGAATGTTCCCTAAAGAGGAGATGCAGCATTGCTAGTGGTGACAATGCCTCTGCTTTGAACTGCTACGGCCTCTTGAACTTTGGTTTCTAAAGGTGGGGAAGAGGTTGAATGACTTGCACGTCATTAGTAATGCTGAGAAAGATGGAGCCCTCCCCTCTCTGGAGGAACAGCCTTTAATTGTTAAACCCCCAGAAATCCCCAGCGAATGTCAAGCTGAATCCAGTCCCCTGCTCTGAGTGAGCACAGGTGATGTTTTTCATTAGCCATTCTCTCTCTTGACCCTGATGTTGTTCCTGCTATTGTTATTTATTAATTTAAAGTGGCTCATTCTCCCTGGATTAAAGGCATTTTACATGAAACTAACATCTGCTAAGCAAATATTAGCATAACAGCAGCAAAGCACACTTTTCAAAACTGGTGTATATTAATTTATCACTGGTGGATTGGCAGCTCTGGAGACTGAAGTGTGTTTAACCCTTCGTTTTCGGTTTTTACTGACTCCGGCGGGTTGCAAAAGTTCTGGTTTTTATTGATTTTCCAGCTATATTTTGGACCACTTCAGAACCTGAAAATACTGATTACGGTAAGAAAATCCTGATTAAGAAACTCCAATCCATGACATTAGGTAGATGTGTTTATGTTAAAAAATTAATCTACATATAAGTGCCAGGCTGTCTATTAAAGTAAGGCAGTGTAGCAGAAAATATACCCACACAGACACAGACACACATAATCATGCACATGTATACGTACTGGTAACGTACAGTTCATGAGATAAACCACAGGATAAAAGTGTTTTTACTTTCAATACTCCTACTCTTCTGTATTTGTTGCTTTTTTTTCTGTCCTCTCATTCCAAAAGTAACCCCCCCAAAAAACTATTAAAGTGTTGCACCAGTTTTCACCCATTTTTTAATTGTTTCAATAAACACTAATAAATAAATTAAACAAAATAAAAGCCCAAAATGAAGTAACCTTGCAGATACAACAGACTCAAGCTCCCCTCATATGCTATCCTACTGATTCCCCTCAACCCTGACCCAACCTTTCTTTGGGTGAGAAGGTATCTTGGCCTAGTCGTTACTTGACCTCCTTGTTGAGATAGATGATGGGGAGAGGAGGAGGAAGTTATTCATTTTGGGATCAACTTAGCAATCAAAAGCATATTAGCCTCGGAGGGGTGTAGCTCAGGATAGCAGGCGAAAGCGGTGAAGAGACCAGTCAGTGCCTTTCATACCTCCCAACCCCACCCACTGTTATACATATATTATGGGGACATTTGAGCTGCATTCAGAGATTCTGACCCTTGCTGAAGCTGTTTGCACTGCTCCGGTGTTGTAAACATGGGCACCATTTTGAAAGCAGAGGTGGTGTAGGGTCATCATCCCCATTCATAGACCACTCTCAGCAGCGCTGTAAGCAGGCATTTTAGCGCCTGGAGCGACTAAGCAGACTTGTGCCCCCTACTGGTCTTTTTGTTAATCTTTCTGCCCCATTTTTCCACCCCTGCGGCTTTCCGGCCTGGGCAGTTGCCCTGCTTGTCATGTCCTGGTTACAGCTCTAACTCTCACATGGCGCCCCTGATATCAGAGGTGCCCAATCAAGGGGTGAGAAGGGGTGGGCCAGGTTCTGGAAAGGGATTTGCTGGTTTGCACCCTGGCTACTGTGAGCTGTGGAGCAGCCCATAGGAAGCTGTGTGAGGCTGACATGAATTAGAACAGACCCTGGGGTAGTTCTAATTTACATCAGGGTCCAGGCCAGCTTCCAGCACAGGACAGAAGTAGAAAGGCGCAGAGGTGACATCAATCACCCTTCTCTTCCCTCTCTCCTGGGCTGAGCCTTCTAAGAGGTACGTCATAGCCTCTAATCCCATCTTCCATGCATGAAGTCTTGTTGTTTCAGGTGCACCCAGCTGAGAAGATATGATGCCTTGCTAAAGTCAGGTACTGGTGCAGTGGGAAAAGGGGCTGCAGGAACTACATTGTTCTCACGCATCTTCTTCCATTCAAAGTCTAATTCTCCTGCCCTAGAGTGAGCAGCAGTGTTACAATCTGTTGAATGCCTCACCCCCACACACACTTCAAACAGAACTACCAGGAGAAAACATTGATGTTGCTATCCTCTGATTTCAAAACTTAATCACAGTGAGCCTGAGACTTAAAGCAACTTTCACTCAGAATCTCAAAGCAACTGGCATTACAAATCACAATGAATTACCCTCACAGAAACCTCTGTAGAGTAGGGAAGAATGATTCTTCCCATTTCACAGACGGGTACATGGAGGTGCAGTGCAATGAAATAATTTGTCTAAGCTCACGCTGATTTGCCCACATACCATCAGTGATACAGCGGGGATTAAAACCCAGGAGTCCTGAATGCCTGTCTCCTGAAAAATTCCCCTCCATCCTAAAACTTGGACTTGAATGTACCCAGTCTGCTCTATCCTCTTGGCAAAGTGAAATATTATGCTGCCTAGGGAATTAGAGAGCAGGGGAAATAATTGTAAAGATAAATACTTGATGCAGAAGAGGGTAATGTGGAGGCAGGAGTGAAGAAATCTGCATTAGAAGACCAGCTGTGCATTAGGTGTATAATACAATACAGTGTGACAAATTACCATAGTAAGCAAATGGACAGTTAAGAAGCTGCACATAGGGGAATATGCATGAATAGAAAGGCTGGGATTACAACCTTGTTTGCTTTGTCTCTTTATGTTTATGGGAAATTTTTCCACAAAACAAAGTGTTATATTTTCCTCATGTTTATTAAAAAATCCACATTTTCCAGGGGACATCCCCCATCATGTTTTGCCTTAGGCTAGTTCATTATTTGTGGTGGAGGAGGGGTTTTTATTATTTAATTATTCATATCCTTCACCATTAGAGTCAGGAGTTGTTGAAGCAAAGTGCATTAGTGCAAGAGACAGCCCTGATCCTGCAGTCCTGAGACAACCTTCTCATTGATTTCAGGAGTGCAGGTTTGGCCCCGAGAAGGGGATCTTTAGATGCACTGGAAACAAGGATATTAATGCAGAATGGTTACAGCTATTGTTTATGGCCAGGTTTACAAAGGTATTTAGTTACCAAACTAATTGAAGTCCATGGGATTTAGGAGCCTAACTCCTTTAAGTATTTTTGTACATCTCATCTTTAGGGGCCTAAATACCTTTGATAATCTGACTCTATGCAACTTTCAGAGACCTTGGGCTGGTTTCTCCACTGCCTAGCATATTGTTTAGTCATGTATGTTACTGCTCCGATTTGGTGACACTGTGCCCCCACCTTGCACAGAGTCAAATAACTACCCAATGTGCAAGGAAGTGGTGAACCAGGTCCACTCTTGACAATTAGCCAGATCTTCAGCCCTCAGTGGGACATGTTGGGAGCTCAACACTATGAAAAACTGACCACCTCATTTAGATGCCTATGTGGGAGCTGAGAATTCTGGAAAAATCTGGCCCCAGTTGTGGGCAGTGAGCCCCTTCAAACACCTGCTATATATTTCTGTGGCCATATCTGAATTGTCAACATGATAATCTGTGAAATCTTAACCCTCTTCTGAAAGTAAGATGGGACTTAGTTTCATGAATTTTTGCTTGTGTGATATTCCAGAAAAACAGCTTTTCTGTAAAAGTAAAAAGCTTCTGTTCCTGAAACACTGCAAGCTTCTCAGACACCATTCCCACACAAACATTTTCCAGAGAGACCACATCTAGGATTGAGAAGACAGGGTAGTCTCTAAACTCCCTCTGGGAGTAGTGAAAAGGGTTAAAAGCCAGATGTTTCCAAGCAAATAGCAATATCTGCTTTCAACAGAAAGAGTCCTCCCGATGTAGCAATGTAGATTTCTATAGCTGGATTCTGTAGCTTACTACCTTGATTTTCTTCATAGAGCTGCAGGAGGGAAAAATGAGAAATTGTTCAAAAAACCCATATGTAGGAGTTATAAGAGCAAAAAGCATTACATCCAAATTCTGTTCTACGTTATGTTGGGTGTAAATCTGGAATCACTGCTACAAACCCATACAACAGAGTGACATGATTACACCACTGTAAATGAAAACAGACTATGGTCCCTAGTGACTTCGCTGAAAATCGCTTCTTCCCTAAAGACAGTTTTTCATCTAAAGAAAACAAGCCTCTCTTTGCTCCAGTGCAAACATGTACTTTTAGCTTTGCCAGCTATTTTCAATAGCAGGTGAAATTAATCTGTTTGCAAAGGACCAAACAACGACTACATGTAACCCACTGGTAAGCATGTGTAACAGATTCACTCATGCCCTCTGCTAATCGGCCACCTCAGTGGCAACACCTAGATTGCCTTTGTTCATTAGTTCACACTTTAGTGGTTCATGCTTTAAACCCCAGTTCAATCTCAGTATGTTGGCCAAGATGGCAGCCTCGCAGCCATTACATATCATCATCATTCGTCTCACACCATCAGGTGCAAAAGGCAGAAGTCAAATGGGGCCAACCATCCCTGTCCTCTGCTGTTTATCTAGGTCTTTTATATTCAGATTTACTAACAGCTTCAGCCATTATTGGGATACAAAATGTGCCTTTAGATTGGCCTCTTGCCCTGGGGTCAGCAAAGAAATGCTTCTTTAGGTAGTCTATTATTTGGGGCATATTTTAAGAATGCCCAATATGTCCATCTCTTCTTTTGTATTATTTGTATTGTTGTGGGTATTTGTGCCCATTCTAGGACCTCTTCATTACTTATTCTAGCAGTACATTTTACTTTGACTATTACATAAACACCACTTCAATCCCACTTCAGTGCTCTAAATAGTGCTTAGTTGGGATATAATTGGTGCATAGGCCTTGTGCCCAGCCCTCTTCATAGGGGTGAATTTCACTCTAGGGAGACGATCTCTGGGGAAAATTGCAAGTGACTGTGCATGGCTTGAAAAACGTCACATGCTACCTACAAAATGTACCGCAGTTTTGTGATAACTGAGGAATTAACATACATCTTGGTGCTGGGCAGTATTTGGTGCAAATAGACCAGGTCTCATGACATGAATTACAAGAAGCAAACACTGGTTGTTTCAAGCTTGTCCAATTCGACTTGTCTGTTCTCTCTCCAGCAGTTTAGCTAATAGTTTATTTTAGCACTTTAAAAAAAAAAAAAGAAAAAAAAGGTTTTATAAACCACCTGCTTGAAAAGTGCAATATAAATGCAAATAGACTGATTGACTGACATGAGGATCCCTTGATTAAATACTACAGGGTTGTGGAATAGAACACAAAGTCCTACTTATTTTTTTATTTTTTTTTTAGAAACAATTTATAACTCCAATAATACTATCTTAACTAAAAGGCATGAAACAAATCCAAACTGTAATTCCAATAACCATGATAACCCAACTCAAAAAAGGGAGAACATTTCCTTTAAGTTCCTGAGGGCAGAAAATTAACTACTGTGGATAAACGGAGGATGTCTGCTTGTCAAGCAGTGCAAAATAATAGATGGCACTGTAAGCTGACCAGGCAAAATAAGACAGGTAACATTCAGCACTGGCTCTTATTCATATTTAAAAGGGTACAAGGTCAAAGCTAAGATCTATGGCTTTAAGATAAAGGATTTCAATTTTACAGAAAATGTTTCTGCTACAAAATTAAATAGGTAGGAGATATTGTTACCAAGAGAGATTCTGAAGTCTTTGTTGGGCCCAGAAGACAAAGTCCCTAAATCTCTATTGTGTATCACACTAGTGAGGATTTATGACTTTGGATGAACAGATCTATAGTCTATCAGAAGGAAAGGAATAGCTGGAACCAAAGCCAAGTTTGCGGGAGAAAGAGGGAGTGAGAGAGATTATTAAAGCAGCTGGTAATGGAAATCTATGAGAAATCTGGACAGTGTTACAGGTGAAATGATTAAGCCCTGTTCCCAGACCGTAACATCTTTCTCTCTCTCTTTCAAACTGAAATGTCCAGCAGGTGGGACATGCATTTCAGAGGTTCGTAAATTGTGCTAAGACAAAGGAGGCTTGGGGGCATGAATGAGTGCCTAAATCAAATGAACCAGCCACAACTTGGTAAATGGGCAGTCTGGGAGCGCCTTTGGAGAGAAGCTTCTCACTCTGTGATGTTGACACTGAGAAGCTGTTTTGCTATAGATCTTCAAAGAAAGTCCAGTCTCTCTTGACTTCCAGTTAAATGCAGTGCAAATGAAAGGTGCTGATTGACAGCTCTGGAGACAGAAGTCCTCTATTTAGTGACTGAACATGCTTGGCATAAGCAGTGCCAGCTTCATCCATCATTTGTCCATCCACCCACCCTCACACCCAACCATCTATGTAGTTACTGATATGGCCACCACCTTTGTAGTATCCAAGTGTCTCCTGAATTGATGTGGCTATTCCTATTCATCCCACCTGTGTGCTCCCTACAGGGAGTAGCTGCGTACCTCAATGTGAGAGGACAGTACAGATTTCAGTACCTATTAAATATTTGGCCCCTCTGCTTAGAGTGCCAACAGTGGTGCTAAATGCAGAGGTGTTTTTTTCTGATGTAGGCACCTGGCCACTTGAATTTGGAGTGAGATGCCCCCAACTCTTCATTAGGTTATTCCAGTCTTGACTCCAGAGATGTGACTAAACATGGTACTTTATTATTCACCATCTTTTGTGTACATTTGTTATGGTTGCAAACACGGGAGGGAAAAAAGGGAGAAATGGCCGTGTTCCATTGTGCCTCAGGCATCATCAGGAAAGTTGTCAGCTACATTCCAAAGGCAGAATCTTCACTACTGGTGATGATGTAAGAAGCAGAGAGAGCCCAATTTGATCAGGACTGATACCTTTAGACTTGTAAGCTTAGCAAGTTTGATCTGCAAATCTAATAAATGTGAAACCCTATGATGGAATTTTTACAGTCACTCCTTGGACTATAATTGCCTTTTAAAAGCACTAGGCAGTTGGTTTTTTTTATATTATATCAGACGTTCTGCTGACATTAATTGATGAAGTTCCATTAATTTCACTATAACTATGCCAGATTGCACCAGTTAAAGATCTGGCTCTACATTTTCTAATATGAGCACCAAAATCAGTAGTTCTGGTTTCCCACCACTGCCTTTGCCTTATAAAAATTTAGGAACAGAAGTTTAACATGAGATTTTTATGGAGAGATGTGTCACTGGTCAACCACATTATTTGCACATTGTACAAAAACTGCATTTTATTTTTATTGTCTTCCTGCATTTAAAGGGAAGAATCTCTCTGCGTGCAGTTTCAAATTCCATGATGAGTTCTAAGGAAATGTAGCAAGTGCATTTCAGAGAATGTGATGGCTGTCATGATTCCCACAATCTCATGTTGGTTTTGTTGAGTAAGCAAATTAAAAGCTGCGAGAAGAACAGGGCATTTGAACACATTCACCATCCTGGAAAGCAAATGTCTAGTTGACCAGCCTCTTTTAAGAAATGTAGAAATCTTAAGGACAGAAAAATAAGGGGAGAGACAATGTATTTTTCATAACCAGACCTTGCCATATGCTGTGCCCTAAACCTGACACTAGGCACTAGATGGAAGATGTGAAATCAAGTGAGCTCCTGATATAGGCAGCAAAAAAGACGATAAGCCAATACTCCTGAAATGGGTGTCCTGAATGTGGATCTAAGTGTCAGAGAGGAAACCACTGATGAATCTTCTTTTTAAAGTCCTGTCAACTCCAGTGTATTAGCAGGTTGTCCAAGTTTTGAAATGGTCTTGACCATTTTATATGGAAGAGAGGAATTGACTAGATTGCCAAATCTGTATACATTCAGCAAAGATCACTAGGCAAAGATGCTTTTAAATATTCATATTTTCCTCTGGCATGGAATGTGCACATTCTAAATAGCCAATGCAGCTGAAGTGAAGTGGCTATGATTAAAATGTGCCTAAATGATACATCTCCCGGCAGTACCCAAAGCTGGGCACCAGATGCCTCCATCAGCTTTATAAACCCCTTCATCATAACACTTTTAACCTTACTACCCTGTGGAATAACTACTTAGTGTACGAAAGATGCTAAGTATGGACTTTGCAATTCCAAGAGTACATATTTCGGTGGTAAATGAATAATCTTTTGTACATGAAACCAGTAAGCCAAAAAGGTGATTATAACGCATACACTTAAATTATAATATATGAATATACAAAGGGGAGGATATACAGCCATTGAGACCACAGAATTGGTTATATGATTAACAAGTGGAATATTTATAGGTCATTATTCATACTAATACTCAGAGTTTCCATTGGGTTGCTTTCTGAAACTCCATTATACAACACAATGAAGCATTACCCACATTTCTCTTTACCCACCTAGTCAAATTTCACCCTAAATACATCATACTACTTTCTCCTGAATATCCTTGTCTGATATACTTTCAATTTAAAAAGAATGATAAGATAAGAAAAAAAAATTACATAGCTTGAAAGGTCATTTTATATTAATAGTAATAGTGCTTTGCATATAATGGCCTTCATGTGAATATCTGAAAACATTTTATAATTTTTAACCAGTAAAGGCTGTACTAAATTAACTATTATTATACCCATTTTACAGATAATCTAAACACGGAGAAGTTATGGACTTTGCTCATGACTGCACAATGAGTTGAAAGATACAGCACAGGGTTAACTCCCAAGGTCCTGACTCCTAGTCTCCTGCCCTAACCACTAGACTAGACTATCACTCTATGCTTTGAAAAAAATAGCTCTCTTCCATATTATCAGAAAAAAATAGGGTGCAAAATTCTAAGAAAGCCATGCCTCGTTGGTCCCAAACATGGAGGTATAACTGCACAATATATGATTGTACTGCACGTATTTTAAAAGGGTCTCATGAAGTATACCAATGGTTAGGGCTTGTCTTCACTACCGGGGTAAGTCGACCCAAGTTACGCTACTTCAGTTACGTGAATAATATAGCTGAAGTCGACATAGCTTAGTTCGACTTACGCTGGTGTCTTCACTGCACTGTGTCGACGGGAGATGCTCTCTGGTCAACTTACCTTACTCTTCTCGGAGAGGTGGAGTACCAGGGTCGACCAGAGAGGGTTCTGCCGTCGATTTAGCGGGTCTTCACTAGACCCGCTAAATTGACTCCTGCTGCATCAATTGCAGCAGCATTGAGTCGATCTCCCCATAGTGAACAAAAGCCTTTAGGCATCCCTCTTTTCAATAGGCACTATTCTTTCTGAAACAGGCATTACATGAGCTGTTAAACTAAATGCCCCCAAGGTATGCAGGTAAGCAGGGGTGATTTTCAGACCAAAAAGCAGGTGAATTATGCACTGCTAGAGAAATATAAACATGGGGAAAGCACATCCCATGTTTGCTGTTTTGATGAATACTGCAGGGAAATTATGAATGCAACAGGTTTTTTCCTTGTATGGAATCCAGCTCTGAGGACCATGAGCCCATATGGAAGGCATTGAGAACAAGAAGTGCTCAGCATCACAAGCAGCTGACCCTGTAAAGCTCGGACTCTTGATTTATTGTTTTTATTCATTAATAAATCACACGCATATCAAATGGCTGGTAATGGGACATAAAGTCTTTCACCTTGAGAACATAAGCTTGAATTCTGGCTACGTCTACGTGGAGCCATGTCACTTCGTGTTTTGATCCTGTCTGCTCTTACTGGACTAAGCAGGGTTAGGTCAGTCCTTGGGAGGGAAACATAGGGAATAGCTCTGTGCTACAGGAAATAATGCCCATGATCAGGATATGTCTAAACTATAAGAGAGGTGGGTAAGCACACCAGGACTAGTTTAATTGAGCCAGCACAGGTAACAATAGCCATGAAGATGCACTGGAATGGGCTTTAGCATAGACCTATTCCCTCTGTTTCCCTCCCAAGGACTGACCTAGCCCTGCTTGGTAGATGTCATGTGTCTGTTTTAAAATAGCTGTGGTATAATCATATATTGCACACCGTCCTCTCTCCATGTTTGGGACTAACTAGGCAAGACTTTCTTAGAATTTTGCACCCTGTTTTTAGCTCGACTAAAGGTAGCATGGGTATGCTTACTCATGCTCCAATTACACCTCCATTTGCAGTGTAGACATACCCTCCAAGATTCCTTCTGATTCAGTATTGAACCTATACCCTGCTGTGGTGCTAGGGGGCACTATGCGAGCGATGTCTTTCATGGTATGTCTACACTGCAGCTGGGAGGGACAATTCCCAGCATGAGTAGATGTCTATGAACTAGCTCTGATCAAGCTCATGCTGTAAAAATAGTAGTGTGGCCCCACAGGCATGGGTGGCAGCTCAGGCCAGCTACATAAGTACGTGGATGGGGTTGTACCCAGGCAGCTAGCCCAGCTGCTACCGATGACATCACAAACACACTATTTGTAGCACCCTAGCTCAATCAGAGCTGGTGTGTGCACATCTATTCGATCTGGGAATAACACCTGCAAGACATACCCTCAGACAAACTCAAAACTAAGAAGGGAACCAGACCTTCAGCTGAAGCTCAGTGGAATTATGCTGATTTACACCAGCTGAGAATTGGGCCCAAGGTATTGACTACTGGTGGTCATTAAAAGATTTCAGGGTCACTTTGCACAAGAGTAGGGAGTGGCAGCCCTACCGGATTCCGGCTTGGGTAACTGCATGAAAAATTCCTCTTCGGCTTCAATTGGATATGGTGTTTTCTAATCTTCCTTTCCGGTAGTGTTGCTGATCACTGTTAAATGGATGCCATGCTCCATCACACAGATGGCTCCATGGGTGTAGGAATCTCTGCAAAGTGTTTTGACATCAGATTGACACATTTACAAAGCCTTGTGGTGAACAATGGAAAATCGTTGTACAAATGATTTGTTTTATATGCGATCAGAAAGAGAGGATAATTTTTTTGAATATATGCATGTATTAACACCCCTCCACTCTCTCTCCCTGTAGCTGTGTTTTCAGGCCTAACCATATTTAGTTGAGGTGATCAAGACGAGAAAAATGCATTTCAGCTAAAAATACAGAGAGTTTCTCTTATACAAATGTCACCTGCCTGGATTTGAGGTATATTTTGTGCCCCTGATTCTCCTCTACCTTGCACCTCATATATCCATTTACCAAATCACAACAGTAGCTTTGCAGTGACTTTGCACAATTATGTATAGTTCTAATCCAAATCCCAATGAAATCACTGGGAGCCTTTCTGTTGATGGCAGTGGGAGCTGGATTAGACCATAAGTGACCACACAAGATGCAAAGAGGCTAGATAAAGAGGTTGTTATTAATAATAAATATTATTAATAATATTAATAACAATAAAGTGTATACAAATCTGAAATTCCCAAATTTAGTCTGAATCCATATTTCAGAATCAAAATTCAGCTCACCTCCACCATTAATCAGCAATTGGAATCCAATTCCTGCATTATTAAAATCAATTGGAGCTTTACCATTGACTTCAGTGTGCACAGAATCCAGGCCTAACCAGCTAAAATCTGTATGTTTCCCCCACCACACACACACCCCAATGCCTTCTTCAACACAGTGAAAGTTCAGATTTAAACAGCTGAAATCATGAAATTTATTATATTTAAAATCCTATGACTGAAATTGACCAAAACAAATGTGAATTTGGTAAGGCCCTACAAATGACCAAGTCCTGTCCAGGAAAAGGAATCATCAGGGACCATCAGACTCAGGAAAGAAATACACCATCCTCTGAATGGTGCATCTCAGCAACATCATTTATGACCCAAAGACTTTACCATATTGCTGATGCTGTTTACACCTCCATCTGCATCTGAGGTAGTTTATATGGTCCCATTACCACAGTAGTGCAATTGACAGCAGAGTATCAATAAAACAATGATGCGGCCATATTACATCATGAGCAGTGATGGGAACACATCTATGGAAACCACTTCAACTGAGCAGATATCCTGCTAGGTTGGCCAACCAAGCTGATGTTCAACATGAGCTTATATTGCAGCACAGGAGGTTTAGGTTGGACATTAGAAATACTTCCTAAATGCCAGGGTGGTTAAGCACTGGAACAAATTGCCTAGGAAGACTGTGGAATCTCCATCATTGGAGGTTTTTAAGAACAGGTTAGACAAACACCTGTCAGGGATGGTCTAGTTATTACTACGTCTTGCCTTGAGTGCAGGGGACTGGACTAGATGACCTATTGAGGTCCCTTCCTGTTCTACACTTCTATGATTTTCTGAATATTAGATATTATATCCTGAGGTGAAGGGATATGAATGTTACACATACACACCAAATCATATAATGAGAAGGAGCATGGTGTGAATCTATCCAGGCCCAGAGAGCTAAAAATATCCCTACTCCAATTACATTTGCCTCATAGGACTACACAAGGTATGACTTAGAGCGTCTGGTCACTGACTGCCAGACAAATCAATCAACAGATGATGTATGTGGGATTGGCTCCTCATGAAGTCTCCTGAAAGGGAGGAAAATGTAACACACAAATGTAAGTGATTTCCAGCTAAGAGAAGCATTGGCTTGGCAAAACATTTGGGTATCATTTTTATTTCAACAGTCTTGTCTACAGCATTCATTATCACAGTATGTGAGCACCTCAAAACATCCCTGGGAGGGAAATTGGCATTTTTATAGATAGGGAACAGACAGATTAAAGGACGCTAGTGGCAGACCAAGGAATCAAACACAGCCCAAGGGAAGTGCTTTGACCACCAGACCATCTTCCATCAGGAGGCTGCATTTATGTCCAAGGACCGCACAGGTTAAGGTACGAGTTTTGGTTATGGAGTCCAGCCACTGATGGAGACTCTAACAGCCATCCTGGTCTAAGATTTTCAAGATGTAGATTAAATACTTTTGCAGAATGTTTTCAATAATAATGTTTGCAGTATTTCTACCAGTTTATGTAGTGGCCAAAATTTTGAGAACATTTGATATGTTGACAGAACATTCCCCCCCTCCCCCACACACACACACAAAATGGCTATAGGTCTGATCTTGCTAAAGGCTGCATTTTCTCTGCAACATGCTATGCATCCTCCACTGTCATTGAAATCAATGGATCTGCTCCTGAAAAGTGCTGAGTACCTTGAACTCCCATGACTTTCACTGTGAATTGAAGGACCTTAGCATTTCATGGGGTGTGGACCAATGGTTTTCTTTCCACTCAGGGCATGTGCAGACATGATACTCAGTGGTGATGTCGTTTTGAGATCCTAAAAGGATTCCTTCATTGAGGCAGAGAATCAGCTTACATTCAGGGCCAATGCTGGAAGTGTCTTGGAAAGAGGAGAATTCGGTTAACTTAGTAATTGAATCGGAATACGTTATTAGTATCTGCTTTCACTAATCTGATATGAAAGTCACTAATATGATACCACTGTAACATTGTGTTTACAGCAATACATTTGGATATGATATGAATACTAAGACAATATAAAGGAATGCTGCTAACATGCTAATAGGACAAGATATCACTAATGAGATATGAGAGACTCCATTGAAAAAATTAATATTACTTCCCTCAACTTTTTCCAGTATAACATTGACCTTGCTGGCAAGGGACCCTGCCAAATGGCCTTTTGCTCTTTTCCCAACAACTTAGTGTTCTCTTTAGTGACCTTTCAGTTTTGTAGGCACACCGTATCTTTCTGCTGGCAGGATGGGGCATCAATAACAAAGGGGATATACAGGGCCGGCGCAACCCATTAGGCAACCTAGGCGGTCGCCTAGGGCACTACTATTTGGGGGGGCGCTGGCGCCCCGGTCGTCAGCGGAATTTTGGGGGCGGGACCTTCCGCCGCTGCTGTCGGGGGCAGCATTTCGGGGGCGGGACCTTCCGCCGCCTAGGGCGCCGAAAAGGCTGGCGGCGCTCCTGGGTATATACCATGTGCTCAGTGATTTGGACACGTTGGAAACATGTGTGATGCTGGCAAACCTGCTGCCAGCTCACACCACGGCCTCCATGTCTCAACTGAATGCTGGCAAATACATAGCAGGAATTAGTCTGGCTCACTGGTGTGTTAGTATTCCTCAAACAGGTACTGGAGTTATAAAAATGTGCTTAGTGTTTAGCCTTTATTGAATTCTTGTAAGCTGCTGCCTGCATTAATCTCAGTGGTAACATCTGTATCCCATATAAGGTAACATTTGAGCATTTGCATTGTAAAATTCTGAAGCTCTGTAAATCACCAGACAAAAGAGAGACATTAATTAGGGTGAAATGCTCACCTACCACAANAGCTGCTGCCTGCATTAATCTCAGTTGTAACATCTGTATCCCATATAAGGTAACATTTGAGCATTTGCATTGTAAAATTCTGAAGCTCTGTAAATCACCAGACAAAAGAGAGACATTAATTAGGGTGAAATGCTCACCTACCACAAAAGGTGTTATTTCCTGCCCCACAGAGAAGGCCCATCAACACCAGATGAACTATTGTGGACTATCAAAGAGGACAAAAGGCTTTACTGATTGCTCTCCTCCCTCCACATAAAGAGGAGATGTGCAAGTAAATTCTTCCCATCAGCTGAGCTGGCAGCTCAGAGAAGGGGGAAAGGGAATAAAAATCCCTGACAAGGGCCTTGTCTACACTTGCAAGTTACAGCGCATTAAAGCAGCCCTGGGAGCCCTAACTCCTGAGGTGTCCACACTGGCAAGGCACGTGGAGCTCCCGGACTCCGCGGCTGGAGCGCTCCTGGTAATCCATCCCCACGAAAAGCATAAAGCTTGCTGCGCCCCGGCTGAAGTGCTGGGGTGTCAGTATGGACAATGTGTTGCATTACTGTGCTGTGACTGGCCTCTGGAAATGTCCCATAATCCCCTGAAGTCAAGTGGCCACTCTGGTCATTGTGTTGAATTCGGCTGCAGGCATGCGGATATCCCCTTTCAAAGCTCCGTTCCTGACAGCCCGCATGCTTATCTGCTCTGGGACACAAAGCAAACCATTACTGGGGAATGCTCCTGCTGCAGAGGCAGGTGTGTGTGTGTGTGTGTGTGTGTGTGTGTGTGTGTGAGAGAGAGAGAGAGAGAGAGAGAGAGGGGCGGGGGTGGAGGCTGATGTCAGGTTTCCCCCTTCTCCCTGCCACTGTCTGAACTTACAAGATAGCATGCTGACACACTCTGCCCCCCATGCTTTGCAAACCCTTTCCAAAGCACACTGCAGCCACGTGCACACTGGGATAGCTACCACAATGCACTGCTCTCTGTGGCGTTGCAAGAGCTGCTAATGTGGACATGCTCCACAGTCACAAGGAGCACAGTGTGAACACACAGCAGCGCTTTCCCTGCCGCTGTCTCTGAGGGCTAGTTTAACTCCCGGCGCGCTACATCTGCAAGTGTAGGCATGCCCAAGGAGAAACTGTATCTCTATGCTGCTTGGACTCCCAAGGGCAAGGTTTTCTAGGCATAAGCAAGATATCCCCAGTGTTTAACCTGGGTTGGTCCTAAGAGACATATAGAGCTTGCTTATTGCTGAAGCTTCTATTACCTTTTGAAACTTAACACTAACTCATGTGTGTGTGTATGTTTACCTGCTTCAACCTTTCCAATAACTCTCTGATTTCCTTTTCCTAGTTAATAAATCCTTAGATTATTATAGGATTGGTTACAAGCATTGTCTTTGCTGTGAGATTTAAGGTACAATTGACCTGGGGTAAGTGACTGGTCCTTTGGGACTGTGAATAACCTGAATATTGTGATTTTCGGTGTAAGGGACCATCCATCACAGAGGCAAGCTTGCTTAGGTGACAAAATAAATCAAAGCACCCAAGACAACCCTCTGTGATTCCATGGTTAGGCTGTTATAGTGCCTGAGGAGTTTATACCTGATACTTGGTTGGTGAAATCTAAGTATAGAACCCAGCGCCCATGTGTGGTTTGTGCTTTGGTTTGTAACAGTCTGCCCTGAGGTTGGTCCTCACACTCTTGAATCACTGCAGGACGGTGTGACTTCAGGGAGTAGTTACGTACGGCAATAAAAGAACATTTGTGCATTTGTAGCAAACATTTCCCAAGAATCACAAAGTGCCTTGCAAACGTTAATGAATTCATCCTCCCAACATCCTGGTGAGGTAGGAAAGTATGATTCCCCCTATTTTGTAGAGAGAGAAAATGAGGCACAGAGAGATGACGTGACGTACCCAAAGAAATCCTTGGCACAACTGAATATAGGAGGCCACTGATCTCCTGGCTCCGAATCTTTAGCTACAAGACCATCTTATTAGTAACTGCTCTTTTCCTCTCCCTCCATAAAGTTCCTTTCCAATTATATATTTTTCACGTGTCTTCCTTGTTATTGCTCAGTGTCTGATAGAGCTAGGGGGAAAAGAATGAAGATGTTGTGAAGGTTTTGTACTGGGACTCAGGAAATGAGCTCCCATTCGCACGTCTGCCACAGAGCATGGGTTCTAAAACTGAAGGGCGTAAGTAATTACTAGATGTCCATGTATCAGAGGGGGAGCCGTGTTAGTCTGGATCTGTAAAAGCAGCAAAGAATCCTGTGGCACCTTATAGACTAACAGACGTTTTGCAGCATGAGCTTTCGTGGTTGAATACCCACTTCTTCAATGTTGCCTCTAGAAATAGATACAATTTCTCGAATGGCTCCCAGCCTACACACAGAGATGCTAGATAAAAACAAAATACTCTGGGATTTTGCTGGAAGGCTGCAAAGTAACACTGCTTTATTTCTTAGAATTCAGAATGATATACACCCAAGGACCCCAAAACAGAGAAAAACAAAACAGGCTGCTCCCTAAAAACACAGGCACAACTCACTCCCACTTTACTCTAGACTGATGGCAAACTGCCTCAGATGATCCAGATCATATGGCTTCCCTCACAGCCCTCTCACCTACAAGCAGTGCCAGGAAATGCCCCACACTTAACGTGATAGCTTGTCATTTGTAAACGTAGTTTTCAGTACCCACCAGTTACCACAATATTTGCAGGATTCCTTTGTGTTCCTCCATATCTCATCTTGAAGGTATTTCCCGTAATAGATAGCATGGTGGTCTGAGCAGTAGAACCAGCTGAATTAAAGTGATTTCAGTATCCTCACCTCACTATCTCACTGCAAACACTTGGTTTGTCATCTAAGGCAAATGACAAGTTTATAAAAGCCACCTTAGGTAGGTCTCACCTATGACCGGAGAGGTGTTAATAGACAACTTCACTTTGAATGGTCCCTTGAAATATGTTAATTACTTATGCTAAACAATCTGTGCCACCTTGTATTTAGCTATTTAAAACCCCGTGGCTGACCCATGTCAGGTGACTCAGGCTAAGGGGCTATTTAACTGTGGTGTGGCCGAGACTCTCTCACCTCACAGCAGGGCCGGCGCAACCTATTAGGCGACCTAGGCGGACGCCTAGGGCGCTAAGATTTGGGGGGCACCGGCGCCCCGGTCATCAGCGCATTTCGGGGGAGGGACCTTCCGCCGCCTAGGGCGGCAGAAGGTCCCTCCCCCGAAATGCGCTGACGCTCCTGGTGGGGGGGCGCGGGGAGGGCCGCCCACAGTAATGGGGGGGAGCGCACAGGGGAACCGCTCCCCGNCCGCGGGGGAGGGCTCCTCTGGTGGGAGGGGAGGGTGGGCGGGGTTAGGTGGGTGGGGGGGCGCAAGGTGGAAGTTTCGCCTAGGGCGTGAAACTTCCTTGCACCGGCCCTGCCTCACAGGATCCTAGAGTCCGGGCTCCAGCTTGAGCATGGATATCTACACCACAATGAAACAGCCCCTTAGCCTGAGTCCCACGAGCCCGAGTCAGGTGGCACGGGCCAGTTGTGGGTGTCTAATTGCAATGCAGACACACCCTCTGAGTACCTTTCCCAGACTCAAAGAAGAGCAGTGTGTGGCTCAAAAGCTTGTCTCTCTCACCAGCAGAAGTTGGTCCGATAAAAGATATCACCTCCCCTACCTTGTCTCTCCAATATCCTGGGAGGCTACAACACTACATACCTACATGGGTCAATGAGAGTTGAGAGCATTTAATTCCTCTCCGGTGAGGTGGATAAGGCTCGAGCCCATACTCTACATACTGCCCACATTTCAGTGGGCCATTTGGCAGTGCCGTTACCCTGCCAAGCTACTTCTCACATTCCCCTTACTCCCCGCGTTTGCTCTAGTTCAGATACAGTTCCTCAGCTGCCTCAGAGAAAGGATCAGCATCAAACTGGCTATTAATCAGTGGCTGGCACTGTCCCCAAGTCATTACTCAGGTGAGGATCTGGCACATCAGCTGATGGGAAGCTTGAAATTGATCATGAATCATGTTCAATTTATTGCCATAGCAAATATTTGACAGAATAATGAGCCAGACGCCATGCCAATCATTCTTCGGTGCATGTTTCCCTAGGCTGCATTTAATTGCCCCGACGGGTGCTAGATAATATGGTGTCCTTTACGTGGTCACTAATTCACCACTTGAGCTCATGAACACATATCTGCTCATGCCTTTATTTAATCCTGGCAGCTGTCTGCAAACCCCTCCCATGTTTCATTCTCCTCTCATTGTAACTAGACTGTAAGAATAACTCCCAGTCATTCATATTTGCATTTCAGTTCCCTTCTCATTTCTGTTCCATCCTCGGTGCTCTCATTACTTTACTTTTCTGATTATACGTGAATTGCTTTGTCACCACCTTGTTTTTGCTCCTGTCGGTGTCTCTACATTTTCTGTGCTGTCAGAAAGCATCATTATCCAGTAGTTCGAGGATGGTTTAGGTGCCAGAAACTTCTTTGAGTTCTAATCCCGGATGTGGCTTTATTTAAATGTAATTAAATTAATCTGCCTGTGTCTCTCTTTAATGCATTGGATCATGTTTGTGTGTCCCACTGCCTTCTCCTGGATGGAAGCAGAACTTCTCCACTGTGTCATAAACCTTACACTGCTAACTGTTAAGGGAAATCTCTCTTAGCTGAAGTGTAGGGGGCCTGTGCTTTTGAGCTGTGTGACGTTCTCAATGGATCTGGGCAGAATGAGTGACAGCCATGAAATTCTAGACGGCCACAGATTTGTTACAATTCTTCTTACGCATAGTATGTGGGAGGAAAACAGTTGCAATGTGAAAAGTGCCATATAAATGCCAAGTGTTATATTTTGTATGAAGGATACTCCTGTACTATGCAACTGTTTAGATCCCTGCAGTGGGGATTTAGGCACTTTGGATATGCATGTATATCAATGGGAGCTGTGAACATGTAACCTGTACTGTGTGAGATCATAAACAGAGAGGGTCAAGACAGTGTAACATTCAGACTTCATTTCTTCTTCCACATACATTGTCCTCTCTCATCAAGCACTTCCACAAAGCAGAGGTCTCTACATTCATAGACATACATAATGCTATAGTGTCTCCTTTTGGGAAGCTGGTTACCACAACATGACCAAGACTAGAAGCTGAGACAGAGCTTGCTATCCCAATCCTGAGTGATCACCACATCCTGGTCTGATGCAAACTCTGAACAACTCCCTTGAGGTTCTACAAGCTGAATTTGGCCCTAAATGTTGAATAAATTAGAGTCGCTTTCTTCCAAGTGAATATTGAATCAACACCCCAGCATGCTGCTCCGTGTTGCGTTTCAGGTGAGATTCAAAACCAAAGGGTCTGGCCATCTGTGGCTATTAAAAATCCCCTGGCACTTATTTGCTAAAATGATGCTATGTTCTGGCCAAGTTCCCAGCTGGAGTAATTATTAGAGCTGAACAACAAGTAATGTATTTGACAAATTTTGCCTTTTAGTGAGTCGTCCGTGAAATTCTCAGTTTGTTATTCAAAATTTCTCCTGAATAACTTCGGCAAAAAAATTCTTAGGCAGCAGATAATTTGATTTGCTGACACACACGTTATAATCCCTGCTCTGACTCCCATAATCAAATCATGTAACCTAATTTAGCTAACTGACACAGAAGGAATTTTGAAGTGTGTATTCAACTGCAATATTCTTATTTCTTAATTTCTCAGGTGTTGGTTACTTGCATAAATTGTCCAATCAGGAAACAGAAAAATAACACGTGTGGTCAGTAACTAAGCAACATAGGATAAATTATACCTTTAGCAAGTGTTATATCCAGCAAAACAAGAACCCTCAAACGTTTATGGAAAGTGATCACAAAAGGGTCACAAACATAATCAAATTTGCTTTCAAATTTCAATAAATATTAATGGGGGGAAAATCCCACTATTTGCTTACCTCTAGCTCTTACATTCTCCCTACATTAAGTTTTCCCCAGACGTATCATTTGGAAGTGGTATTTCACTTCTTGACCTTAACCTACTGTATAATATTATAGTGTAACAACTGCCATGTTACACCCCAGAGGTGGCTACATTTCTGTGGAGTGTGATGTGATTCCTAATTAGTATAATTAATACATTTTCTAAAGTGCTTCAGCATCCTTCTCCATTAAAAACATTATATTAGTGCAACTTTTGTCTACTCAAATTTAATGCACTGGAATAAACATAAATACTTGAAGACACAGAAAAATGTGTAGTTGTCATTGTTTTGTATGTGCTAACTTGAAACTCAGCTACAAAAATGTGAAGACATAAACTTTCAGAAAAAACTGCTGAGAAATTAGATTTTATTAGGATTTCCAAAAAAAGAAACAGAAGTAGCAAAAATTAAAAAAAAATGTGATGCATTTAAGCCTTAATTTTCTTGAAAAAGAGAAAAGCAATTTTTAAAGTCGTCTGTGCAGAAACTGTTTTCACTGTGAAAATGACAGAAAATATCAAATTGTCAAAATTGTATATTTTTGCCTGGATCAAATTAATAAAAATGCTTTGATGTTTAAGAAGTTATAATTTTCACTGCCAAAACCTGTCCTTGCCTCTTTGGTAAAACCTCATCTTGGATTATCACTTAAATACTTGCAAAACCATCAGCAAGTGTGAATATTGATGAAGGGGAAATTTATATTTTTGTATATTTCCAGAAGCAATAAAAGTATGAAGCCCAGAAGATCATGCATGTATCAGGAGAACCTATCCAGCTTTACATAAGTCAGGCTGTAAAGGGACTGCAACTCCTCCCATGGGAATAGTCCAGCTGAGAAAGATGTTTAAGATCCATTACAGCAGTATGGGATGGGATTTCCAAAAGCTCTCAATGTTTTCCCAATTCTGCCCTTATTGACGTCATCGGTAAAATTTGACTTCAGTGAGGACACAAACTAGGCGAGAATGCTGAGCACCTTTAAAACAAACAAACAAACAAACAAACAAACAAACAAACAAACAAACAAACAAACAAAAACAAAAAACCCTCCATGTATCTGGAAACAGGAAGCCATCAGAGTAGGGAGCCATCTTTGTGATTGTATAGCCTAAAATAATTATAGGTCAGCTTTAGAATAGAAGCCATGGAGACAACATTTGTTTGAACAGAGCCCATAAGAGCCAGCCACTCATTAGGTCACCTAGATCATTTCCTTGCAAGGGATCCCTAATGCACATTCTCTATTGTTTCATCCAGTCCATGTTTTCAATACCTCTGGCAGTGGGCTTTTAACACTTGTCTCTAAAGGAGCTTGCAATGCTCTGATTTCATGTCATCTATCATTATAATCTTCTCACCCTCTTTTTTTATAGAAAACATTTGTTTTATTGGCAGAGTTATCTTTTGAAATCCAAAAGCAAAGTGGTCAGACAGTTGCAGTCAATTCTGCATGGTCATACCAGGTGACAATTCCAAAATGCATCCCAGGAAATGCAATAAGCAGTCCATCTTCTAGGTAAAAAGCTTATTTTTATTTACTTATTTATTTTAGATACAGCCTTCTTTGGCTGTGATGATTTTACCCTGAGACTTGTTGTCTGTCGTGTTAAAATTATTCAAGATAAAAGAATCCTGAAGGTATCTAAGATATATAAATATGTATGGAGAGATATAAGCTATTTGTATGCACAAGAGGATGGTGATAAAAGCTATCTGTAAGATTGTTCCAATAGTGATCTCTTATAACCACCCACTGTTTAGTCATTTTGTAATAACGAGACGAATGAAAATGTATCAGAGCTGCAATACCAAGCAGATCTGTTTGAACTGCATCTGTGAATAGCAACATAAGTCTAGAGATGCATGGGTAATAAAATGCCTATGCTCTAGACATCCACTGATGTCCAGTTTTCGTCCACTCCCTTGAACTGTCAGGCTTGGAAACATTGCTCCAGAAATGAGTTTTCAAGGGTAGAGACCAGGGCCCAATACTTTAAGATCCTGAGCAATACCTACATGGTGCAGGAAGACCTCATCTCCCATTGCGGTCAATGGGAAATGGAACCTGCAGGATTGAACTCTAGGCAAGATACCCTTGCATGGAAATCTGAATCCACTTGATCCACTCCTGCCCCGGTTTGCTAAATCCAACCCAAATATGGTGAGATTCAGAAGACATTGCAATAGGACGTGTCATTGAAAACATCACAATGCAGTGCGAGACCCTTGGTCTCTGTCATCCTCACAGGGAAGAAGAGAGGCGTAGCTCCCCCTCTGAGTGGGGAAAACCCTGCGCTGAGTCCCTATCCCCAAAACATGGGTGACAGAAGAAATCTGGTTCTAGCTATTGTACTAGAAACAGTTAGGTGAGCAGCAGAATCCCAGCATCTCCATCCCTAGCACAAAGAATGCAAGCATAATTTCAGAGGAAGTCACTTCGGTCGCTCTGCCTGGAATGGCTCACGACCTTGGGTGCCAACCTCCGTGCAAACTGTCAAGAAACAGGGCACAGAACAAACTGTCTGTCTGTTCTATACTTAGATTTCATCCCCCAAGTAACAAGTGTGAACTCCTCAGAATATTAATAGGGAGCCATAGACAGTCCCCGTGGATACTCCAATCTTGAAACCCAGGCAAGCCTGCCTCTGGGATAGATGGGCCCTTACACCAAAAATCACAATATTCAGGTTAGTACCAGCACCAAAGGACCCGTCACTTACTACAGATCTCTCAACAGAGAATGCTTGTAGCCAATCCTATAATTAACTAAAGGTTTATTAGCTAAGAAAAGAAATCAGAGAGTTATTTACAAGGTTAAAGTAGGTAAACATACACACACAAACGAGATACAATCTTAGGTTCCAAAAGATAATAGTAGCTGCTATAATATGCAAGCTTTATATGTCCTTTAAGGCTAACCCAAGCAAAACAGCTGCGGACCCATTGTTTATGCTTAGAAATCTTTGGCACTCAGAGCTCAAGCAGCATAGGATAATGATTTCTCCTTAACAGGCATTTTTATTCCCTCCCCCTAGCATTCCAGCTGTGATGAGATGAGGGCTTGTGCAGGTACCCTCTTCAGGAGTGTGGGGAAAGCAATCAACAATGGCTTGTCTGATATCTGCAAGACCTTCTTTTGTTGGGGAGGAGATAACACCTCCTGTGATAAGCATAGCATTTCAGACTTGGTAATGCGTCTCCCCTGACTCTGGGGGTTTACAGTCCTAGCTTTACAGTCTTAGGGCAGGTCTTCATTACCCGCCGGATCGGCGGGTAGTGATCGATCTATCGGGGGTCGATTCATCGCGTCTAGTGTAGACGCAATAAAATCGATCCCCGATCGCGCTCCCCGTCGACTCCAGAACTCCAGCTCACGAGAGGCGGAAGCGGAGTCAACGAGGGAGTGGCAGCGGTTGACTCACCGCCGTCCTCACGGCCAGATAAGTCGACCTAAGATACGCTACGCAATTCGCTTAGGTTGACCCCCCCGCTAGGGTAGACCTGGGCTTAGGCTATGGCTACACTTACAGATGTAGAGCGCCGGGAGTTAAACCAGCCTTCGGAGACAGCAGCAGGGAAAGTGCTTCCGCGTGTTCACACTGTCAGCTGCAAGTGCAGTGGCATGTCCACATTAGCAGCTCTTGCAACACCACAGAGAGCAGTGCATTGTGGGAGCTATCCCAGTGTGCACGTGGCTGCAGCGTGCTTTTCAAATGCGGGGGAGGTGGAGTGTGACAGGGAGTGTGTTGTGTGTATGTGGGGGGAGAGACAGTGTGTTTTGGGGGGCAGAGAGTGTGTCAGCATGCTGTCTTGTAAGTTCAGACAGCGGCAGCGGGACAGGGAAACCCCAACATCAGCCCCTCACCCCCCGCCTCTCTCACACACACACATGCACAAATGTCTGCCTCTGCAGCAGAAGCATTCCACAGTAATGGTTTGCTTTGTGTATCGGAGCAGATAAACATGCCAGCTATCAGAAACCGAGCTTTGAAAGGGGATATCCACATGCCTGCAGCCGAGTTCAAAACAATGACCAGAGTGGCCACTTGACTTCAAGGGATTATGGGACGTTTCCGGAGGCTAATCACAGCGCAGTAATGCAACACATCGTCCACGCTGACACCCCAGCGCTCCAGCCGGGGTGCAGAAAGCTCTATGCTTCTCATGGAGGTGCATTATCAGGAGCGCTCCAGCCACGGAGTCCAGGCGCTCCAAGTGCCTTGCCAGTGTGGACACCGCAGGAGTTAGGGTGCCCGGGGCTGATTTAATGCGCTCTAACTTGCAAGTGTAGCCAAGGCCTTAGCAAACATTTTTTATAATTACAGAGCAAATATTTAAATATTACCTGGTAACATTGGATACAGATATTAATAAATGGAGCATCCTACAAGCATTCCATAAACACATTCTTATAACTCTAATATCTATTTTAACAATACTAGCACAGAAGGAAGCCAAACTGGCTTCCAGCTATGCATTTTTCAGTTCTCAGGAAAGCCTGGGGGCTTGGCATGAGCTGGCATTGGGTCTGCCGGCATCACTACTTCTTCAAGGAGGTGGCACTTCTGATTGAAGTGCTTAGGCACTGAAATGAGGATCAGTTCAATTCTGCATCCCACAAGATAGGCCTGCAGCAAAATTCTAGCTCTGAACACCCCTGTAGTAAGGGAACATTTGGATGGCTAAGGGCGTATCGACACACACACATTAGTGCAGAGTAAGCTAGGATTTGAATGTAAAGTGCACTAGCTAGCTGTGTGGATACTTGTACTGGGCACTAAGAGTGGCTTTGTATGGTTTAGCGTGAAATGTATTAAGCTGAACCACACAAAGGCACTGTTAATGCAGAGTAAGAGTGTCCACACAGGGAATTAGTGCAGAGTAAATGGTGTGCAGTGGCCACTCTACACTAGCCCATCCTGGCTAATAGCCATTGATGGATCTGTCCTCCATGAATTTATCTAGTTTTTTTTTTAACCCTGCTATAGTCTTGGCCTTCACAACATCCTCTGGCAAGGAGTTCCACAGGTTGCCTGTGTGTTGTGTGAGGAAATACTTCCTTTTGTTTGTTTTAAACCTGATGCCTATTAACTTCATTTGGTGACCTCTAGTTCTTGTGTTGTGAGAAAGAGTAAATAACATTTCCTTATTTACTTTTTCCACACCAGTCATGATTTTATAGACCTCTATCATATCACCCCTTAGTCGTCTCTTTTCCAAGCTGAAAAGCCCAGTCTTACTAATCTCTCCTCACATGGAAGCTGTTTCATACCCCTAATCATTTTTGTTGCCCTTTTCTAAACCGTTTCCAATTCCAATATATCTTTTTGAGATGGGGCGACCACATCTGCACGCAGTATTCAAGATGTGGGAGTAACATGGATTTATATAGAGGCAATATGATATTTTCTATCTTATCATCTATCCCTTTCTCAATGATTCCCAACATTCTGTTTGCTTTTTTGACTGCCGCTGCACATGAAGTGGATGTTTTCAGAGAACTGTCCACAGTGATGTCAAGGTCTCTCTCTTGAGTGGTAACAGCTAATTTAGATCCCATCATTTTATATGTATAGTTGGGATTATATTTTCCAATGTGCATTACTTTGCATTTATCAACATTGAATTTCATCTGCCATTTTGTTGTCCTGTCACCCAGTTTTGCGAAAGCCCTTTGTAACTCTTCGCAGTCTGCTTTGGACTTAAATATCTTGAATAGTTTTGTATCATTTGCAAAATTTGCCACCTCACTCTTTGGCCCTTTTTCCAGATCATGTATTAATACGTTGAATAGGACTGTTCCCAGCACAGACCCCTGGGGGACACCCCTATTTACCTCTCTCCATTCTGAAAACTGACCATTTATTCCTACCCCTTGTTTCCTATCTTTTAACCAGTTACCAATCCATGAGAGAATCTTCCCTCTTATCCCATGCCAGCTTACTTTGCTTAAGAGCTTTTGATGAGGGACCTTGTCAAAGGCTTTCTGAAAATCTAAGTACGCTATATCCACTGGATCCCCCTTGTCCCCATGCTTGTTTACCCCCTGAAAGAATTCTAGTAGATTGGTGAGGCATGATTTCCATTTACAGAAACCAACAAATTATGTTCACCTATGTGTCTGACAATTTGATTCTTTACTATAGCTTCAACCAGTTTGCCTGGTATTGACGTGAAGGTTACCAGCCTGTAATTGCCAGGAACACCTCTGGAGTCCTTTTTAAAAATTGGCGTCACATTAGCTATCCTCCAGTCATCTGGTACAGAAGCTGATTTGAATGATAGGTTACGGACTACAATTAATAGTTCTGCAATTTCACATTTGAGTTCCTTCAGAACTCTTGGGTGAATACCATCTGATCCTGGTGATTTCTTACTGTTTAGTTTATCAATTTGTTCCAAAACCTTTTCTATTGACACCTCAATCTGGGACAGTTCCTCAGATTTGTCAACTAAACAGAATGGCTCAGGTTTGGGACTCTCCCTCACATCCTCAGCCATGAAGATTGATGCAAAGAATTTGTTTAGTTTGTCCACAATGGCCTTATTGACCTTGAGTTCTCCTTTAGCATCTTGATCATCCAGTGGCCCCACCGGTTGTTTAGCAGGCTTCCTGCTTCTGGTGTACTTACATATATATATATATTTTTGCTATTACTTTTTGAGTCTTGGGTTAGCTGTTTTTCAAATTCTTTTTTGGCCTTCCTAATGACATTTTATACATCACTTGCCAGAGTTTATGTTCCTTTCTATTTTCCGCACTAGGATTTAACTTCCACTTTTTAAAGGATGCCTTTTTGCCTTTCACTGCTTTTTTCCCTTTTTTTGTTTAGACATGGTGGCATTTTTTCAATTATCTTACTATTTTTTTAAATTTGGGGTACCACATTTAAATTGAGCCTCTATTATGGTGTCTTTAAAAATTCCCCATGTAGTTTGCAGGGATTTCACTTTTGGTGCTGTACCTCTTAATTTCTGTTCAACTAACTTCCTCATTTTTGTGTAGTTCCCCTTTCTGAAATTAAAGGCTACTGTGATGGGCAGCTGTGGTGTTTTCTCCACCACAGGGATGTTAAATTTAATTATATTATGGTCACTATTACCAAGCGGTCCAGCTCTATTCACCTCTTCGACCAGATCCTGTGCTCCACTTAGGACTAAATCAAGAATTACCTCTCCTCTTGTTAGTTTCAGGACTAGCTGCCCAAAGAAGCAGTCATTTAACGTGTCAAGAAACTTTATCTCTGCATCCCTTCCTGAGGTGACATGTACCCAGTCAATATGGAGATAGTTGAAATCCCCCATTATTATTGAGATTTTTATTTTTATAGCCTCCCTAATCTCTCTGAGCATTTCACAGTAACTATCACCATCCTGGTCAGGTGGTCGGTAGTATATCCCTACTGCTATATTCTTATTATTCAAGCATGGGATTTCTATCAATAGAGATTCTATGGTACAGTTTGGTTCATTTAAGGTTTTTACTTCATTTGACTCTACGCTTTCTTTCACATATAGTGCCACTCCCCCACCAGCATGACCTGTTCTTTCCTTCTGCTATATATTGTATCCTGGTATTACTGTGTTCCATCGATTATCCTCATTCCACCAAGTTTCTGTGATGCCGATTTTATCCATATCCTCATTTAATACGAGGCACTCTAGTTTGCCCATCTTATTATTTAAACTTCTAGCATTTGTATATAAGCACTTTAAGAATTTGTCACTTTTTAGCTGTCTGCCATTACATGATGTTATTACATGGGGGAGGGATAGCTCAGTGGTTTGAGCATTGGCCTGCTAAACCCAGGGTTGTGAGTTCAATCCTTGAGGGGGTCACTTAGGATCTGGGGCAAAAATTGGTCCTGCTAGTGAAGGCAGGGGGCTGGACTCGATGACCCTTCGGGGTCCTTTCCAGCTCTAGGAGATAGGTATATCTCCATATATTTCTATTGATTGGGACTTTTTTTTTTTCACTTGACCGTTTCTCATCAGATCCTACCTGTATTTTATCATCTACCATCCTCTCCGCCTTACTAGGACATAAAGAATTTCGATTAATAAATCCTCCCCTAAGGATGTCTCTGTCCGAACAACGTGCTCCTTCACACCTGTCGGCTTTCCCCCAGCCCTTAGTTTAAAACCTGCTCTACAACCCTGAGCTTAGTTGGTCCCTAGTAATTAAGGTGGTAATTGGGCCCTTTGATTTCCATAGATACACCTCTGAGTTTGGTCTAAAGTCTTTAACCAAAGCCTTGTCATCAGTTTCGTTATATTAAACAAAATAAAGAGATTTTGACAAAGAAATTCAGAACACACAGAGAGAAATTCTACCCGCAGTTACCTGTGTGGGTGATGGGAGTCATGGGTCTGACTGCTTACTCCCACTGGTGTAAATGAAGTTAGAATTACACTGGCGTAAAGCTGATGTAAGTGAGAGGTGAATGAGTCCGTGTATATCTATTTCTGATGGAATTCGTCCCACTTTGTAGCAATAATCCCAAAATACTTTTACAGAATGCAAGTACCTTAAAAAAATTCTAGCTGAAAAGAAGACCCAAAAGCCAAATGTTAGAGGATATTTTAAAGTAGTATACTTCATCTGCATACCCAAAGATTCAGATTAGGTTAGAAGCAAGAACTCTCTCTTTTGCTGGGCAATTACTATATTATGGTAGAATGGGAGGCAATGTATACACAATGTGGCCAATGCGAAACACAAACTTCTAGAAAGAGAAGTTAAAACAAACACCATCCTAGATTTGACAGTACACAACCATAGGTAAAATGTAATTAGTAAAAAATGCTAGGCGAGAGCATTGTGCGACCAGAACTATTCAATCAGAAAGTGCTGATTGAACATATATAAGCACAATCAAAGGCTTTATTTAAATAGGGGTTACAGTCCTAATAAAACACAAAGGGAAATAGGGGCAGAGGGCTTCTAGACAGGTAATGAAAGAAAAAATTAAACTCATCCAATTACATCTGGGGAAAAATCCATTACCTATAACCGTGAGAGGACAGCCCCAGGAAAATTCAGATGCAAAACTAATAATGAAGGCGCAGTGTCCTTTCAACAGATTCTAAATGAGCTCTAATTTTCTTACATCCACCATTCCCAAACTATATAAATTTCAACTAAGCAGAAAAAAAGTGACATGCTAGCACAATTGTTATTCCAAACAGGTACAGCTGCTTGCTCACCTTAATTAGAGCTAATCCCAAAAGGGAACCAATCTTTCCCTATTTTCTGCGATGAGCTCACCTGATTTGCCTCAACATTTCTTTTCTAATAGGTTTTGCCCTAACCTTTCAGCTATTGTCGTTTCAGAAATTCTAATGGGAATTAAAGAGCCGCAGTTCTCCCATGCTAAACTTTTCAGAGAGTTCCCCCAAAATGTGAAAATATTACAGAGGTGAAGAGGCTTTTTTGAGACGTGGGGATCGAAAATCATGATTCACAAGAAGGAACAAAGAGAAACACAGATCACGGTGTGTGATTTTAAAAGGGTGCTTTAACGTGCTGGGTCAAATGCAGAGCTTTCCTAACACAAAGCTGCCATAGAAGTCAGGGTGATATAGGTGGGTCAGGCAAGCAGGATTTGACCCATGGTTTCTGTGGCACTTAAACATGGAAATATACCTATCTCATAGAACTGGAAGGGACCCTGAAAGGTCATTGAGTCCAGCCCCCTACCTTCACTAGCAGGAACAAGTACTGATTTTTGCCCCAGATTCCTAAGTGGCCCCCTCAAGGATTGAACTCACAACCCTGGGTTTAGCAGGCCAATGCTCAAACCACTGAGCTATCCCTTCCCCCACCTAGGTTTCCCAGCTGTCCATGCTAGAGAAAGGTTCTGGACAGACAGCTCAGATCCATAAAAATAGTACAGTTTAAAGGCCTGTACTGTAATGGAAGTGAGATTGGGTCTGATAGACAGACAGATAGACCTGAAGGCTGAATTCATCTCAAGATCCCTAGATGATCAAAAGCACACAGGGAAGCAGAATGAACTTTCCCCCATGCTGTCCTACAACTGACCCTCACCTTTAAACTATAGAGTCATGGTCACGTTCACTAGTCCATCCACGCTTAGGCCTTTCAATGAAACCTGGCAACAAAGATGCCAATTAATGCTAATGGACTGCTGGTGTTTACATGGTGGTCACAGGTCCACCAAGTGCCAGGCTGAAAAGACTTTTTAATCAGAATAGAATTTGGATGAAGGCGGTTTGTTGTGATGGGAAACACGTGGTTACAATTATGAAACTAGTTACAGCTATCCAACTTGCTAAAGTTTCCTATTCCGAAAGAGACATTTGGGAAAATATCACCCTTTGTAAATATCGTGGAACCCTACTTAACACATTTCTCAATATGCATTCCAAAAAGCACCTTAAACCTGTTCTCAGTTCTATTACAACTTAAAAAAAAAAATCTCTACCAGGTTCCAATTCTGCAAATTCTTATGCACATGTGATTAATGCCCCTGACTCCCTTGTATTTTGGGAGTAACACCATTGAAACTAATAAAACCACTCACATGTGTACAGATAAAGACGTGTATAAATCTTTTCAGAATCCAGGTCCATGTATGTAACAATCATACACTGCAACACCTTTGCAAAGGCACAATTCTGCAAAGCAGCATAGTCTTGTAGATAGAGCACAGAAGTGGGGAAATGGGAGACATGGATGCTAATCCCAGGTCTTTTTTTGGGAGGGGGAGGGGTAATTAACCAATGGAACAATTTACCAAGGGTTATGTAGATTCTCCATTGTTAGCAATTTTTACAGCAAGATTCTAAAATAAATATACTGTAGTTCCAACAGCAATTATTTCAGAGAAGTTCTCTGGCCTGTGTTCTACAGGAGATCAGACTAGATGACCACAGTAGTCCCTTCTGAGCTTGGAATCTATGAACTTCATTTTAGTGCTCCTAATTCTCTCCTGGTTTACGTCAGCTTTCCATGAGTGTCACTTCATTGACTTAATTGGAGCTATCCCCAATTAGAGCTAGTTAAAAGATTTCCACCCAAGCATGTTTTTCCCATGAAAAATGTTTTTTGGACCAAATTTTCACAGATAATTTTTATTTTGGTTGAATTTTTCCAGTTTTTCAAGAGCTAAAATGAAAAATGAAATAATTTTGTTTCCACAAACAGAATAATATTCAATGTTCTGCTCCCCCTCCATTCCTTTTCTGTTTTTAATTTCCCCCCATTTTCTAGTCCAAAAAAATGCCTGGTGGAAGAAGGAAAGGGGGGGAAGGGAATGGGAACTAAAACAGTTTTCAAGGTTTTCATGTAAGTCAAAAACAAAATGAAATGGTCTGAAAAATGTTTTTTGCGGAAGTTTTCACAGATAATATATCGACGTTTTTGACCAGCTCTGCTCTACTTCACACTGGTGTATGTGAGAAGAGAATCAGGTTCATGGACTGCAACTATTTCCAGAATAAATTGCCAGACAGTGTTTTCCAAAAATAAGTAAAAGGAGAGAGGGGAAGAAAACACAGCCACCCGGTTTGACATGTCTGTGAATGCAGGATGTCTTTGCAGCTCAGTAAATAGATTTGTGTGTGTGTGTGTGTGTGGGGGGGGGGGGGGGGGGGGGGGGGGGGGGGGGNACCCCCTGCAACTTTGCTCCCCACTCCTTTTAAAAAAATAATGCCAAAAAGAAAAAGTAAAAAAGAAATTTATTGTGCTCTGACTCACCAGGAATAAGACCCCTGCTTTCTGCCAAGGAGAAACAAAAAAGTGGAACCTCTGTGCAAAGCTGCCACACTCAAGTCGTTCGGCAGCAACAGAGGCAGCAACAGTTGCGGAAACTCTTCCATATTCACGATGTTTGCAACTTAGCAAAATGCTTGCTCTGAGCCTGGCAAATGTGCAAGTGAATATTCACATTGTCAAGGAGACAGTGGGAGCCGTACACGATCAGGCAACACAGATTGCTTACTGTGTTAAGAGCCTGGTCCTGCATTCTTTGATGTCTCATTGAATTCATTGGCACAGGATCAGACCTTAAACGCTTCCACCTTTGAGGGAGAGGAGCTGGGGAATACAGAGATACAAAAAGGAGTAGGGCTGAATTACTAGCCAGTGTCTCCCAAGGGAGATGCTCCACCTCTGTCACCATTGCCGATAATGAGGAAAAGTGGGAGGTTATGTTCTAAAGGGCAACCACAAATGTTACTGACAGGATTAAGATCATTATCATCATTATAATTAACTATTTATAGAACACCCAGGCAAATTAATGACAAGGGGGAACGGGAAGGAATTGTGCACCCAGCTACACCAATGTAAATATTGAATAGAGCCACTAAAGTCACCAGTGAAAGAAACAAACAAAATAATCCTTATATTATTTCCTAAACTGCTGATCCTGCACCACTGAGGTCTCCCAGAGACTATGGTGCGGAGCACAGTATAAGAACTTTATAGAAAAGGTCAGTGGGAGTTTTGCCATTGACTTGAATGGGAACAGGAGCAGGTCCTAGATGAAAGGGATGCTGTAACTTTGAAAAAAAAATTGACCCATTGTCTTTTAAAGTGATACCTGAGATTTCTACAGCTGAAAGAGATTAGAGTGCAGTGATTAGGGCACGGGAACTTGGGAGAGCCTGGTTCAAATCTGAGCTTTGCTACAGACTTTCTGTGTGATTTTAGGCAAATCACTTAGTCTGGCGCTCAGTTTTCCCATCTGTAAAATGGAGATACTAGCATAGCCCCACCTCACAGGCATATTGTGAGGATAAATAGATTAAACATTTGTTAAGTGCTCAGATACTATAGTAAAGGGTCCATTTAAGTACCTATGATATAGATAAATATTTTTTCAGTCTTTTTATTTTGTGCATCTGCCATCACTTTGCAGGATAGTCATGTTCTCCTGTTCCCAAAGTACAGTCATTTAGTCAGTTTCCCCTGTTTTTGTTGATCTTCCTCACAGTAACAGAGGGAAGAAAACATGTAAAGAAAAACACAAAGCTGATAAAAAACCACATGCAAATTGGCAGGGAAATTTGTAGGTAAATGAATGGGACTCATGAGCTGAAACTAATTTTAACTTGTTTTTTTAAATAATTAGCTTTAACCCGGATTGTGTGCCTTCAAAATGAAACTCGATGAATGATGCTTACTGAGGAAAAGGAAACACAATGCAGTTTTATTCAAGATTTCTCCAGTCCATCGTGGTTCCCCAAGGAACAATCCTCAATTTATATTTCTTGCATGCAACATCACTAGGCTCAGTGCACTGCTTCACTGAATAATCTCTCCCCCAATTTTCTTTGGCTCACTTTTTAAAGCACGTATTCCTCTTTATTTTCCAGGGTGCTGATGAAGTGAGCATTTGCCATATTGGAAAATTATTTTGTGGAAATTGCTGCATGAATTTTGGACCATTCACCAGCCGCCTTTAACGTTTAAAGCAGATAGATAGGGTTGAAATACAAGATATCAGAACTGCACCGTTTGGAGAAAATGACAATTTTTTATTGTCTGCTACAGATCAGGTGAATCTCCAAGTTTTAGTAGCACGTGTGAGGGGGGCTATGTAGAGAGACACCATGATATCTGGTTTGGTATCTTCCAGATAAACTTTGGGACACATGCAACTGTTCATTATACGGGGGGAAGGTAGGTTTCAAAGGGCTGGATTCTACAAGTGTCTGAACGCTCAGACCCCGTCCAGCAAAACACATAAGCATGTGCTTAATTTTAAGTCCCCTTGACTTCTACAGGAACTGGTGGGTATTAAGCCCTTTTGAAAATCAGGCCACATATTTAGGGGTATGTCAAGACATATCCTTACCTTTCGGGCACCTCCTCATCCCAGACTGGTGTTGCAGGGCACATTGCCTCTCACGCTTCCTCAGCCATGATGGTCAGTCCTCCATCCCATCCCTTCTCCAGATTGCCTTATGGAGTCTTCTGTGGGTCAGCCTTCCAGCCAAGTCACCATTGATCTTTTTCTGGGGTTCAGCTTTAAACAAGCAAACCAAAGAGGCCCTTTGCTCCGCCTGAGCTCAACTTCAACTCTTCCCCCCGTCAGGGTACAGCCCCCCAGGCTTTTCCCTGCTGGGAAGCCAAGTATTACTTAAACTAGTTTTCCACCCCTCATGGGACTCTAGCTCATTCCCTGGTCCTCATAGACCCTAGCTCAGGGCTTCTTACTACTCTAGGGCCTCACCACAGGAGTCGCCCTGCTCCTGTAGCTATCTCCTGGCCACAGCGAATTGCAACTACGGGCCCCTCCTCCAGGCCATTCCCAGAGAGCAAGAACTTTCTCTAGCTCCTCTCGCCTGAGTTTTCCCTCAATGAAGCTCCCTCCATTCCTTATACAGCCTAGCTCCTCCTCCTCTAATTAATTACCTCCCAGTTGCAGAGCAAAACTAGTTAGGTTCTCTCCCTTTCCTTACAGCTATGGGGATTAGGTCCCATCACAGAATGGAATTTTCAAAATCACCTAAGCGACACTGGAGTGTAAGATCCACTGAATGTGAATGGGACCTATGCTCCTAAATCACATAGGCTCTTTTGAAAATCCCCAGGTGCCTAACTGCAAACTTAGGAGACAAACTTTAGACACCCATTATCCCAAATCTTCATCATTATTTTGAAAGGAACACAGGTTGGTGAATTCTTCACAAACTGACACTTTAGGAAACACTATATCCAGCTTAGGGATGATTGCTAGGGTATCGTTGATGCGCCTGCCAATTCTATCATCTCTTGCTTTTTATACCACTGCTTTGGCATCTGCACTACTTCTTATCTGGGCCAAGAGCGCCAAATCTCGTTATTTCTGCTTCTGAACCAAACTGATGTGAGTGAAGAGAGAAAGAGAGAAAGAAAGAAAGAAAGAGAAAGAAAGAAACATTCACCTTTAAAAAGTTTCAAATTCAGTTTACTTTTAGACTAGTTTTCATTTCATCCAATCAGATTCTCCCTTCCCTAATGATTACTGTAATAAACTGGCTAACATGTAGATAATACATAGCATTTTTCATAAGAAATCTTAAAATGCTTCACAAAATGTATCCCTTGTGAGCCGCCACCTCCTTATTCTTACAAATGGGACACTCTTATTCAGAGAAGCTAAGTGACTTGACAAAGGTTAAACAGGGAATCTAGGGCAAAGCAGGGACGTAAACCCAAGATTCTCGGTTAGTGTTCTCACCACTAGACCATCCTTCTCATCTCTCCACCAGTAGGGGGTTAGAACCACTTCACTATGTTTCACTGGCTTTATACTGGCAGAAAGCTACTGATGATTCTCTTTTAGTTCAAGTGTCAGGGGCTTGTGTTATTAGAAGAGGAAGAGCTGAGTTCTATTCTTGCCCTCAGTGTAAACATCCAGATTGTCATGTTGCGTAGCATAGTAACAGCTAAAAAGTTCCTGTAGATTTGATATAATAATTTCCTACCTAAAGCCCGAATTCAGCTCTATTTAGGGAAGCATTTAAACACAAGCTTAACTTTAAGAACGTGCTTAAGTGCTTTCTTAAATGGGATGGACTTAAGCATGCTCTTAAGCCCAGGGCCGGGGCAACCTATTAGGCGACCTAGGTGGTCGCCTAGGGCACTAAGATTTGGGGGGCGCCGGCGCCCCAGTCGTCAGCGCATTTTGGGGGCGGGACCTTCCCCACAGTAATGGGGGGGGGCGCACAGAGGAACCGCTCCCCACCCCAGATCACCTCCACTCTGCCTCCTCCGCTGAGCACAGAGCCCCCGCTCTAATGCTCCTCCAATCGGCACCGCAACCCTGGGAGGGGAGGAGAATTAGAGCGGCGCCGGCGTGCTCAGTGGAGGAGGCGGAGCGAAGGTGAGCTGGGGCGGGCTCCCCCGGCGGGGTTAGCTGCCGCGAAGGGGGGCTTCCCGGGCGGGGTTAGCTGTGGGGGGGGGGTAGCTGCAGAGCGGGGGGGCTCCCCGGGTGGGGGGGTGGCGGGCAGCGGGCGGGGTTAGCTGCCGCGGGGGGGGGGACTCCTCTGGTGGGAGGGGCGGGTGGGCGGGGTTAGCTGGGCGGGGGGGCGCAAGGTGGAAGTTTCGCCTAGGGCGCGAAACTTCCTTGCACCGGCCCTGCTTAAACCCTTTTCTGAATCAGGCCACTTTGGGTTTGAATGGAGCATGTGCTACAATATTCTTTGAAAGCACTGCACAGAGCAACAAAAATGCAGTTCCCTGTGTCTGTTTAAGAAGGTGATCTATAGCTTGGAGTTAGTATAATTACCATTTGATGCAGCAGTTGCTACGATAGTAATGTGTCTGGTAAACAACATTTAAAAAAAGACAAATACATAAAATGGGATAGGGCAAATTTCTCTTAAATTACCATTTGCCCCTCAGTGTATAATACATCAAATGTATTTAGCACCAGAGAACTGGATAACACTTTTTTTAGACGCCCTATGTTTGTGTTGGAGTTACATTCCCTTGTGGAGAATACAATGGGAGAAAAAGGATTTGAAGAAAAAAAAATGTCTGGGGAAAGACTTCTCATTTATTATTTGAGAAGTGTCTGTGAAATTAAAATAGTTGTGACAAAGAAATGGATTATATAATAATAATAATTGTTATTATTATTACTATTACCATTTATTTTATTTTTATTATTTAAGAAAATGGGCTCTAGCCAGTTTAACAATCCACATTGCAATTTGCATTACTTATAACATTTTGCACAATTTTATTTTTGGCTCTAAAATACGTAGGTTTCGAGGACTGATAGTTAACTTTATTCCATCACTTATACTTTGATACATTAATGTGCAGTTGCAAATAAAAAAAAAACAACCATTGATGAAACTAATTAAATAAAAGTAAAATCATATAAAGTTTCATTATAGCTGTAATTGATTTGTCAACTGAGTTAATATAGCTAGATATATTACTGTGTTGACAAATTAAGTTAAAATGATAATGTCAGTTAGCCTGATCCTTATTTTTTATTGCATTGCTTTCAGATAATTTCTCATTTCTTACTGAAAGCATTCAACTTTTCTTTTTGGCTCCTGGTAAGTCTATGGATTGCAAATTAATGTATTAAAGTCCTTCACTGCTTCTGTTTGGCCCTAATGTTTAATTGAAGTAGAATAATTTACAGTAGTTAATTGGCTTTTGCCAAAGTTAATTTGATACTGGAGATAGAATGAAGTCAAAATACATCTACTGTCCACAGGTGCAGTAACATTTAGATAAGCTGGTAATTAAACCCATCTACAATACTGGAACCCTAACATTCCACTTCTGCCGGGAATTTCTTGCCCTAGAGGGTGAAATCCATTTAATGGTACTGACTTCCTGCAAAAGAAGTTTCTTTCAGGGGCACAGGTGCAATCTTAAACTTCAACACTATAATAAAATGCGCACTTCAAACTTCAGATGGATCCTTCGGCCCAGGCTTTGCGGAATGATCCAGCCCTCATCTCGTGCTCATGAATATTTACAACCTACACCGTGCTCCTGCTCTCAAGTCAACTGTTAAGCTCACATGAGCTTCAGTGAAGCAGGATTGCGTCCCTTGATATTACAGTGAAAGGGCACTTTACAAGGGCTCAGTCCTGCGAAGCGCTGAGCACTTTGGCCCCAAAGTAGTAAAGCTATTCAGCCTGTGCTTAACTTTAAGCATGTGAGTAGTCTTCTTGGTATCAATCTTTGGGGCGCTACTAACGCCTGAAGCTGTGATTCAAAACTCTACAGGAGAGAAGCTACACAGGAACCCCATTGTTCTGGAATGTATGAAAACCCTGGTTAGTATAAAAACAATGAGGAGTCCGGTGGCAACTTAAAGACTAACAGATTTATTTGGGCATAAGCCTCCATGGGTAAAAGACCCATGAAAACTTATGCCCAAATAAATCTGTTAGTCTTTAAGGTGCCACCGGACTCCTCATTGTTTTTGTGGATACAGACTAACATGGCTACCCTCTGATATCTGGTTAGTATACAGATCTCCTCCATGCTCAGGTCACAGCAGATGTGAATCTGTTACAACCCTAACCAAGAGCCTTGGGTCTTTAAATCAAGTTGTGGCAGCTAATGCTTTTAGCTCCAGAGGTCCTCAGTTCAATCCCGGTATATTAGCCAAGATGGTAGCCATTGCAATTATTTTCAGGCATCTTACCATCAGGGCTGAAAGCTGTAGTTCATGGGACAGTAGGATGGTGATGCAATATTGTATATAAGTCCACAAAACTCTATTTCTTCCTGAAGCAGAGGACAGAGTTCTGCCTTTTCAGGACTTTTCAGAAAGCATTGCACAGCGTTAAACCTCAGGGAATGTGTATATAAAACCCTAATAAGACGTGGGTGGTAATGGTTCCCAGTAAACTTCAAAGAGAACCATACTGTTGCTTAGTAAAACATAAGAACATAAGAAGAACATAAGAACGGCCATACTGGGTCAGACCAAAATCCATCCAGCCCAGTATCCTGTCTACCGACAGTGGCCAATGCCAGGTGCCCCAGAGGGAGTGAACCTAACAGGTAATGATCAAGTGACATCTCTCCTGCCATCCATCTCCACCCTCTGACTAACAGAAGCTAGGGAAACCATTCCTTACCCATACTGGCTAATAGCCATTAATGGACTTAACCTCCATGAATTTATCCAACTTAACCTCCATGAATTTATAAAACCAACAGATAATGTACACAGAAAACCTTGAAAATAGAATACAACCTTGTAAATAGGGTAAAATATTGTAAATAGTATTTACACTACTATGAATAACTTTTAACTAAAGCTATTAGGTAGTAAATCTACTGGTTTTCTTATAGACTTCCTCACTTTGTTGCTGTTCCATATATTCGGATATAAGGTGCCCACATAACATTTACACGTCTTTACTGTAGCACAAATGTATAAACACATAGCCCTCCGATCTTCTCTCCAGGATGATTTCTCAGCTTTATAGCGTGGCCGTAATATGTAACACATGCCACCTGGACTCTTCACAGCTTAAGAATGGCAGTCTCTCCGTCCTTTCAAACACTTCAGAATTCTGCCATCAAACAAACAGTCTGGGATCATCATAGTTAGCAGCGTTCCAGCCCTTTGGTTAATAGCTGACTGGTCTTCGGCTGATGCTGAAACATCATTCTGTATCGAAAGTGGTATGCACATTTAATGGGGCCCCTCACAGCAGAAATCTCTTGGTCTGGCATTAATCAGCCATGTTGTACACAGGGCTGTCTTTAATTCCTATATTTCTTACCTTCCCCATTCCCATCTCACATTCAGATTGGTTCAGAGAGCGACTGGGTGTGACCTGACAGGCGATTGCACACAAGGAAAACTTCCTATGTACAACTTCAGAAACAGCTACTGAGCACATGTAGTAACTGCCGTGGCCACATCCTTTTTTCCAGATGTTTCTGGCCTCTTCTAGTTGAGTCACCCTGCCCTGCAGAGTATTCCAGCTGAAATGCATATCTCCTCCCTACTGCTTCTCTCCCTTTCTTTGAACCAAACAGATTCAAATGCTGCACTACAAAAAGGTTACAAAGGATCCTCTGCCCCACAGGCCTCTCACTTTAATCCAAAAGTGCTCCTGCTTTACTGAACACTTTATTTTATAGCCTTAGAGATGTCTTCTAAATCACACTGTAGATATGGGACATGTAGAAAGCACAACGCTAAGGCAAATTGGTATTGGAATCCATCAATACTGTGCTCGTTGGTGTGCTAACTGCAGGAATTGAACCTGGGCCCACAGGAATGAAACATGGGCACATCTATTGCCTGAGCGACAGTAGCAGATTTAGTACCAAAGAAGCAGTAGTAAACTTATAAATCTCTGTATGTGATCCAGCCAGCAGAGGGAGACAAAGAGACTCTTGGCCAAATGCCCGTACGGTCCACCACTTTGTAATGATGTCCTTCAAACTGATTTTATTGTGAATAAACAGCAGCTAAGCACCTTGAAAAGTCATGGAGAGAACACACCCGAGGTACAGGCAGTGTTGAGTCAACAGGAAACCTCCACCTGCTCTTCCAATTCTGAATCCTTCAGGTATCAAACAGGGTAGCATCTAAACCTCTTCATATACTGTCAAAAAGCACAAATGGTTTGGTATCCCAGCTGGCTTCTTGTTCAGCGAAAAGAGCCCCTCTTAAGAACTTCTCCTGGTGCCTCTCTCTTTCTATTCATTAGATGCTAAAAAACAAGGCAAACTGTAGATAAAACAATACTGTTTTTGCCTTAGGGATTGTAGGTCAGGCCTCCATATGAACCACATTAATGATGGAAACCAACAAATAAAATGTAATTACCTGCAATCAATAGAACAAATTCCTCATAGTGAATGTAAGCTGTGAAAAATAGTGAATTAAGATTCTGTCACGGACCATAACTACAAGAGCCCAGAGATCCTATAAGTAGAATAAGATTGTAAAGGAAACAAAACAAACTGAAACAAATCAGACTGTTACCACACTAGCGCTGTGTCTAGGGGTAAATTTTTCTAAAGGACCTAAGAGACTTAAAACAAACGGTGGATTCTCTGTAACGTGAAGTCTTTAAATGAAGAGTTGGGGACTTCAGTAACTCAGACGGAGGTTATGGGCCGACGACAGAAGTGGGTGGGTGAAGTTCGGTGGCCTGCAATGAGTAGGACGTCAGACTAGATCAGGGCTTCCCAAACTTTTCCCCCTGAGGCCCACATGTGCAGCTGTGGTAGGTACTGTGGCCTCCTATTAACACACGTCCGTCAGGGAGAGGGGTCCTCAGCAGGGACCAGCCCCAGGGAGAGGGCAAAGGGGGCCAGCAAATGCCACAGCCAGCCCCCGCTGACACCCTCTGCCTCAACAGCCTACTGAGTACCTTGAGCTGGTCAGCTGACAACCTTGCCTCAGTAACTCACCCTGGCACGCCTCACAGGAACCTCCTGCCTGGGAATGAGGGAAGGGCTCTGGGGCTGCCAGTGCCAGGCAGAAGCAAATGCTCAGTCCGGGCCTGGTCATTACCCAATCACCCACCGCCGATCCCCGATCCCTGGGGGCGGGGGGTTACCGCGGGGCTGATACACCAAGGGGCTTAACAACCACGAATCACAGGATATGGCCAGGGCTGGATTTAGGGGCAGGCAACCCAAGTGACTGCCTGGGGTGCTACNAGACTTAAAACAAACGGTGGATTCTCTGTAACGTGAAGTCTTTAAATGAAGAGTTGGGGACTTCAGTAACTCAGACGGAGGTTATGGGCCGACGACAGAAGTGGGTGGGTGAAGTTCGGTGGCCTGCAATGAGTAGGACGTCAGACTAGATCAGGGCTTCCCAAACTTTTCCCCCTGAGGCCCACATGTGCAGCTGTGGTAGGTACTGTGGCCTCCTATTAACACACGTCCGTCAGGGAGAGGGGTCCTCAGCAGGGACCAGCCCCAGGGAGAGGGCAAAGGGGGCCAGCAAATGCCACAGCCAGCCCCCGCTGACACCCTCTGCCTCAACAGCCTACTGAGTACCTTGAGCTGGTCAGCTGACAACCTTGCCTCAGTAACTCACCCTGGCACGCCTCACAGGAACCTCCTGCCTGGGAATGAGGGAAGGGCTCTGGGGCTGCCAGTGCCAGGCAGAAGCAAATGCTCAGTCCGGGCCTGGTCATTACCCAATCACCCACCGCCGATCCCCGATCCCTGGGGGCGGGGGGTTACCGCGGGGCTGATACACCAAGGGGCTTAACAACCACGAATCACAGGATATGGCCAGGGCTGGATTTAGGGGCAGGCAACCCAAGTGACTGCCTGGGGTGCTACCTTTGGGGGGCACCAGGCTTGGGGGGGGGGCTGTTTTTGTTGCTAGCAACAAAAGGGAAAATAGAATGTTTGAAGTGACATGTTTCAGGTATTTCATATGTAGATTCATTTTTCACTAACCTTCTAGAATGTTCTGGACCATATAGAATCTTGTGGAACCTTCCAAACTTTTTGAGAACTATATTTTCCTCAAACCTCCTAGAATGTTGTCAGCCACGCCCTCATTAGTATATAAGGGGCAGGGCATTGACAGTCAGTCAGTGAGATATAAGAATGAAGTGAGACCCCAGCTGCGATATTGTGAACCTTGTTTTATTGTGTAATTGTGAAAGTGTACTTGTGTTTTAAGACTTGCAGAATGTAAGTAGTGACTAATAAAAGATATATTTAATGAGATGCCAGAGATATCTATGGAACCCCTATCTATGCAACAATATAACAGAAATACTGCTATTTCTTTTGTCGTGCTTAACACGTAATGTTTGATAACTTTCTAAGATGGCGGATCATAGACTCTGGCTCTCCTAAAATTGTCTGTTTTCAATAGAAAATAAACGATTCCCCCAAAGAAGGCTTTAGGAGCTCAGTATAGGAAGCAAAAAGCTCAATTGTAATCTAGTTTGCAGCAAGGGGCAAAGTTGATGGGAAAATAGCTGAAGCAGAACAACATAGACCAGGCTTTAGGCAGTAGTGACTGTCCCAGTGCAGAAGAAATTGAGGAATAAAGGACTAGGATTTAAGATTCTACTGTAACAGTTTAATACTGGTCCATGTTGGTGCACAGTTCTATTTATTGAACTTAGTAGATTTCAGTTATTCTTAAAATTAAAACATTTCTGTAAACTTAGAAGAATTTTTTTTTATTTGCTTATATATGGCATGAATAAACACAGATTTACCGATTTTAGCATGCAAATTTATCGTCTTATTTGACAGGGATAAATCATGCATGCAAGTTGTGCATCAAAGTCATGAAATGGCCTACAAATGCAATAAAAAATAAGGTATTCAACAGACTAACAAAAGGAGGGGTGCTGAAGACACTCCTCTCTTGGGGTACCATTTGGTCTAAGGCTGGTGCTGGGTGTGGAATCTCAGAGTGGGAACATCTGCGAACCCTCCAGCCTCCTCCAGCCATCCTGGGTGCTGCTGCTACTCGGGGCTGGCCCCTTCTCCTCGCTCTCCACCTCCCATCCCGCAGCTCTACTTTGCCCTCTCCCGCCTGCTGGGGGTGCTGGGTTCCTCTAAGCCTGGTGGGGGGTGGGGCATCACTGGCTGCCACTCCACCAATGTGTACAATTTGGGGGGGAACACCCCCATGCCCTCCCCAACTCCGCCCATGGCAGACCACCTGGGACTGTCTCACGGCCCACAGTTTAGGAACCCCTGGACTGGATGATCATGATGGTCCCCTCTGGCTTTAAGTCTATGAATCATTGGCTCTTAAGGTCCATTTTCATGTCATGTTACATGTAGGCTTAAATCCTCAAAGATATGTAGGCACCTAGCTACCATTGAAATCTTAGGGTCCTAAATGCCTATGTGACTTCTGAAAATGGGACATAGAAGCCTAAGTCTTTTAGGTGCCTTTGAAAATTATACTTCTAGGTGTTTAGAGCACTCTCATTGCCATGGTATATAAGAAGATGAGACAAAACAGCTACCACAGATAAGAAAAGGAAGGTTTAGGGGTAGAGATGCTAGTCTAGGAGTTGGCAGATCTGCATCCCCGAGTTGCCACAGGCTTCTTATGCAATCTTGGGAAAGCCACTAAATCGATCTGTGTCTTAGTTTCTGTTCTGTAAAATAAGGATCAAGTAGCATTTCCCTACTCACAGAGGTACTGTGAGGATAAATACTTTAGATATTGTGAGGCACTCAGGTGTTATGGTATTGGGGGGCCATATGATGTATATCTGGGATGGTGTATCTACTGATATCATTGATGCTGTTTCCCCTATGAGTCAGGCAAGGCTTGCCATTCAGAGTTTTGTAGATAAGAAAAATGGGGCACAGAGAGATTATTTTTTCCCCCAGGGCCAGACAGAAATGGGAATCAAGCCCTGAAGTCCCTATTCCCTATGCCAAATTCAGAGGTGATGTGTAAGGTGGTGTGTTAGCGACATTTCACTACGGAGAAACACTGTACATTGAACTAAAGGAGTCAAAGCGATTCTAAGCTTGTGTAATTTACATACAGAGGGATGAATGGGTGTAGTTCAAAAAGCAGCCAATAAGAGAGTATAAAGTGCAAATTAAACTAGGTTACCTCTCATTTAACGTACGCATTCTAATACCTTGCTGTAAATTACACCAATTTAAATTCCCTAGGCTGGCTTCTGATCGGATCCACGCTGCTGTAAATCCAGAATAACCTCATTCCCATCTATGGGGTTACCGCTGATTTACACCATTGTAACTAAGATCAAAATTCAGACCCTTTGGACTCACCAAGTCCCAGTTCAACCCATGTGTAATTTACCCCACCTCTAAATGTGCCTTCCACCCTGAGCTCCCTTCTTTAAATCTCTCACAACATGCCCACTAGAAAGCATCAGCGTTAGCAAAGGTATTGTGCTGTATAATAGACAACATAATTTCCTCCTCCAGCAGATTTCCAATCCAAATCGTCTCTTATTTAGAATCCTGCTTGCAGTGGTAAGTGGCGTTTCGGTACCCAGCTAGAAATGAGCAATAACATTCAAATGAAAATTGGAAGCTGAAGATCTAATCATTAACAACAGATGGTTCGACTTGAATCTGATAAACAAGTTGTTGGTTCGCTCCCCCCACCCTCTCTTCTTGTTTCACTTGATTTTGTCTGTGTGTTATGCTTGTTGTTCTACCACAGGCAAATCAACAGGGGGAAAGGGCCTTCCAAACCAAAAGGGTAAATCTGGTAATCCTGGAACCCGTTCAACCTAAAGCAAAAAATCACTTGAGCATCTGATGTGGAGGAGCATTACAATGTAATTCAGTCAGTGCAGTTAGCACCATGGCAACCTTCATAGGCTCTGGATTTCCTCCCAATGCTGGTTCATGTCCCAGTATTCTCAATGTGCAACCTGCTCCTCGGAAAAATACAAACATAAGAGGTTAAACCCTGCTCTTGGATGCCTACATGCCAATCCCATCGAAGACAGTTGGAGCCCTGCACGCTCCTCTGATTGCAGAATTTGGCTCGCGATGGCAGGATTTCAGTAGAGATATTATCCCGGTCCCGTCTTTTTTCCTTTTGTTGTCAAGATATCCCCTGCCTTAGGCCACAAAGCACACTACTTGGTCATGAAGGGGATGCGGAACATGCAAATTAACCCTACAAGAAGCAAGAAAACAGCTTTTTTGCACTATTATCCGTGGCCAGGTCGCAGAGGTGTGCAAACGTCCCATATCTCCCATCTGTTAGTATCCCTCTTCACAGTGAATGTTGCACATGCCAAGGTTTATACACCCGCTGTGCAGCTGAGTTTCAGGTCGGATGCACACACTGCTGTGTCCTAGATGGAACTATTTGCTGTGCTGTCTAGTGTCCTAGGTAGTGAGAACTTGTGCTGCTACTGGGTGTCCCAAGTAGACCGCAACTGAAGCACTGCTAAGAGACCCATGCAAACTTCATCCCTGAGCTGTTGCTCTTTGCTCTGCCTAAAACACCCTTGCGGTGCTGCTAAAGTTCACAAGAAAAATGCCCCTGGAGTGCTGTTGCTGATATCCCCAAGTGCATTGAACCGGTAGCATAATCAAGTAGACACACCTACATAAGTGCTGACTCTGTGGGTACTCCATGGCTCAAGCACCCACGGAAAAAAAATAGTGGGTGTTCAGCATCCACCAGCCACCGCCTTTTGGCTGGCCTCGCCGATCAGCTGGCAGGAGGCACTTGGGGAGCAGGGGGCAGAGCGAGGGCGGAGCCTTGTGGAAATGGGGGGAGTGGGGCCAAGGCCTCCGGGCAGAACAGGGGTGGAGCACCCACCTGGAAAAATGAAAGTCAGCACCTGTGCACACCTGTGCTTCTGCTGAGCATCCTAGGTGGAGCATTCCCATAGTTCTGGTACTGCACACGAAGTGTGGAGCACTCCTGTAGTGCTGTTGCCGACTGTCTTGAGTAGAGCACAGGTGAAGCGTACTACTGCTCCACTGAGTTTCCCAGGGTCCGTCTACACCAGCTGAGCCCCAAAGTCAGTGCAGAAACACTGGCTGTCAGCGGAGTTAGCTAAACACTTCATATTTCACATGAATATTGGGAATCTTCCGGTGCCCGAAGTGGAAGGAGGGTGCAGTGGTTAAAGTACAAGCCTCAACTTGAAAACCCAGGTTCCCTGCTCTACCACAGACCTTTTGTGTGACTTTGGGCAAGTCAGTTAGACACTCAAAGCCTCACTTAATAGCATCACCGCCCCACCTCACAGGGGTGTTATGAGGATAAACTCATTAAAGACTGTGCGGTGGTCAGATTCTATGTTAATGTGGCCACAGATGTACCCAAGATAGACAGAAATCCCTGTTTGTTCGTAGGCTGGGTATATCACCCTGCTCAACGGATCAATTCAATGCAAAGTCACAGTTTTCCCTCCATAGGGCCTCCTTCCAGAGTTTGGAACATGGACGGGACAATCACCCCTTCTGTAAGGACCATAAGATTTGGGCCAACATGTTTATGCTGCAAGCAAAGGTTTCTTTTCCATTGTTTGCCATCCTGTGTCAGCTTCAATCAAGATCTGTAAACACAAGCGTGCTTTGCATTCTGCTGCAGAGTCCCTGAATTTACCAGAGAGACAAGATTTTTGTGCGAGCGTGCTTGTTAATCTCCGAGCCAAATATCCCCAAACCAACTGATCAATTGATTAACAAATTAACTGCTAAATAATGGATGGGGCTGGGAACATTCACTGACAGGATATGGAGAATAAAATATATGTCTACAATTCTCTGTCAAATAGTCAGCCAACAAAGCATTACGGTGTTTTCTTTAGGAGTTTACATAAATGCCCAGAAAACAAATGGAAAAGTGTGTTCAAGCCATATTTTATTATTCACATAAGCGACGCAGAAATGGTCATTACACTGAAAAATGAATAAAACTCTTTTTCTTTCAAATTAAATTTTAATGTAGCAGAACTTTACATGATCCCGAGAACATAAATAAACACATAGTAACAACTAAATATTTTCCACTGCTAATTATGCCATTAATTCTGAACATGGTATAAAGTACACATGAAATAATATTGCTTAATATTCAAAGAAGAAAGGCTGAGCGAGGATGATGGTGCTGGGGGAAAGGATGGGACCCCAAATAATGAGCTTTGTGTTATGTAAGAATTATCTTTATAATTTCTCAAATCCTGATTATTATCTTGCAGGATTTTGAGGCTGGAATAATGATGATATACCTAATCACTGACTTCTGTGTCACAGCTTTGAATGCCAGTATAAAAAGGCTATAAAAAGGTCAGGGAAAGCGTGGGCCCCTTACTGAATGGGGAAGGCAACCTAGTGACAGAGGATGTGGAAAAAGCTAATGTACTCAATGCTTTTTTCACCTCTGTCTTCACGAACAAGGTGAGCTCCCAGACTACTGCACTGGGCAGCACAGTATGGGGAGGAGGTGACCACCCCTCTGTGGAGAAAGAAGTGGTTCAGGACTATTTAGAAAATCTGGACGAGCATAAGTCCATGAGTTCAGATGCGCTGCATCCGAGGGTGCTAAAGGAGTTGGCTGATGTGATTGCAGAGCCATTGGCCATTATCTTTGAAAACTCATGGCGATCGGGGGAGGTCCCAGATGACTGGAAAAAGGCTAATGTAGTGCCCATCTTTAAAAAGGGGAAGATCCGGGGAACTACAGGCCAGTCAGCCGCACCTCAGTCCCTGGAAAAATCATGCAGCAGGTCCTCAAGGAATCAATTTTGAAGCACTTTGAGGAGAGGAAAGTGATCAGGAACAGTCAGCATGGATTCACCAAGGTCAAGTCATGCCTGACTAACCTAATTGCCTTCTATGAGGAGATAACTGGCTCTGTGGATGAGGGGAAAGCAGTGGACGTGTTATTCCATGACTTTAGCAAAGCTTTTGATATGGTCTCCCACAGTATTCTTGCCAGCAAGTTAAAGAGGAATGGACTATAAGGTGGATAGAAAGCTGGCTAGATCGTTGGGCTCAACGGTTAGTGATCAATGGCTCCATGTCTAGTTGGCAGCCGGTATCAAGCAGAGTGCCCCAAGGGTCGGTCCTGGGGCCGGTTTTGTTCAATATCTTCATTAATGATCTGGAGGATGGTGTGGATTGCACCATCAGCAAGTTTGCAGATGGCACCAAATTGGGAGGAGTGATAGATATGCTGGAGGGTAAGGATAGGATACAGAGGGACCTAGACAAATTAGAGGATTGGGCCAAAAGAAACCTGATGAGGTTCAACAAGGACAAGTGCAGAGTCCTGCACTTAGGATGGAAGAATCCCATGCATTGCTACAGACTAGGGACCGAGTGGCTAGGCAGCAGTTCTGCAGAAAAGGACCTAGGGGTTATAGTGGATGAGAAGCTGGATATGAGTCAACAGTGTGCCCTTGCTGCCAAGAAGGCTAACGGTATTTTGGTCTGTATAAGTAGGAGCATTGCCAGCCGATCGAGGGACGTGATCATTCCCCTCTATTCGGCATTGGTGAGAAGAGTGAGGGGGTATTGGATAGCTGCTTTCAACTACCTGAAAGGGGGTTCCAAAGAGGATGAATCTAGACTGTTCTCAATGGTACCATATGATAGAACAAGGAGTAATGGGCTCAAGTTGCAATGGGGTAGGTTTAGGTTGGATATTAGGAAAAACTTTGTCACTAGGAGGGTGGTGAAGCACTGGAATGGGTTACCTAGGGAGGTGGTGGAATCTCCTTCCTTAGAGGTTTTTAAGGTCAGTCTTGAAAAAGCTCTGCCTGGGATTATTTAGTTGGGGATTAGGTCCTGCTTTGAGCAGGGGGTTGGACTAGATACCTCCTGAAGTCCCTTCCAACCCTGAGATTCTATGATTCTATTCTATGATTCTATCATCAGGATAGTCGCTTAAAGTTGCTCTCTTGACCCGTGTATTTATATCTCTGTAATCATCACAATAGCTGAATGCCTGAGATTCATGAATTGATTCCCTCCCACCCCATAAGACTCCTGAGAGACAGGAAAATAGTATTGCCATTTTACAGATGGGAAACTGAGGCACAATGGGGGGAGAAACTTGCTCAAGGTCACACAGGCATATGAATTCATCTGTGGCTAAGACAAGAATTTGTTTCAGTCTCCTGAATCTTAGCCCAGTGTCCTAGCCACTCAACCACATTTCCTACCTATCCCAGAAGCACGTGTATCCGACTCACACTGATGGGAGTTTTTCCATTAACTGCAGTGGGTATTAGATCAGAGAAATCAAGAACTCCCAACTCAGTCATTTCAAAATTGAATTAAAGCTCATGGGAGTTTTATTGGAGCAAGGACTGACCAACAAGTGGATAAAGAATTTGACCCACTGACTTCTATCACGGGGCTATTCATGTGTATCAGTGCTGCTCATTTGAGTACGGACTTGCCACCGGGGTCTCCAGCCCAAAAATCCATTGATTCTAGGTGGATCTCTTATTGACACTCTCAACAGAGGGGATAACTGAACAGGGATTGAACTTTCTCCTTATCTCTAGCAGTTAGACCTGGGTGGAGAACAGTAATTCCATTCTGCAGAGGATTTTGACATGTAGAAATTTGATTTTGTTTCTGATTTGGAGCCAAAACCCAACATTTCAAAATTCTCCATGTAGCAGAATTGCTATTCTGCACGCAGGTTTACCGGGAGCCCGGACTCCATGGCACTCTATGTGTCAGGCTGCTGGAAAGCAAGGAAGACTTGAAGGCTTAGGAACCCTGAATCTGAGACAGACCACTTAGCAGGCCGCCCTGGAGCCAAAAACCCTAGAAGTCCTGGGTGCCTGGGCTGCTAATGAGCCACTAAGCTAATAACTTGGTAGCTGGGTCTTCTAGGGTTTCTAGGCTCTCAGCTCCCCATTAGCCCTCCAGGCAGACCCCGGAGGAGCTGGGTAACTGGAAACTTGGGCTCCCTAGCCGCCTGCCAGGTGGGCAGCTAAGGAGCCTGGTAGGCAAGCTGGCAGGAAAACAGGCAGGTTTCTGGTGGAACCCTGCCTGGCAGGGGTAAATAAAATACTACAGTGAGGCTGGCTGAAAAGTGCGGCAGACACATGGGACCAAGGGACAGGATGTCCCACTACACCCTGCCCACAATTTGAGGTTCATTCTCCCAAAAGACCCAGTGCTTTATGGTGGGATTTTCAAAGGCACCTAAGGATCTTAGGTACCCAACTTCTATTGACTTTCCCTTGGATTCCAGCTACCTCAAAAAAAAGTGGCTGATGACACTACAGCTTTGTCGCTATAATTTTTCACTCTTTTATGTTGTGCAGAGGATGGATCAGGTGGTTATTACTTCAACTAAAAGAAATAGCTCAAACCATTTTGGAGAATCAGTAATATGTGGTAAGTTAGGTTTTTTGCGCTCATTATTATAGAGACACCAACCAGCTGTCAGACAAAAATAGATTTTGGTCATAAGAACATAAGAACGGCAATACTGGATCAGACCAATAGTCCATCTAGCCCATTACCTGTCTTCTGACAGTGGCCAGTGCCAGATCCTTCACAGGGACTGAACACAACAGGGCAATTATCAAGTGATCCATCCCCTGTTGTCCAGTCCCGGCTTTTGTCTGTCAGTCTCAAGGACACCCAGAGCATTGGTTTGCATCCCTTGACCCTTGTGACTACTTGGCATTGATGGACCTATCCTCCATGATCTTATCTAATTGTTTTTTTATCCCAGATATACTTTTGGTCTTCACAATATCCCCTGAGTTCAATGGGTTATCTCTTATTCTATTTCTTAGAAAACTTCCACTTGGCAACAGTTAGGTAGCTGGTGTGCTGAGACCACCGCCTGTTACACTGACCAATAGTGTCTCACTTTCCTTGTGCTTCCCTGGCTGGCTGTATCCACCTATTGTCTCCTCTCTTAAGTTGTAAGGTCTCCGGAGCAGAAACCATCATTTAATTCTGTTTGTAGAGTACCTAGCAGAATGAGATTCTGATTCAACACTTGGAAATCTAAGCACTGCCAGAATAGAAAGAAAGAAAGAAAGAAAGAAAGAAAGAAAGAAAGAAAGAAAGAAAGAAAGAAAGAAAGAAAGAAAGAAAGAAAGAAAGAGAGTCGAAGTCAGTTGACATTGTTTCCTGATTAAGGAATTAAGTGTGCTGACAAGGGCATTTGACAGGGATACATACAGTATCTAAAACAGTATGAAATTCTATGTTTTCATGGGGTTCCACACACATGCCTGTGGCGGCGGTTTAGTCTGCAAATTACTGATGAGCACAAAGAGAATTTGCCAGTTCACATGGCTAAACTAACTCCCTAGTCACTCATGGAAAATTCAGTCCAAATTTGCAAATGTTGATGAACCAGGTCACAGATGCAAGATCCTCATGTAATCTGCTTAGATTGTTAACTCTTTGGGGGCAGGAACTGCCTTTTTGTTCATTGTTTGTACAGTGCCTAGCACACTGGGGGCCCAGTCCATGACCTTGGCACTATGGTAACAGAAATGATAAATAAGAATACACCTCTACCTCGATATAACGCGACCCGATATAACACGAATTCAGATATAACGCGGAAAAGCAGTGCTCCCGAGGGGCGGGGCTGCGCACTCGGTGGATCAAAGCAAGTTCAATATAACGCGGTTTCACCTATAACGCAGTAAGATTTTTTGGCTCCCGAGGACAGCGTTGTATCGAGGTAGAGGTGTAATATAAATGCCTAGTTTGGGGGTTTATCATCAACCGTTTGCACAACTCTAACCACTACTCACTACTGATGTCTCCTTCAATCAGGTGGGTGGATTACCTTGTGGTAATAGCTATGTACCCCATGCTGAGAAGCACCCAGATTATGGCTCAACCACTCAGCACAATCTGGACTAAGTCATTTCTGGCAAAGCATCCCACCCTTTTCTAATGGCTGTATTTGAATTTCTACTTTTTTCTTGTATTGAATAATGGAAAATCTGGTCTGCAGCTAACCTTGGTGCAAATTTCTATTTGAAAGCAGTAAATACCTAGTTAAGTTCTTAGAATGTTAATAGCGGTGCAAATAGGTGCTGCTGCCCAAATGAGTGACCATTTAATGAATCACTACCACCAAAAAGGTCAGGGTAGCAAGTCCCATGTGCAGCATGTTATTTCAACTCCCCAGCAAATGACCACATTAATATTAACTGACAGATTGCAGACCTTTATGTTTATGTACAGTGAGTTTCTGGAAAGTGCACAACTGGGAGGTGTTAGCAAACTTTCTGCCAGCACATCATACTGTAAATCATGCCATTTTCAGGTCATTACTCATTCAATATGTGGTCATTTAGTTATGGTGCTTTCTGCAAGAAAGGTCCTTTAATGAATAAAGCATTTTTGGCCTCTGGCATTGGGAATCTTGGTTCAAAACCGGTCTGCAGTCTTCTTCATGCCTCTCATTTCGATGGACTGAGGTGAGTGGCAAAGAGTTGCTCCTATTATAGATTCCAAGGCCAGAAGGGACTATTATGATCATCTTGTCTGGCCTCCTGTATGACGCAGGCCAGAGAACTGCCCCAAAATAATTCCTACAGCAGGTCTTTTAGAAAAAAAAAATCCAATCTTGATTTAAAATAAATGTCAGTGATGAAGAACCCACCATGACCCTTAGTAAGTTGTTCTAAGTCATACAACCCCAAAACGGTTCTGAAATCGCTCTTGGGGTGTGTTCAGAAGAGAGGTGACTCAAGACTGAGGTAACAAGGGGAATTTACAGCCGTTGGTGTTCCAAGTTATGACTAGAGTCTTTGTGCCAGGGTGGGATTGTAGATTAAATAAAAGCAAACAGAAAAATAGTGCAGCAAACAGTGGCTACCAGGAGACACCAGAATTCACCACAGACATTTAGAACATCAAAGTAACATCAGGAGCAGACACTTTTCTCCCAGGGCTCTGCTTAAATGGCACAATGGCCCACATTTCCAAACCTGGGCATGCGTAGTTAAGCTCCAGAGAACCATATTAAGCCACCTAATAAAAGTCGCTTGATTTCCAAAGGTGCTGAGCACTTAAGATTCCCTTTGACTTCAGTGGGGACTGTAGATGCTCGGCATGTATGTAAGTCAGGCCAACCTTATATTTTGGTGCCTAGATATGGATTTAGGGGTCTGACTATAGGTACCCAGGTTTGAGTGTGTATATTAATGCTGGAGTCGCTTACACTGAGCAAAGTGAGGTGCAGGGGTGCGGTGTCAGGAAGCCACATCCAGCTCCCTGATTCTCAAGGCCAGCCTCAGATCCAAGGCATCTTAAAGCTGTTGGAAGGTCTCTAAGTCAGTGCAGATTGCTGAGCAAGTCCTCCCCTTTTCCTCCAGCACATCCCTGAGACCAAGACGAAAGGTTGGAGACACCAGGCCGTCCCGACCAGCAAGGAGCTCTCTTCTGTAGCAGGGACTCACTGAATCTGATGTCAGATCCATCCACTGCCTCCATCTACCTTCTTCCCCTTCAGTCAAACCACCACAACTGGTGCTTTTGAATGACTCTTCCCTTCTGGGATATGGCTGATGAACATCAAATAACAGTTTAACTCAAACTCAAAATAGCCCAGCTTTCTCTTCCAGATTCAGCAATTGTTCCATCATGCTCAGTAGCTCCCCGCCTTTCCGGTGGGCACAGCAGTCCTTCTGATACATTACCAAGGCTTTGCCATCCTGGCAGTCCTCCATCTAGGGCCTCGCAGGCCTTTTCAGGCCTGCCCAGCAAGTGCCTGCTCTCTGCAGCTTTTTTTCTTGACCCTTTGCCTGTGTCACCTTTACCCTGATCTCTCTCCCCACTAATTGTGCACTTGACTCCTCCTTATACATCATAATCCTCTCACCTAACTCCTTCCCCTTTGGCCTATTGGACTCATCACCTGGGAAGAAACTCATCGAAAGGGCAAGCTTCGAACAAGCTCCCATGGGCACACACTCGTCCTGAGACCTGGGCACTGCTAAAGCATCCAGCAAGAGAATTCTCTGCTGACCAGTTGCAACCCGTTTCCAGGTCCCTACTGAGTGGCACAGAAGGGAGCTATAAACTGATTATAAAGTCCAGCCCTTGCTGTCTTTAAAAGGGTATTTCAAGCGTGATGAAGTGTTATATTTAATATAACTATTAAAAAACTAAAAGAAAAAAAAAATCCTACTTGCCGGCATCCTTTTAAATTATGTAAAGCCAATTACATGTCATGTTGTCACTGAACAAATAATCAGTTGGTTGAGGACGATTTGTGGCTGTAATTATTTATTCATTGTAATGTTTGTCATTAAGCCTTCCTTTTGCTGTTTGCGCCCATTATATGATGAAAGATCAATACAAAGAAGATGAGGAAGTGAAGAAAGGATGGTCAGTTATCAGGGAGTGAGGAGGAAGAGCGGAGCCCTGGTGCAAATGGCTCTAAGGCTGAAGGCCAGTGCTCAGGTCTCCTGCCGGCGTTAATACTGGCTTTATATTGCTGTTGCTGGGCAAAGTTGCCTTCACCTGATGGGAAATCTCCTGCCCCATCCACTCAATAGCCCAGCTTGAATTCAGGGAGACAATAGGCACTAGTGGGTAGTGCACTGACCTGGAACTGAGGAAATATAGGAGCTATTCCCCCACTCCGCCACTGACCTCCCTGGCGGCGTTGGGCAAGTCACTTCACTTCCCTGTGCCTCAGATTCTCCATCTGTAAAATGGGGAGGATGATACTGACCTGCCTTCTGATGAAAAGTGCTATAGAAGAATTAGGTATTATTATTTTAGGTTAGGCTGAATCGTGTCATCTGTATTCAGTCTCTTCTCAAGCAAAACGCCCACTGGACACAACATACTGCCCTGCTGGAGCTGTGCAGCCGTGAGAAGGAAAGACACACACTGTCTGGTTCAAAACTGGGTTCAAAAAAGACTTAGATGAGTTCATGGAGGATCGGTCCATCAATGGCTATTAGCCAAGATGGTCATGGACACAACCTTATGCTCTGGGTGTCCCTAAGACTCTGACTGTCAGAAGCTGGGTCTTGATGACAGGGGATGGACCACTGAAAAGTTGCCCTGTTCTCTTCATTCCCTCTGAAGCATCTGGCCCTAGCCACAGGATACTGGGCTAGATGGACCATTGGCCTGACCCAGTATGGCCATTGTTTTATGCTCTGGTGCTTTGCGATCACTGCAGGTACCCACCTGGGGTCTGATAGCTGTGGTGATTCTTGCTCTCATGAAAAATGTTTACCAGCCAGATTTGGGCTTGGGAAAGGATATTCCCCAGGATGTATTATCAGGCTTCCTGAGGGCTTTATCTTTCTTTGGACTTTTGATCAGAGACCCAGGTGGGTGCCACAAATCTGCATGGAGCTCAGTTTTTTGTGTTTCTAAAGGGATGAGACCGATTTTTTCACCCAGAGCACCCATTTGTCAGAGCTGGACAAATACACCTTCTGATCCAAGACATTAGGGGGCTCCTCAGTGGGAGAAAGGCTTGAAGTAGGCCTATGTAGGAATAGTAGGAAACACTACACCTCTACCCCGATATAACACTGTCCTCGGGAGCCAAAAAATCTTACTGCGTTATAGATGAAACTGCCTTATATCGAACTTGCTTTGATCCACCGGTGTGGACCAGTGTTCTGAAGTGCTCCAGAGAATCCACTTTCTAGATGGCTGGCTGGCATGACTTGCTCACATGCTCATACTGATCACCAGTTTTGGGGTTGAGACTGCCCTGGCTCATGAAGCCTTATACCAGAAACCTTGACTGCAGCAAGGAGTGCTTCAAGAACAGGCTCAGCAGGTGCAGAATGACCATTGAAAGTGCCTTTGTTGTCCCTAGCCTTTGTTTGCCAGAAGCTGGTAATGGGTGATGGGATAGATCACTTGATGATTACCTGTTCTGTTCATTCCCTCTAAAGCACCTGGCATTGGCCACTGTGAGAAAATAGCATACTTGGCTCGATGGACATTTGGTCTGACCAAGTATGGCCGTTCTTATGTAAATAGTCTCTGGTGCTGCCTTTTTGGCAGGTTAGACCTCAGTGAGGAAAATATCCTGATGGTCATAGCAGCCTGCTGTGCGCTGCATAACATTTGTAAAGTTAAGGGGGGAAAGTTTTCACAGGGCTGAAGCCTTGTGGTGGATCGGCTGATGGCTGCTTTGAGCAGCCCGATACCAGAGCTGTTAGAGAGGTTGAATGGGGGGCTATTAGAATCAGGAAGGCTTTGAAGGAGCATTTTGACAATGAGCCCCAGTAATATGTCTTTCTGTAATGTTTTGAGCCAGGCATTACTTTCTTGTATTGTAAGATGACCCTTGTAATGATTGCTGTGTGTTCGTTAATTTTACTCTGCAAATGCACCAATTGCCACCGGGTATGAATTTCAGCAGCAAGCACCATGTGTAGGAGACAAATAAGGATTCATTTTCTTTCTCTAAGTACATTTTTTTTATTTAACAGCTGTACAAACATTTCTATTTCCTACAAGGGACATGACAGTGAAAAGCAGTTTTTGAAATGAGGCTCTCACAGCTGGGTGTATGTCCAGCTGTCATTGTGAAACATGTCGCTAGGGGTGGGGTGCATGGGGTATTGTGATGGCCTGAAAACATGCAAGGAATGTGTGTGTGGGAGTTTGGGGAGGGCATCGAAGGCAGTTCTGTATGGGCTGCAGGGAGCACAGATGTGTTCCACCTGCAGCACAGTCAGGAACTTCAGCGTGTCTGTTTGCTCCTCGAGCAGCTGTATTATCCGCTTCTGTCACTGTTTCCTCTCCTGGCTATCCATTCTCAGTTTTTCATTGATAGCCTCTCTCCATGCTCTCTGCTTGATGTCAACAGCATCAGACAATTGCAGCACCTCCAGGAACACATCTTCCTTACTCTTCCTGGTTTGGCTCCTTATCAGACAGAGCCACTCAGCCAGTGTGCAGGAGGAGACTCTCAAGGGCACATCTGCAGAAGCTAAAGAAACAATAGATAGAGGAACTCGTGTGAGGGCACTCACAGTATTGATTCATAGAAGTTACATAAACCATTTTCTCACTTTCCCTTGGCAGGCACACAGCCCCGTGAGAGCCCTAACCATAGTTAGTTTAGTTCAGGTGAGAAGGGATAAGATGGGGAAAGCGGGTAGGGGGTTAAGAGGGGAATCACTACAAGCACCTAGGGACTCTATTCTGAATACTTTTTTTCCACTGGCAGGGGTGATAGAAGCTGGTATCTCGCTCCTGAGGGTAACTGAGGATGCAAGGGCCCAACTCTTGCATGGGTGCAGCTGCAGACCGGGTCCGTATGCTGCTCGCTTGTGTGCTGCTTTGGTGCCTGCTGAAGTAATTGCTGATTGGTGCAGTAAAGTTTCCTACCATGGGGAAAGAAACAAGGCCACCCTCCCAAGAAACCTTTGGCAGAGCACTGCAGAGTATCTTCAGGAAAATTTCCTAGAGATCTCTATGGAGGATTCCCAGGACATCCCGATATTCATCAGCCAAGTTTTCTGAAGGCCCTCCTCTGCCTAGCTGCACAGGGGAATGAAAAGCAGATGCAAGCAGTGCTAGTGTTGTTTATTTCTATTGCTCTTCTGCCCTGCGGGGAAAAAGCAGAGCTCTACCGCCTGTCTCCCTGCAGTATCAAAGCACAAGGTGTACTTACTGGAGCTCCCATCTCCTGCATCAGGCACACCAGAGATGGAGTGCTGGGACTGGCTAGACCCTCCAGAGTTAAAAAGAGGTCCTGGCTTGCCACACCAACGTACAACCGTGTCACCTGTCCCCATCCTCCTCCAACTCCACTTCCTTGTCCACCACTTCATCCTTGGGGTTCACTCTGCTGGCTAATGCCTCCAGCCACCTCCCTTGCCCCAAAGTATCAAAAGGGCTCTTGGTGGTGGAGGTGGGTTCGCCACCGAGGATGGCGTGCAGCTCCTTGAAGAAGCAGCATGTCTTTTGTGATGCACCAGGCCAACAATTGGCCTCCTTTGCCTTCTGGTTCACCTGCTTTAGCTCCTTCATCTTAGCACGGCTCTGCTGCATGTCCCTTTCGTGCCTCTTCTTCTTCATGACACGAATAATCTGCCCATAGGTATCAAAGTTCCTATGGCTGGAATGGAACTGCGACTGCACAGGATCCTCTCCCCACAGACCTAGAAAATCCAACAACTCCGGTGTACTCCAGGCTGGAGCGCGTTTGCTGCAGGGATCCAGCATGGTCAACTGGGAAGATGTGATGTGAGCTGTGCACGCCGAGCAAACAGGAAGAGGAATTTCAATAATTCTCAGGGCTTTAAAGGGGGAAGGGTCCATGCCTGTCTACCTGGGTGCAGGGCAGCGGAGTTCAAACTGCTGACCAGAGCTGTCATGATGGGCATTGTGGGACACCTCCTGGAGGCCACTTATGGCGATATAAGCAACACAGTGTCTACACACTGTGTCGCTCTGACTTTGTCACAAAAATCTCTATGCCTCTCGTCCAGGTGGTCTTATTATGTCAGCGTATCAGGAGAGTTAAATTGGCAGGAGGAGCATTACAATGTGTACACCTCCACTGTTTTGTCGATGAAAGCTGACTTTTGTTGATAAAACTGTGTAGTGTAAACATGCCCTTGGTCTCCTGAAGACTGAAATGCTTTAGTCTAATGAAAGTCATTGTGCTCAATATAGGGGTATCTGGGAGAAAATTAATAGCCTTTGATGTACAGATGTTCTAATGGTCCCTTCTAGCCTTATACTCTGTGTAACTCTATAATCTGGTCCATGAAATTTGATACATATAGAAATATTTTTCATGATTATTGTTTATTTTCAGTGCAGATTTGAATACAATAGAAAAAAAATCTGGATCTGAACTTTCCCCATTTTCAAGGATTTTAAAAATGGACATAGGAGTTTTGTTCTCTCATTACTTCCAAGTAGCAAAGACCCTGAAACAAAAACAGACAGAGAAGAAATACTTCTCCCCAGCAAACTTGGAAGCTATAGAGAAGAGTAAAGCATTGTTCTTCATTTTACTATGCAGTTTCCCTTGAATCTCATTCACTGCTTAAATCATCTTAGCTATGCAGAACCCTTTCGCAATAAAATAAAAACTGTATTAAGCACTAAATTTTACACATAACTGGTAGTTCTCATTGACAGCGAGTTTATGGAAGTTGTCAACTTCCGAGAGCAACTTATATGAAGGCAATCATAATCTGAGGGCATATGAATTGATCTAGTCAGAAATGATGCAAATAAAATTAACAAATTTATCTTTTTTTTTTTTTTTAAGTTGAAGCTTCTGTTGCAGGTTTCCATGCCCTTGGCAAGGACTGAATACAAAGCTGAAAAGATATTACTCGTTATACTGAAGCTCAAACCCTGTTACCTTGGAACCTCCAGTTTTGCATACAAGCGAAAGATGGTATGACAATGGGAACTATATATCTTCTGTGCTGGTGTGACTATGTAGACAGAAGAAAGCAAAGGGTGGGGTGTGTTTCATTTGTTATTCAACTGGTCTCATTCCAGTAACATGAACATTTACTAAATACATCAGCTAAAATTAAGTTCATCCTACACTGAAGGTAAGGCAAGGAGTAATGATTGTAATCTGAAGCAAGGAAGATTTAGGTTAGATATTAGGGAAAACTTTCTAACTATTAGGGTATCTAAACTCTGAAAAAGGTTTCCCTAGGTTTCCAAGGGAGGTTGAGAAATCATAGACATGTAGGCTTGGAAGGGACCTTGATATGTCATCTAGTTCTGTCCCATCCACTGAGGCAGGACTAAGTACTATCTAGACCATCCCTGATAGGTGTTTGCCTGACCTGTTCTTTGCATTTTTTTTTTAATAACAGGTTGGATAAACGCCTGTCAGGGATGGTCTAGGTTTATTTGGTCCTGCATCAGTGCAGGGGGCTGGACTATGTGACTTCTCAAGGTTCTATTTGTCCCTACATTCTTATGATTTCCCATATACCTCCCTAAAGCCCAGATAGTGTAGTTCATCCCTGTTCAACAAAGTCATCTTTAGATTGACTTTCATGGGACTTAAGTACATACTCAACCTTAAGTATGTCCTTAAGTGATTTGCTGAAAAAGGAGGGACTTACGCAGGTGCTTCATTGCTTTATTGAACTGATGCTTAAGGAACCGATCCAAAGCCAGTTGAAGTCAATGGAACTCTTTCCATTGAATTCAATGGGCTTTGGATCTGGCCCTAAGGGTTGGATATTGCAAGGTTCTGAGCATCCTTGTAACTTCAGTGATTGCTGGAGATATTCATCACCTCATTGGACTGATCTTCATTTTTCAGGAAGCCCTACATACCCAACCTAACAAAATTCTTTAATACCTGCCATGACTAGGATTTAAAAGATGTGTTGTTCAACTGTGTCAACTAACATGATCCAACTAACACCTTCTATAGCTCTAGTACAGACAAGACAATGTAGACTTGAACATCTGGTAAGCTGGTCAAGTTGATGCCTAAGGAACATCCTAAGCAAATAGAATTCTGTTGTTCAGGCTACAGTTTACAAAGGTATGCAGTAGTTTTGGCTTTGACACACAGTAGGGACCACCAAGGTAGCTGCATACATGCAGAAGACCTGTTTCAAACAAAAGGGACCTTGAAGACATTATCAAGAGATTACAGTTATGCTCAACACTTCTCCCTCTCCTTAATTCCCCACTTCTCTAGCCTGTTGTCAGATCCTCCCCCAGTGCCCAGTGGATTTAGGCACCTTGAAAGATTGCAGGCTTACTCACAAACTCCCATTGACTTAAATGGCAACATAATTGGTCCCATTCATTAGCTGTCTCTTTGTCCTTACTTTTGCAAGCTGTATTGTCAATCTATCCTTTTTTACTTTATGAAGGTAAATATAGCAGCTATGAGTAAAATCATGCAGATGTAATTCAAAATGATGTTGAAAAACTGGAAAGGGTCCAGAAAAGACCTGGTCTTATCAAATATACCTGAATTTATTTTTTGATGAGATCACAAGTTTGATTGATAAAGGTAACTGTGTAGATGTAATATACTTAGACTTTCATGAAGTGTTTCATTTAGTAGCACGTGACATTCTGATGAAAAAGTTAGCATGGTACAATAAAATAACCAATAGAGACCACATTAAATGGTTTTAGAACTGGTTAACTGAAAGACCCCCCAAAAGTAGTTGTCAATGGGGATTCATCACTCAATGGGGATATTTTTAGTGGTATTCCACAGGGATTGATTCTAGGCCCGATGCTATTCAATATTTTTTAGCTATGGTCTGGAAGTAAATATAAAATCACTGATGATAAAATGTATGTATGGCACAAAGATTGGCAGTGTGGCAAATGATCCTGAGGACAGGGCAGTCATACAGAGTGATCTGGATTGCTTGGTAAGCTGCCCATTGAAAAAAGTATGTGTTTTAATAGAGCCAAATGCAAGGTCATACGTCTAAGAACAAAGAATACAGGCTACGCCTACAAAATGAGGGACTGTAACTTGGAAAGCAGTGACTCCGAAAAATATTTTGAGGTCATAATGGGCAAGCAACTCAACATGAGCTCCCAGTGTGGTGCTGTGGTGAAGCAGACTTGATTGCATTGTATACATGGAGGAGAAAGGACTCCCATCTAATGGAGAAAGACAGAGTAAGAACGAGTGCCTGGAAATTAAAGCCAGAAAAAATTGAATTGGAAACAAGGCACATTTTTTTAACCATGAGGCTAGCTAACCTTTGGAACAACTTATCTAGAGGTGTGTTGGATTCTCCATCTCTTAAAGTCTTTATATCGGGACTGGATGTCTTTCTGAAAGATATGCAATAGCTCTAGCATAAGTTATGGCCTTAATGCAGAAAGATAATGAGGTTCTTTGCCCTATGTCAAACAGGTTAGACTAGATGATCATAATAATCAGCAAGGTTCTTAGGCATGTGAGTAGGCCCAGTACTGCTCACATGCTTAAAGTTAGGTACATGCTTAAGGATCTTGGCAATTTTAATAGGAATGCACAAAGCAACATTCAGGGTAAGGTGCTAGTCTGCATGAGTCTACTTCATATTTTAGGAGTGCACACATAAATATTAATTTATAAAAGAAAAAAAAAAACCTTTTTCAGGATAGATTTAATTGTCAACATGGAAATAGCAATCTTTCATCATGACTAGTGATGGACTGAAATCCTGTTACTTATTAAATCAAAAGCAGATGTTCTATCCACAGTGCCTTACCATGATGTGTTCTGACATAATTAGTAAGTTATTACCACAATTTAATAGACATACCATAATATCAGACTAATATCTCAGATTTTGTGAGGTGACGAGGTTGACTAGCTATTGGGATTGGTTTCTACTATTAATCAAACACACAATACATGAGACTATATCAGACATTTATTACAACCGTGGCTGCAATAAACAAATGCTACAGTCGCATATATTATTTGATTATTAATTCTACCCCAAAAACTAGGCTTTGAATTCATTTCCACGCAAGTATAATTCCCAGTTTTTCTGCATTGGGATCAATACTTAAGGCGGGTTTCTGGAAAGCTCCTAGCCCACATACAAAGATTGTACCAAACATACTTTTAGTTCATCTTTCTCTTCATTTCTCTTCACAGACTCAAACACTTGCAACATTTTTGCTCACATCACACAGAATGTGTAACTATCCTCTGTGATGCCTTTTCATTCCCCATTTTACAGGTGGAGGACTGAGGCACAGAGGCCAAGCAGCTCATCCAGTGTCACACAGGAAGTCCGTGGCAAAGCAGGGAATTTAACTCAGGTCTCGCACCCGCAAGCCGGTGCCCTTACCCCTCAATCACCCTTCCTGATGAGCTCCAACAGGCATCAAAAAGTTTGCTTGCTTATCTGAACTATTTAAAATCTTGGGCTCTGCCACTTATGATCAGCTCAAACTCATGTTATTAAAAGAGCCATGAACTGATTCAGATTCATGCCACAGCTGTACTAGAAGAATTAGACACTTAAGATGGAGCACAGCTTCAGCCTTTCATGACTATGATCACTTTACCTGCCTGGCCTTCTGCTTCCAGAGTTCCCTCCGGCAAAACAAACATTCTGCTCGGGTGGGGGAAAATCAGGCAACCACAAACTCACACAACACAGCTTTGACTCACTGACTTTGTTGCATTAACCATAGCGCAATAAATCAGATGCCATGCCCCGCCTGGGGTCAACTCCTACGCTTGGAGAAAGTGAGATAAAGCAAAAACCTGAGGATAAAACCGCTCACTGAAAAGTGCTTTTCTCTCCCACACCCTCCTGAGAGCAAATTATCTGGGAGGCTCTTTTAAGGGTTGCTTTGTATGCATGTTAAAAGGCCCTCCACTCCCCACAACCACCAGCATTTCTTTTCTTCACCACAGCCTACCAATTCAGTGACTGCATTCTTTCTTTTTCAGGTGCTTCTTACGCAAACCCGACTTACGCAAATCCGGACTTACAGAAAAATTTCCGTAAGTTCCTTAAGGGGTTTTTTTGTGTGTGTGTGTGTAATTGTCAGGTATTACGTTCCCGAATGACGCAAAATTCAACTTGCGCAAGGCGTTGCGGAGCGGAACGCTTGCGTAAGTCGGGGAAAGAACAGGAGTACTTGTACTAAGTCGGGGAGCGTCTGTATGGCTACACTGCAGCGCAGATATACACAGGCTTGTGCTAGTTAGTCTCTAAGGTGCCACAAGAACTGTTCGTTCTTTTTTGCTGATACGGACTAACACGGCTACCACTCTGAATCCTGAGGCTGGTGCTAGCACGCTCAAAATAGGTGTGGGGCTGTTGTGAGACCAGCGGAGGTTCAAGCTAACTACCCACATTCAAGTCCTGCCCCCGCCCCTTCGGCCTGAGCTCAAGTGGCTAGTTAGAGCCTCGGCCAATGCCACAATGTCTATGCAGCTAATTTTAGCATACTAATATGAACCCCATTAGCACAAGTCTGTATTCCGTATACACAGACTGGAAAGCTAGCTCCCAGCTGCAGTGTAGACATACCCTCAGGGACTCCCCTCTCTTGCTGTAGACCTTCTACACTCCATTTCGGTATATATACAGATTCAGTAAAAAGTGTTTCAAAGAGGACCAGATCCTAAAGAGTTGTCGTCTCCACAATATTTTTTAAACTTTTATGCACTCCATCATTGCTGTGTGTCTCAGATCCAGTTCCTAATGACACTGACCTCTTTTGTAAAATGCTTTGAAGTGCTATCTAAGAGCTAGGTATTCTTAGTCATTATATTTTGTCTAGGAATGACGGGAAACGTTTGCCCCACATTCTAGCTGACATAAGATCACTGGATGGGATTTTCAAAAGTGCCTAGGTGACATGGAGAGACAAATCCCATTGAATATCCACAAGACTCGCACTCTTAAATCATTGTCTGTCTATCTATTACTGAAGTTAAAATGGTGCTTCTGTTGTAGTTCATCTCTGCACTTCCCGCTTTTGGCACAGAAGCACCAAATATTCCATGAGCTAAACTGTTCTCCAGGTTATATCTGGTATGGCCCAAATTAGGACATACTAGAAATCTTGCAGAAGCCTGTTTATGAGATTTTGGTCCAATATCCAGAACAAGGTGGTTCTGATAAATTTCGAGAAACTATTTAGCACTATAAAGTTTGGAAGCACTAAAAATCTAGAAACAGTCTTCTGAACCTGTGATGCTATTGAACACATAGATTAGGCTGTGGAACTCACTGTTAAAGGGTTCCACAGAGCCAAAGGGCAGATCTTCAGCTGGATTAAATTGACTTTAAATGAATTATGATAATTTACACCATCAGAGGATCTGCCCTCCCCCACTCCCAAGTATTTAATAAGATTCTAAAAGTAATGGACATTTATATGGATAACAATAATATTCAGAGTTATAATATTAAGCCCTAAAAAAAGAGTTTGGCAGGAGTAAAAATCTCTAATTTTTAGGCAGTAGCTGGAGAATTCAATAAGGAACAGCTTATCCCAAAGTGCAGGGTTCCCTAGTGGATAGAGCAGTGGACTGGTCCTCAGGAAAGCTGGTTGTATTCCTGTCTCTGTCTTTGGCCTGCTATGTGACCTTGGGTGCCTCAGTGTCCCCATCTATCAAATTAGAATAATTGTATAAATGTAGGGCTGGAAGGGACACTGAAAGTTCATCTAATCCATCCTGCTCTCCTGAGGTGTGACCAAGCATACCTAGACCATCCCTGACAGGTGGTTGTCTACACCAGTGGTTCTCAAACTGTGGGTTGGGACCCCACAGTGGGTTGCAACCCCATTTTAACGGCGGTCACCAGGGCTGGCTTAGATTTCCTGGGGCCAAGGGTCAAAGCCCAAGCCCAAGCCCGATGGCTTCAGACCTGGGCGGCGGGGCTAAGGTTACAGATCTTGAACTTCGGCTTTGGCCCCCTGGGCCTGGGGCAGTGGGGCTTTGGCCCCCACCCCTGGGATGGCGGGGCTTTGGCAGGCTCCGGTCCCCCCTCCTGGGGTCCTCTAGTAATTTTTGTTGTCAGAAGAGGGGTCGCAATGCAATGAATTTTGAGAACCCTTGGTCTACACTATTCTTAAAAACCTCCCATGATGGGGATTCCGCAATCGCCTGCGATGTCCTATTGCTGTACTTAACTATTCTTATAGTTAGACAGTGTTTCCTAACCTAATCTCTCTTGCTTCAGGTTGAGCCCATTACTTCTTATTCTTCCTTCAGTGAAGCTGTAGAAAAATTGATCACCATCCTCTTTATAATATCCTGTAACATATTTGAAGATTAGCAGGTCCTCACCTCTGACCAAGTTTTTTCAACCTTTACTTATGTCAGGTTTTCTAAAACTTTTTATCATTGTTGTTGTTCGCCTCTCTATTCTCTCAAATTTGTCCACATTTTTCCTGAAGTGCGGCACCCAAAACTAGACACAATGTATCAGCTGAGGCCTCACCAGTGCCAAATAGAGCAGAACAATTACCTCTAATGTCTTATATGGCACTCCTGTTAATACACTCCAGGATGATATTTGCCTTTTTGCAGCTGCATCATGTTGTTGGCACATATTCAATTTATGATCCACTGTTACCCCCAGACCCTTTTCAGCAGTTCTACTGTGTAGCCTATTTCCCATTTTGTAGTTGTGCATTTGATTTTTTTTCCTTCCCTAGTGTAGTACTTTGTCCTTGTCTTTACTGAATTTCATCTTATTGATACAGACAAGTTCTCTAATATCAAGGTCATTTTGAATTCTGTCCTCCAAAGTGCTTGCAAGCCCTCCAGTTTGGTTTCATCAACAAATTGTATAATCATAGTCTTCATTTCATTACCCAAGTCATTAATGAAAATATTCAGTAGTACCAGATCCAAGAGAGATCTGTCATCCTGGTTTGACAGCAAACCATTGATAACTATTCTTTAAGTACAGTTTTTCAATCAGTTATGCACCCACTTTAAAATCATTTCACCTATACCATGTTTCGCTAGTTTGTTTATGAGAATAGTACATGGGACTGGGTCAAAAGCTTTACTTTTGAAACCAAGATAAATCTTGTCTACTACTTCCCCCTATCCACTAGGCCAGTAACCCTGTCAATGGAGAAAATTAGGTTGACTTGATGTTGGCTATTCCTTATACCCCATTGTCCTCCAGGTGCTTACAAACTGATGGTTTAATAATGTATGTTTCCGTGTATTGAAGTTAAGCTGGCTGGTCTATAATTCCCCAAGTCCTCTCTGTTCCCCCTTTTAAGGACAGATTCAACGTTGTTCCTTCTCCAGGCTTCTGAGACCCCACCCTTCCTCCACAAGTTCTTAAAAATAATTGCTAACAGTTCTGAGACTGCTTCAGCTAGTTCCTTAGGTACCCTAGGGGGATTTTTATCAGGCCCTGACAATTTGAATACATCTAACTCATCAAAATATTATATTACCCATTCTGTCCTCATTCTGGCTAGTGTTCCTTCCCCATTCTTGTTATTATTAATTGTGTTATGTATTCAGTCACCGTTAACTTTTTTTTTCAAGAGAAGAATGAAGCAAAATAGGCATTAAGGACCTCAGCTTTCTTGGTGCCATCCATCATTAGCTCTTCTTCCTCACTAAGTAGTGGACCTACACTTTCCTTCAGCTTTCTCTTGCTCCTAAAGTATTGATACCAACCTCCTTTATAAAGTGATTTGAGATCTATTGTCGCAAAGTGCTATATAAGAGCTAGGTATTATCTGCCTACTGTAGGGTTCTTGCATCTTCCTCTGAAGCATGTGATTCTGTCATTTGTCTGAAACAGGATACTGGATTAGATGGACCGTGAGACTGATCCAGTCTGGTAACTTTACCACAGATGTTTGCAAGATCTCAGTTCTGGGTTACATAGATACGAGTCTAGGATATTCTAATTATTTTATATCTGTAACCCATAAATGCTCTATCCTCCCTGACTGTGATTTGAACTATCAGGAAGACTGACATTTTCCTTATTTCACTATTGTATTCAAGTTCATTGTCTCTTTGACAGCTGTTCTTTTGCAAGTTGTTTTCTTTATTCATACCTTACCTTAGCAATTGCTTCCATTGTGTTCTTCCTTTTTGCTGTTTTGCCTAGGAAAGTCAAGTGATGAAACAATCCTGCTTCTGTTTAGATGAGGTTATTCATTTAGTTTTTAAGACGGGGGGGGGGGGAGTTTCTTGAAAAGTAGGAACTCTAAAACCCCACCTGGTTATCAATCTCTCTCTTTAATAAAAAAGAAAAAGATCACAGAGTTAGGGAGAGGTTAGAAATTAGAACTGTTCATTTAAATACATTGTGATGAAGGCTCTGATGTGACAAAGCATTGTTCTAAATAGATCCCTAAACCTAAATCCCTAAAGCCCCAGTTCGGAATGGAGTCACTGCTGGGAACTGGTTGCTTATATTTAAGACTGTCTGACTTTGGTATAAGTTAGAGCAGAGGGGGTCCTGCTGTAACATACACTGTTGGTGCTCTTGGCAAAAAGTCACTTGTGCTAGAAAAAGATTAAACAAAGTGGAGCTCCATTCTGCCAACCCTCCTCCTGCCTAACATGCCACAGCCCATTTCCTAAATGCCCCCTTCTTCCTCTTACACCTGGAGCATGGGGATAGCTGGTATCGGAGGCAGATACACCACCTCTACCGGTTCTATGGCAGTGGAGCTTTCCCCCAAAACAGGAGAAATTTCCAGTTGATTTAAAACCACTCTGCCTTGCATAAGTAGCCCAAAGTGGCCTTAGTGGACTGGAGAAGCTGGCCTGCATATTTTCTTCCACCAGAAGTTATTGGGCTCAGAGCAGGAATTACCAGGTGAAATTATATGACTTGTGTTATGCAGGAGCTCGCACTAGATTATTATAATGGTCTCTTCTGTCCTTAAAATCCATGGAATCAAGGGCCACATAGGATTGCTATGTGATCCGGCTTCACTTAAAACTTAGCCGAGGTTCACCAATATGTTTGCAGATAAGAACATAAGAATGGCCATACTGGGTCAGACCAAAGGTCCAGCCAGCCCAGTATCCTGTCTTCCAACAGTGGCCAATGCCAGGTGCCCCAGAGGGAATGAACAGAACAGGTAATCGCACATTCCAGCTTCTGGCAAACAGAGGCTAGAGTCACCATCCCTGCCCATCCTGGCTAATAGCCACTGATGGACCTATCCTCCATGAATTTATCTAGCTCCTTTTTTAACCCTATTATAGTCTTGGCCTTCACAACATCTTCTGGCAAGGAGTTCCACAGGTGGACTGTGCATTGTGTGAAGAAATATTTCCTTTTGTTTGTTTTAAACATGTCTATTAATTTCATTTGGTGGCCCCTAGATCTTGTGTTATGAGAAGGAGTAAATAACACTTCCTTATTTACTTTTTCCACACCAGTCATGCTTTCATAGACCTCTATCATATCCCCCCTTAGTCATCTCTTTTCCATGCTGAAAAGTCCCAGTCTTACTAATCTCGCCTCTTATGGCAGCCGTTCCATACCCCTAATCATTTTTGTTGCCCTTTTCTGAACCTTTTCCAATTGCAATACACCAGACCCTTGCTAGAACGCGGGGTTTTGAATCCATGTGCGATCTCGGGAACAGGCATATGAGGTCAAGATTCCACTACCACCTACTCACATGACAAGGAGCTGGAAATTGCATTGGTAGCTCTGCCTCACTCTGGGTGGGAGGTGGTTGAGTAGGCTGGAGAACAACTGGGGTAAGCATGGATAAGCATAATGTAAAGAAATATGAATGTACTTAAAGCATAGAACATTGGAGAATGCAATGAAACCTGTGGGGAGGTTAGACTGTTCTTGCCCTGCCATGATTTTCTCTTGTTCATGGCAATAAGGTCAGGACTTTTGGTTGTATCTTTACTATGTGTTTCAGTGTGATACATACTATTTTACTTCAATAAATTGTCCCAGCAGCAGCCTGGGACCAGACAGGGAAAAGTTCAAATGATGTTATCAAGGAAACAAGGCTTCATTAAACTTGCTAAAAATATCGTAGCAAGGTGCCCCCTGAGCATGTTCAAAAGTGGCTTTCAATCACAAGCCAAGTAAAGACACTAGTCCTCCTGGAGGGCTACATACAAGCCATCCTTCATACTCCCAGCTTCAGTTAATGTTGCTGTAGCTACAGCAGGTCAGATCTTCAGATGGTCTAGAGCAGCATAGATCCACAGAAGTCCATGGAGCTGTTCAGGTTTAAACCAGCTGGGGTTAAGAATATAAGAACGACCATACAGGGTCAGAACAAAGGTCCATCTAGCCCAGTATCCTGTCTTCCGATAGTGGTCAATTTCAGGTGCTTCAGAGGGGATGAACAGAACAAGTAAACATCAAGTGATACTTTCCCTGTTGCCCATTCCCATCTTCTGGCAAACAGAGGCTAGGGACGACATCCCTGCCCATCCTGGTTAATAGCCATTGATGGACCTATCCTCCATGAATTTATTTAGTTCTTTGTTTAACCCTGTTATAGTCTCGGCTTTCACAACATCCTCTGGCAAAGAGTTCCACAGGTTGACTGTGCATTAGGTGAAGTAATACTTCCTTTTATTTATTTTAAACCTGCTGCCTATTAATTTCATTTGGTGACCCCTAGTTCTTGTGTTATGAGAAGGAGTAAATAACACGTCCTTATTTACTTTCTCCATGTCAGTCATGTATATAAGGGATGCAGCTTGGTATGTCTAAAAAATAAAGTGTAATTTGTTTTGGTTTTTTTCCCTCAAAACTCTCTGGGACAAGAACCATCTATTTGGTCTGTGTTTGTAGAGCACCTAGGACAATGGCATCCTGGTCAATGACTGGGACCGCTAAGTGCTATGGTAATACAAATAAATAGATAACAATACCAAGACGACAAGTTTTTTGGTCACCTCATGCTCCTATAACTCAAAAATGGCAGAAAGGATTTTTCACAGACAAATCAAAATACAAAAAGGGCCTTTCACCAAACCTGGGGGTAAAAAAATAAATTCAGTCCCAATGCTTGGGAAAATTCTGAGACTGCAAAAACTGGGGTTACAGCTGAAACGTTTCTGTAACCTTAGCTTAAGTGGGTGCAACCAGACTGCTCTGTAATACCCAGATAGCTGTACCTTGTTAAATGCCTCATCTTGTGGTGTCGTCATTACCGTAATTAATGAATTACTACAGCAAACTGCAATGACTATGAAGTTTTACACAACATGCAGCCATTCACTCTGACAGTATGGGTCGGTGGGCCACCAGTAGCATATATTTCAGACTGGACTGGTTAGGAACAGTGACAGTAGCAATGTCCTTCACTTACAGGGGGGAAAGAAATCAGCTGAGAACATCCCAAATGAAAAACTTTGCCCTTTTGCTGCCTTTCCTTTTAGAAAACAAGTTAAAATGTACCATTGGGCAGGTTAATTGGCTCTTTTTAATAAGTGTCATAAAGTATGTCATGCAGCCGAAACTTGCTTTCAGTGCATTTTTTAAACTGTTGTCAACCAGATTAAAGTTTATTGTTCGCATGTAAGTTTCCATTTTCAAGCAGTAATGAAAGACATTAAATTGATTTGCCTTGCGTAGATACGAAGCGGGTTGTGTCCTTTGCTCTTTGTCAATGTGCCTTTCCCTGACACTTTCTTCCTTCACTGTTTGTCTAAGCTAGGAACGCACACAAAACATCTCCCACAATGGCTGAAACCCAGCTCTCCATTTCTAACTGGCTCTTTTCAATCTGGTTTCTAAGGATAGTTTCTAAGGGTCTGATTCATCACTGCTTTATTCGATGTTTAGATCCATGTAACTCCATTGAAGTCATGGTGGTGTAAAATTGGAGTAATCCAGTAGTGAATCAGGCCCTTGGGGTAAAGTCTTTGGGGCAGAGGTTGTCTACCTCTGTGTTTGTACAGCACATAGAACAAGGAGGACCTTGTTGCTGATCATGGCCTCTGAGTGCTACCATAAATAATAATAGCAATACTCTGGAATCTGCATTCCAGTTAAGGAGTCTACCCCCCAATTTTATCTACTTTGAGGACAGAGCCTAGATCCATATTGACAGAAGGAAAATGCTACAACCAGGAGAAAAGATTTTCTGCTGAGGCTACATTAATTACAAAGCAATGGACAGATGGGGAACAGCAGCAGAGTGAGCCACTAGGCCAAGCATGAGAGAACAATAGGAGATGGAAGGTTTTAAAGGAGCTTTAGGGCAAGGCTTGCTGGGCTGCCACATCCTGTGCCTAGTTTTTGAAATGATAAACATTATTGTAAAATATGATATGGGGCGAAAACAAAGAAAAAAGCCCTAAACGGCGCTGTGTCTCTTCACTGGCGAGGAGACGTCAGCCTCCAATGTTGCCAGTCCGATGTTCTCTGTGTTCCAGCGTTAAAATCCCTTCTAAGCTATTTTTTCTTTTAAAGACAAGTGTACAAAAGAAAGCTCCCCTGCCTTCCTGCCTTGCTGCTTCACCTTCCTGGCTTGCTGCTTCTCAGGGAGCTGAAAAATATAATCTCTCAGATCCAGAAAGCGGCACAATCTGCACAAAGGTATTTATTAACCCCTTAATTTCCATCTCATTCAGGAAGTCAGGAGAGTCTGGGCTGTCAAATTACGTGATACTTTCCCAGTATACCTTCACTCTGCCAGTTGACACTGCTACTTCCAAGGGTGATTATCCAGCAAGGGTGACCAGGCTTTTCGACCGGAACACCCCGGTTGAAAAGGGACCCTTATGGCTCTGGGCCATTAAAAGTCCAATCACCGGTGCTGTGGGTATAAGGCAAGCTAGTCCCTACCTGTCCTGGCTCCACACTGCACCTAACCCCCTCCCGCACCCAACCTCCTGCCTCAGTCCAGTGAAAGTGAGTGAGGGTGGGGGAGAGCGAGCCATTTTGGGAGGGGGAATGTAGTGAGCGGGAGGCAGGGCCTCAGAGAAGGGGCAGGGCAGGGGGCCTGGCCTCAGGGAAGGGGCGGGGCTAGGGTGTTTGGTTTTGTGCGATTAGAACGTTGGCAACCCTATACCCAGCATTCCTGCATTCCTTATTTTTTTCCAAATGTGCAGGGTGTGTGCAATACAAGACACTCAAAATGTCATAAAAAGAGGATCAAAGAGAGCCAGATTTTCAGGACCAGTGAAGTCAATGGAGTTTTTCCTTTGACTATAATCGACTTTGCATGAGAACCAAACGGCAGGGAGAGGGGTCTTCAGAATAGATAGATATCATATGTATAGCTCTAGTAGAATGACCTTGTTTTATCCAATGGACCTGTTAGTGGCTTTCCTTTCCCCGCTTCCCCTGGTTCTTGTCATGTAGACAGAAAGCAGAAGACCAGAGCTCCGAAGTGCAGGCAATGCGATGTGTATTGGGGTTAGTTTCAAGCAAGCTCTGACACCCAGGCCCGCTGAGAGCAATTCCGGGCCCCAGGGCAGAACAGTCAATAGGCCCCCAGCCCGTGTAGACGCGTCCCACCTGACATTTGGGTGGTGCTGTGCCTGTGCTGGCTGGTGCCCAATGAGCTGCTGCTGGGCGTGCTCCTCCAGCATGGCCAGGGCTTCCATATGCCCACCCGGCTGCCCTCACCGCTGCCAGTACCACCCAGCTCGCGCCTAGGAGCCCTCCTGCGGCCCACCTGGGCGATTTAAAGGGGCCAGGGGCTTCTGGGCAATTGCCCCCTTTTTCACCCCCATCGGTGGGCCTGCTGACATGGTCGCAGAGCCTTTACCCATGCCCCATTCCCTATTCTTACCTCCTTTTTAGCAGGCCCAAATATACCTGTCGTGCACACCCCTGGTCCCACCCCATAAAACTTAGGGTGATGTTCCATTTTGGAAAGTCTAGAGTCTGGGGCCTTAGTACCACCTCTTTTGTATCGCATGGGAGGGGTAAGCAGTGAGGTTGTGCTTCGGTCAGGGACAGGCATTTCTTTGGTTGTTGGTGTTTCTTATGCCTCCCCCCATCCCTCTTGCCCCTCCTAACTGGTTGCTTGACTGTGGCTTGAGAGACGAGCCAGGCAGCCTTCCACGGTATGCTCATATATTACACTCCCACCACACCCAGCAACACTTTAGCTCTGTTCCTTATCTTTTCTCATTACACTAACAAATCCATGTGGCTGGGCAGAAACAACACGCAGTGTCTTTGCTCACACAAATTAGTAAGGCTATAAAAGTATCAAAAATCAAACCCAAAATTCCATCTCAGGCTAACAAACAGGCCTATATTCTAACAGGGCCTAATTCTCCTTTCACTAGATATGGTTAATAATAGCTCTTATATAGCACTTTTCATCTACAGAGCTTAAACATTTTAATAATGGAGGGCAGCACATTATACCCATTTTACAGAGGGGAAAACTGAGGCACATAGCAAAAAAATATCATGCCAAAAAACACCCATCGGGTTAGAACCAGGAATAGGCCCCAGTCTTCTCGGTGCCAGCATAGGGCCCTGGCCACTGAACCATACCGCCTCAGAGTGATCTTGTTTCCCACTTTTCATTAATGGAATTAATCATGTTCTGGGTTTGGGGGAGGAGAGAATCAGGCCTTAGATAAAAGGAAAGTTCCTCAGAGAATGGCTCCACCACTCAATACAAACATTCCTAATTCTGAAAGTCCAAATCCCTCCCCATTGAAGTCAACAGGACTTTTGCCTTTGCCTTCAATGGGCTAAGGATCAGACTCTGTGTTGTATAAAAATCCATATACAGCAAGACATCGCAGCAAATTTAGTACCTCAAAAAGGGGTAATTTTTAAACACTGACTCTTTCTCTGAAGCTCAATCACCAGCTAAGAGATACAGAAGGGGCAAGAAAAATAAAGCTAGTTCACGTGGAATAATATAGCTATCTTAAGTGTCCTTATGCACTGTTAACTCAGGTCGTGCACTATACAGTCCTGGGCCATTAGAATCCCTTCGTGTTCTGCAGGAAGGGTGCTTGTGTACGTGTGCTTTCAGGAACTCCGTGCCATTCAATGGATTTCACACTGCAGGGCGAGAAGGCCCAGAGTCTCAAATGCATTTAAGTGCCTAACTCCCATTGGAGTTAAGCAACTAAATACAGTTGAGGATCTGGGCTAAGAGAAGACAGAACTTGAAAGTTAGAGGACTTTAAGCAGCAGTGCCTATCCAATGGAGCAATTTACCAGACATGCTAATCTGCTCGGGTCATACACTGTACAGCCCAGGGACTAACTTTACTTCTGTATGAGAACAGTAATGACTCCCCCAACCCTACATTCCTCTTCCCCTCCCTCCTTCCAAATTACAAGTGCCATGAGCTGGACACAATAAACAAAGCCAACTGGAAGCCGTATGAATAATTTAATTGCTCGGTGGCGATTGGTCGGGCTGAGAAGAGGCAGCAGCTTCCCCCAAATTAATAAAGGCTTTTACAGAACCATAAAAACAGCCATAATTCAATCATTTTAAAAAGGGCATTGAATACAATGCTTATTAAATGCTGGGTACAGCTGAGGTGTGCACTGGAATGAAATAGAAAGCACACTCAGCAGCAATGTACCAAACACACGTTTTCCCCTTTTGCTGACAGGCAGATAACCTGGCCCAAGCATTTAATAAGGTATATTTACTGATTTTATATATATTACTGTCTTGCTGGGGCAGGATACAGTGCTAATAAAGAAAATGATTACAACAAGGAAGTCTGGAGATTTTTTTCTATTTCTTTCCCATTAACTATAAGCAAGTGTGGTGTCTTAGAGTTGAAAAGTGAGGCAGCAGTGACAGGAGAGTACTGGGAGAAAGAAGCCGTGGATTCTGTTCTCAACTTTGCTGCTGACTCGCTCTATAGATTTAAAGAAGGATTTTTAATCTTACCGTTTACATTGCCTCAGTTTCCTCTCACCTAAAATGGGTATAATAATATTTACTTTCCTCTAAAGCGTGTTGTGAGATGCAGTCTGCTGATGGACAAAAATTCTGCAGTAAAAACATGTATGCTATTTCAGATGGTTTGGTTTTCGGTAGTATAAATTATCATTTAGGAAACACACACGTGCACAAATATAATAACCTGAGATTAATCCATCTTAGGTTTGTAATGAAAAAAACCTGCTAGCATCTGGTGGGAGCTGGCTGTAAAATAATTTTCTTTCCTTCCACCACCCCCAGAAAAATTTTTAGGGGAAAATTTGAAAAAAAAAAAAAAATTCTGAAATGCTGCCATGGTGCATCATGGGAGTTGTAGTTCAGGTTCCCCAAACTCTCATTTGCCTCTGTAAGTCAAGCTTCCTGCTCAGACTATACTTCCCATGATGCACCGCAGTTGCCCTTCTTGGTGACTGGAGATGGCAAATCATGGTAGTTGCATGGTCATGATGCCTCATAGGAGATGGAATCTCTCTGGGGAGCCAAACGAATAGAGGACAATGGGAGTGTGAGGCACTGCAGTATCATTTCAGAAGAAATTTTTTTTGGGCATTCATCTTTTCAAAGAATTCCTCCCCCTTCCCTCCCCCCCATTACACACACACACACACACACACACACATAAAAGTAGAGATTTTTCACACACAAAATCTTTTAGTCAAAAACACTATTTCCCACCAAAAAACTGTCCAAATCTGACAACTGTTGAGTCTGATGTTCCTAATTGTCAACTGTCCCTGTCACAAAACTCTCCAGTAAAATAAATCACTGCTAACTGGCACCCTTGTTGATAGTCTCAGCAGAGAAGCCAATGGCCAGATAGAAATTCAGTCCGTACTAACCTCTTGAGCTGTGCAGAGGTCACTCCACAGCACATGTGAGCATTCAACTGGGAATCACCATCCCCAGTAGCTTGTTCACAAAGCAGCAGCGTACTTGTTTACTTATTCACAAGCCTGGAAGTGTAGCCTAGTGGCCAGCAGACTGGACTGTGATGCAGAAAATCAGGGTTCTTGTCACTATCCTTCTGGTACCTACGGGCAAGTTATTTGCCTCTGATTCCCCACATGTAAAATGGGGGTGATTGTGACCTCCTTTGTGAAACACTTTTAGAAATACTGATGAAAAGTGCCATATAAGAACTAGGCATTATTATTATGCTCATCCTACATTCTTCACATTGGCTGCTTATGAAGCAGGGAACTGATTTCAAGCTGATTCTCGTTTATTAAGTGTAAGGCCTGAATATATCTGAGACATCCTTCTCAGGGCTATCTGTGCTCACACACCATGTACCATTTAGCAACCTGCTACCCTAACTTAGGCCCAGATCCTGCAAATGAATCTGTGGGAATTGACCCTTCATTTCACATGGAATCTGCACAAGCACAAGATCAGGGCCTTAGTTTGGGCTGAGACGGGCTGTTCAGTGTGGGACTTGTCTCCTCCTACAAAATAAATCTGAATCTATTTTGTGCCATTTAAAAAAAAAAAGCCTTACTTTATGTTCTTTGTTGTTTGGGGTTTTTTTATGTCAGCATTTTGGGTGACACATTCATTATCTTTCTCTCCCATCCCTTTTCCCTTAAGAGACACACTTGTTTGGCTTGAATTGAATGTGAATTTCATTCAAGTATTTTTTTTTGATTTTTGTTTTTTTATTGTTGTTTAAAAACAGTGGTGAGGATGGGACCTGCTAAAGTAGTAAAAGTTGGGATTTACAAAGGAGTTTAAGAGATTTAGGAACCAAACTCCCAGGAAACGGGTCCTCAACTCCCTTCAAACCTCCAGACCAAATTAGTATTATTGTAGGACCTGATCCAAAGCCTGTTGAAAGACTCCCATTGACTTCAGTAGGCTTTGGATCAGGTCCTATAATGATGAACAAGACTATTTTGCAGCGCCGATGTATTACATAACAACGCAACTCATTATCACAATTACCAAGGATATCCTTCTTCCCGTTTGCCTATTGTGTAAATATCTGAACACCCCATGGGGCTGAGATGTCTTGGCCTGTTTCATATTCATTGTTCATTTTCACTCCAATTATTTCTTACTTGTTTTATCTATACTTATAATCTACCCCGTCCTCCCACTTAACATATCCTTTGAACTTTTCAAATGCCTTCTGCTTCTCCTTATTATCTTTGCTTAACCACATCCTTGTCTCTGCCATCCGTTTTTTATGATACCCAGATTTTTATTGGGATGAATATAGTTGGTATCCATCCTCCATATCTGCCAATTAGATACAGAACTTCCTACTTTTTTTCCCCATAATGGTAGATTTTCTGCACTGCTGTTGATATCATTTTACTTCCTTCAAATTATTCCATATATTAGCCTCTCCAAACCAGCCTTTTTTTAAAAAAAAAAAGTTGCATTAACTTCTGAGATTCTATTTTCACTTGTACCCTGAGGAATATTTCATATCTGAATATATTATGATCACTACAGTAGACCCTAGATGTTTGACTATTTCTGTCGTACATGTCATACTTGGCTCATTTTCAGGGACTAAGTCCAGAATAGCTTCTGATTGCACTGGTTGTTAAGTGCATTCTGTAAAAGAGACATGCAGTATTTGACCATCGCGCCATTCCTCCCTGATTCTCTGGTGATTGCCCAGTCATTATCAAGGTGACTGAGGTTCCTCTTTAATCAATATCCTTTTCCTTTTATTTGCCCATTTTAGCTGCAAAAAAGAACACCATGTTCTTTATCTCTCCTTCATTTTGCTCGGGAGCTACATATGCCAATGATGACTTACATATTCCAGTGCCACCATTTATTCTCATCTCAGCTGTCTTCACAGTGGTAGTCAAGCTGTATATCTTAGATCATATGTTTCTTCAGGCATAATGCCTTCCCTCATCCATGTTATTTTAATCAATCATTGCTCACTTGCGTACAGTGCATTTTTCTCCTATTGTCTCTCAACCTGTCAGTCACTTGTCATAACTCAAACAGCCATTAACTCCAAAGGACCTCCACCAATAGTGATTCTCCTCTGAGAGTCTCCAGAGTTACCTGAGGGCTGGCAATCTTTGTATGCACATCATCACCATCTCTGCTTAATGGGGCTTTGCTGATTGGGATACATGCCATCATATCCTGAGCAGATTCATCTTCAGATAACAGCACCATGACATGTCCATTGTGGACCTGCTATATAAAAATATTAATTTGGAGGTCATCATCAGAGCATCACAGTTGGCTCCAGTCCTGTGATGGGATCCATGAGATGCAAGAGTCCACCAACATGGAACCCAATGTGCAGAACTTAGCTTTTAGCCCCTGCTCCAGAAAAAAACCCAACACGTTTATCTCTAAGCATGCAAGTTGTCTCATTGCTACATATTCTTAAGTGCTTTGCTGTATTCGAGGTCTTAGATTGTTTCACAGTTCTACATATTATAGTGAGATACATAATAATTGATAGGTTTCAGAGTGGTAGCCGTGTTAGTCTGTATCAGCAAAAAGAACGAGGAGTACTTGTGGCACCTTAGAGACTAACAAATTTATTTGGGCATAAGCATTTGTGGGCTAAAACCCACTTCATCAGACGCAGTGGAAAATACAGTAGGAAGATATATATACACAGAGAACATGAAAAAACGTTTGTTGCCATACCAACTCTAACGAGACTAATCAATTAAGGTGGGCTATTATCAGCAGGAGTAAAAAAACATTTGTAGTGATAATAAGGATGGCCCATTTCAAACAGTTGACAAGAAGGTGTGAGTAACAGGAGGGGAAAAAATAGCATGGGGAAATAGTTTTTACTTTGTGTAATGACCCATCCACTCCCAGTCTTTATTCAAGCCTAATTTAATGGTGTCCAGTTTGCAAATTAATTCCAATTCTGCAGTTTCTCATTGAAAAATTGCGACTTTTAGGTCTGTAATTGAGTGACCAGGGAGGTTGAAGTTTTCTCCAACTGGTTTTTGAATGTTATAATTCTTGACGTCTGATTTGTGTCCATTTATTCTTTTGCGTAGAGACTGTCCGGTTTGGCCAATGTGCATGGCAGAGGGACATTGCTGGCACCTGATGGCATATATCACGTTAGTAGATGTGTAGGTGAACGAGCCTCTGATAGTGAGGCTGATGTGATTAGTTCCAATGATGGTGTCCCTTGAATAGATATGTGGACAGAGTTGGCAATGGGCTTTGTTGCAAGGATAGGTTCCTGGGTTAGTGTTTTTGTTGTATGGTGTGTGGTTGCTGGTGAGTATTTGCTTCGGGTTGGGGGGCTGTCTGTAAGCGAGGACTGGCCTGTCTCCCAAGATCTGTGACAGTGAGGGATCATCCGTCAGGATAGGATGTAGATCCTTGATGATGCGCTGGAGAGGTTTTAGTTTATTTTCCACTGCATGCATCCGATAATAATTGATAATTTATTAAGCACTGATTGTGCTTGGAGCTGTAGAAGACAAAGGAAGACACAGTTTCTGCCTGGAGTAGTCTGCAACAGACAAACAGAACAGACACAAAATGTAAAGGGACTTACAGAGCATAGTGTTGACTTAGAGTGAAATTCATTCCAGTCCAGGGAATGCTATAAAGCCCATAACACATTAACGTCTCAAAGCTGGGCTTAGGTAGGCCACAAGTAAGGCATAGCCCTTACATAGGTCAGTGTCTGGGGTGAATGTCACTCTTCAAGTGTCTTATGTATTATCACTATTATTGTCCTTGTCATCTCTTAGTGGTGAGTCTCCCGACACCCAGTCCTCTGTTCTAACTTCAAGACTACAATGTGGGCCAGGTATTCAGCTGGTGTGGATTGGCATGTCTCCCCTGAAATCAATGGAAATCTGCTGATTTACACCAGCTGAGGATCTGGCTCTGCATTTTTATTAGGCCCCTTTTTGACACAATTTATTACAATGTCAAAGGCTGAGCAGTGCAGATGGAAATATCCATTCTCATTGTCTCCCATCAGAGAATAATATTTATATTTATTATGATGATTCTTCCTACTCTGTTAGTCAGATGATTCAGGAGCAGTGATGTTCCACAGTTCCACCTGTTTACATTTACTATATGGCTGCCTAGGGAACACTGAGGAAAATAAAGCTCACGTGAGACATTCTGTTCACTATGTGTCAAAAAGTAATTTGAATCAAAGAGTCGGTAACTTAATTGATGGTGATGGCTCCATCCACAACCAACCAAAGAAATTGATGTTGTGCAAATTGCACATATATTGCTCTTGAATTTGTGAGCATATTCTTGTTTGTCTTGACAGCATTCAAATTACCTCTTGGACAGCTCAACACATTACTTAAGATGTGTCTGCATGTGAATTTTAGCTGCTAACAGGGGCAATAACAACATTCCTGTGAAGCTAATTCACGTAACTTCAAGTTCATCTCACTTTTTCTTTTGTTAATTCATAGCACATATCCTTCATTGCTTTACATTCAGTGTTTTAACCAGTGTGCCATTTCAGGAACACAGAATGCAAAAAATCACAGGCAGGCAAGTGGGTCCCTTGTACAAATGAAGCTGGTGGCTGCTAGCTATTGAGCAAACCTTTGATGGTTCTAGGAATAATTTGGGATGAATACTGGAAAATTCAAATACATAAGAACATAAGAATGGCCATACTGGGCCAGACAAATGGTCCATCTAGCCCAGTATCCTGTCTACTGACAGTGACCAATGCCAGGTGCTTCAGAGGGAATGAACAGAACAGGTAATCATTAAGTGATCCATCCCCTATCACCTATTCCCAGATTTTGGCAAACAAAGGCTAGGGACACCATCCCTGCCCATCCTGGTTAATAGCCATTGGTGGACCTATCCTCCATGAACTTATCTAGTTCTTTTTTGAGCCCTGTTATAGTCTTGGTCTTCACAACATCCTCTGGCAAAGAGTTCCACAGGTTGACTGTGCATTGTGTGAAAAAATACTTTTTTGTTTGTTTTAAACCTGCTGCCTATTAATTTCATTTGATGACCCCTAGTTCTTGTGTTATGAGAAGGAGTAAATAACACTTCCTTATTTACTTTCTCCATACCAGTCATGATTTCATAGACCTCTATCATCTCCCCCCTTAGTCATCTCTTTTCCAAGCTGAAAAGTCCCAGTTTTATTAATCTTTCCTCATATGGAAGCCATTCCATTCCCCTAATCATTTTTGTTGCCCTTTTCTGAAACTTTCCCAATTCCAATATATCTTTTTTGAGATGGTGTGTCCACATCTGCATGCAGTGTTCAAGATGTGGGCATACCATGGATCTATATAGAGGCAATATGATATTTTCTGTCTTATTATCTATCCCTTTATGAATGATTCCCAACATTCTGTTTGCTTTTGTGACTGCTGCTGCACATTGAGTGGATGTTTTCAAAGAACTATCCACAATGACTCCAAGATCTTTCTTGAGTGGTAACAGCTAATTTAGACCCCAGCATTTTATATGTATAGTTGGGATTATGTTTTCCAATGTGCATTACTTTGCATTTATCAACACTGAATTTCATCTCCCATTTTGTTCACAATCACCCAGTTTTGAGAGATCCTTTTGTAGCTCTTTGCAGTCTGCCTGAGACTTCACTATCTTTAGTAGTTTTGTATCATCTGCCAATTTAGGCACCTCACTGTTTCCAGATCATTTATGAATATGTTGAATAGGACAGGTCCCACTACAGACCCTTGGGAAACACCACTATTTACCTCTCTCCATTCCGAAAACTGATCATTTATTTTTTTCCTTTGTTTCCTGTAGTTTAACCAGTTACTAATCCATAAGAGGACCTTCCCTGTTATCCCATGACAGCTTACTTTGCTTAAGGTGAGGGACCTTTTCAAAGGCTTTCTTAAAATCTAAGTACACTGGATCACCCTTGTCCACATGCTTGTTGACTCCCTCAAAGGATTCTAGTAGATTGGTGAGGCATGTTTTCCCTTTACAAAAACCATGTTGACTATTCCCCAACAAGTTATTTTCATCTATGTGTCTGACAATTTTGTTCTTTACTATAGTTTCAACCATTTTGCCTTAACCAAAACATTTTAGAAATTATTGGGGCCGGAGGTGGTCTGATCACTGCTACCTTGCACTGGTTTTACTTATTATTAATTTGTATTATTATTGTATAATAGTAACACCCAAAGGCCCCAACTGAGAGGAAGGGCCCTTTGTTCTAGGTTTTGTATAAACAGTTAGTGACAGACTTTGCTCTAGAAAGTTCACACACTAAATTGACAAAACAAAGTCGGGAAACAGAGGCATTGATGTGCGAACACAGTCCGCATCCAGTGCCCTAGTTATTGGACCATTTGACCTAATCTATCTATTGGTCAGTCAAGATACATATTGATATTGTATATAAATTAATAATGTTTCCTCCAACTTCTGTTACAAGTATCATATGTAAAAATAAGGCCTCAAAATCTAGTGGTAACTAAAAATACCATCACAATGCTTTTGGTACTAACAGCAAACACATGCTTGCAAAAAGAACTTGGAAGCCTCTGGGTAACAGCGCCACCTAGTGATGCCTGCCACAAGATTTTAAAAGTGCTTTGAGATCTTTGCTATAGAAGTGCTGAAGACAATGAGAATCATGAAAATTTCACCCATTTTGTATGGTTAAAAGTCATTTTTAAGGATCACACTCTTTCAACCCAAATCTCTCTCTAAATTCTCTTATTCTGCAATCCTGGCACCAAGTCATGGGAAGAGAGGCTATCCCTGATGTGTTCCTTTATATTTTTTTAGTTCAAATTGATTTGTTAGTTTGCCATTTATTTTTATTGTTGCTCTGGGTTAACTATAAAGTTCCCCTGAATCCAATCAACATAAAACCTTTTAAAAATAATGACTTTCTTTCCCCCTTCAAAATTATTGTAGTGTTCTCTGCATATGAACCACCCTCAGCCAAAAAAATAAATGGAAAAAAAAATACCAGCCTTCCATGCACGTAAATGAATCCTGACTGGACCAAAAACATATAATGAATTATGAGCCATTCCAGGAAAAAAAATCAAAATGTGTGTTTAGGGCACTAATATTTCTGCTGTTACATCTTGAGTTCCTACAACTCTCCATCTGCCGACAAACCTCCACTAGAACTCACCATGGAGTAACATATTTAAAGCCCCTAGAGGCTGCTGAGGTCCATTAAGATGCCATTAATGACCGTTTTACACGTCTGAGCTCTGCCTCGGAGACGGGATGCCTCTGTAAAGATGTGACTGTGGGGCTATTTCCATCCAGATGTCACAGCGTGTATCTGTATTTTTATGGTATTTAATAATATCTTCTGGCTAGGCAGAATACTCTTAGAATGCAGTGTGTCGTTTGCAGGGGAAAGTAGAAACTGCCATATGAATATGCATCATTTTAAGGCAAAAAAACTAAAAAGAAAAAAAAAAAAGGGTCTTTCTCGGGAGGAAAGAAAATGGCAGCATTCTGGGGGTTTTGAAATAATATTTTGATAGCCTTCAGTTCGGCCCTGCTCCCATGGGGGTAGGGATAGCTCAGTGGTTTGAGCATTGGCCTGCTAAACCCAGGGTTGTGAGTTCAATCCTTGAGGGGGCCACTTAGGGATCTGGGGCAAAATTGGTCCTGCTAGTGAAGGCAGGGGGCTGGACTCGATGACCCTTCGGGGTCCCTTCCAGCTCTATGAGATAGGTATATCTCCATATATTTTTATTTATGTCAGTGGGATTGCTCAGTTGCTTAAAGTTAAGGCTGTGTTTAAGTCCTTTGTTGGATCAGGGCCTTAGTGAAATTCTACAATAAGAAATCATAGAATCATAGAATCTCAGGGTTGGAAGAGACCTCAGGAGGTCATCTAGTCCAACCCCCTACTCAAAGCAGGACCAACACCAAAATGTACCAAAGGCAGAGAGCATGACTAGGATAGTGTTGGCCAATGCTCAGAGGGAGTAGATTCTTGTCAGACTGGGATTCACGGATCCTCGGGGCTATTCTTGGCTCAAAGGTCTCGCTATAGGCTTGACAGTGATCCCCACACTGCTGTGCAAGCACTCACAATCAGTCCCATTGAGTGAAAGCCGTACTGCGTATGCCAATCAAACATCTTGAGTCCAGCTTAAGAAACATGAAATTGGCTTAAGAAACAAGATTTTAAAATAATACTAATAATAATACATTTTAGATTTATTGTATTTGTCTTTTTTTTAAGTCTTTAGGGGGCACTGGTATCATGATTTCAAGATTTTCTTTGCAACCATGAGGGCTAGAAACTTTCTTTGCAAACTGTGAAAGCTAAGATTCTCATATCACTCTCCTCCAAAGGGCTTTAAGCAAAACCTCAGCTACTGCAAGAGGTGCACTAAAATCATGAGAGTTGGCAGCGCTGTGAAATCCCGACACTGCTGGATCAATGGGAGTTTTGTCATGGATATCACTGGGGCTACTTGCATAAGTTCTCACTAAAGAAAGTAAGGTTTGAACAATCCAGCCCTACATGACCCTAAGGAAATTGCCTAGCACTGCTACTGACTCTGTGTAAAGCCTTGGGCAATTAGAAACCTCTCTGTGCCTTAGTTTACCCATCTGCTGAATACCAAGGTTTGTAAAGCACTTTAAGATCCATGGAGGAACAGCATGGCATACTGTCACAGAACATCTAGAACTTCATAGTTATCTATACCACACACACCATGGCCACTCTGATGGGGATTGTAGGCTTAGAAAGGAGATCTTCCATCTCCAAAAACACAGGTCCCTAACACAAGAACTAAAGGAGAATCACTATTAGTGATACAGAGTCTATGACATGCATATGAGTAGTTCTGAGTCCATCCAGTAGAGGGCAGTGGCATGCATGCAGACTAACCAGTTCATTATGGTAATATATCTTAAATGTATTATATATACAAACCTCTGTGCTCCAAGCCCTCCAGCTGGCACAGCTGTCGTCTGTATATTGATTCCCTGTGACATTCCGATACTATCAGAGAGGCAAGAGAAATCTTCTTTGTTCCCTTAATGAAGCCAAATGTGAATGATGCCATCAAGTACACATGTAGCCATATTAGCTTCCTCCCAAAATGAGGTGCACAGAAATCGAAAAGTGCCCATCACACAGTATGAATATGCAAGTAGTCATTACAAGAACCATCCTCCCAAATGTGGCAGTGAAGCTACGGAGGTCTGACAAAGATGATTTCATGCCATCTGCCACCTGCTTCTGAAGGATAATGGCTGACTGGTGCGCATGAGGCTTGTTCTAAATGTTATCAGACTGTCTCCTTTCTTAAATTATGTGGCTAAAATGAGCATGTCTTTGTTTTATTTCAATTTGCACCAGATGCAGCAACTTGGATTCTGGTTTCTGCTTTGCAAACACAAGGGTGGGAAATAGAAAGGAGTAGCATTGGCCAAGGTAGTTCGGACAATATACAGACACCCTCCCCCTATCAGCCGTCACCTAAATCTCACACAGGAGTAGGTTGTTATCCTTTAGTAGACCAAGCAATAGAGCAGGGTATGTCACCATGCTTTGCCAGTTTGTTAGCCCTACTTCTAAGGATGCTAATATTTCATGTCTGGTTCAATTTTTCCCCTCCAAAATAACCAACATGCTGCTGATTAATTCAAGCCTTAAATTTAATTTCTTTCATAGTAAGTCTTCAGTCACGCTACGGCCTACGTGCCATTGATTTCTTTTACCTTAAACGGAACAGCTCTATCTGATTTTTCTCCTTGTTTTCTTCTCCCCTACCTCCAGTTTCAAATAGGACAGCCTGAGATGCCTTCCTTCATAACATTTTCCTACCACACGCCTTTAGAAAGAGCATTTGAGGAGACCTGGGGCCTGATTCTCCTCTCACTCACACCAATGTTACTCCATTGATTTCAGTAGAGTTAGGCTGGGTCTACACTAGAAATATTTGCCAATATAGTCATGTCAATTAGAAATGAGATTTAAAAAAACCCAAGACATTTCTCTGTGGCCAAAGACCTAGTTGTAGATGCAGTTATACAAGTAAAAACATGATTTTTGCCAGTATAGCTTATTTCATTGAAGGAAATGGTATAAGGTATACTGGCAAAAAAACACTCTTCTGCCAGTATAAGCTCAGTTTCCCCTCGGAGGGATTGTTGGTATAGTTATATCATAAAACCTGTTCTAGTGCAGAGAAGGCCTTACTCTTCATTTGCACTGCCATGGAGTGGAAACAGATTCAAGCCCATTGTGTTTTGCAGTGTTCCGCTGGAAGTTACTCATGTCAAACACACTTGGATTTAACTATCAAGGCTAATGGGTTTCCCCCACCTATCCAAGGTGTTACAGTTTGAAATTTTCAAGAAAAGAGGTCTTCTAGACCGAGATTTGGTTTAGCAACATTCCAATGCGTGGTGTGACAGACATTATGGACACATGGAGTATTCATAGGCTATGTGTATGTGTCTGTATGGATCAGGAGTTATATTCAGACTCTGTGGGGGTGTCACAGGAGTTTCCTGCAGGAAGTGAAATCACTGCAGATTGGGGAGAAAGTAATTATTGCCAATCCCTAAGCCAGTAACAGGTCTAGAGAAGCCTCTAACCCACTGGTGGAGTTGTATAGATGAGTTTGACCTGGTTGGAGAAGCCAGCCAAACAAAACTAAAAACTGTGCAAAGCAACCACCCTAACATTGGAAGAGAGGTGACACCCATTCAATCCAAGAATGGACATGAAACTATGACCAAAAAGAGACAGACCCTACTAAAAAGGTATGAAGTACTTTGTTCCTATCAGGGTCTCAATGGAGAAGATGGATCCATGGTAAGCCAAGGCCTGCATGTAAACTATTTATTGGTTTTCAAATTCTGTTTTCCTTGTAATGCTTTTCTTCCTAATTAATAGTACTTTGCTTTATGAAGGCTGGTCGGTCCCTTGCTTAACCTGTCATTGCCCCTGAGAGAACAAGACGGCAGGTGAACTAAGTCAGACCTGCTAAGGTGATCACAGTGAATTACAGAACGAACTGCAGCCTAATTCCCCGGTCTGGAGGGAGATGCAAGATTTAAGTACCTTTATTATTACCCCATCGCTGCAATGGTGCAAAGGGACCTGATGCAGGATGGAACATTTCTTATCCTTGCTTGCAATCAGCATGGTGCTGTTTATGCAAGTGTTTCACAGGAATGCTAGATGTTTGCAATGGTGGTGGCCACTGAGAGGCACAGCCCAGAACTCACAACCTAGGGGAGGGTGATATCAAGTGGATTTAAGGCACTTTTGTAACTTCCTGATCCTGGCCTGCACCAGACCCAGTATATGTTTGGCAGCCTTCCTGGATTGCCTCATAGTAGCTGCACTGCCTAGAATCTCTGCAGTGCCATGTGTTCCAGACCTGTCTAGCCCTGTTACCAACACAACCATCCCAAATGCATCAAAAATGATACACCAGACAGCACTGATGACATTAGGACCTTCATCTTGAGTCCAAGAGTCAAGAGTCCAGGTTCAGGCAGTCAAGGCAGGAATACACCAGCTTCTGTGCATGCAACAATGGGAAAAGGGACATGTCCCTGTGTGAGTTCAGCTATATATCAGGGCCTCCAGCAGTACGATTTCTCAGAGTGAATTGGACTTGAATACATCCATTACAAAGAGCAGGTGAGATTTAGAAATGTACAATGAGAGCTGAATGTAGCCCACAGGAAAATGTGACCTCATAGTCACTCACCCAAAATATAACAGATGGAACCAACTGTATTGTGTGGTAGTGGATGGTAGGTAACAGAGACCCCTGTTGGGTAACACAGCCATATGAGCCAGGGATCTAATCAGGGTGCAACATCAGAAGTTGATAATTGCAGTGCAAGAAGCACAGAAGTGGAATCCCATGGACAATGGAGGCAATTTTAAAAGCATACGAGGAGGTTTTCAAAAGCAACGGGGCTCTAAAAGCTGTGACTGGAAGTAGACCCTAGAGTGGAACCTGTGTGCTTACCTATAAAGAAAAATCCCAGTAGTACTACTGTTAGAAGAAAGAGCAGGTTGACCCAGAGGTGGATATGAGTACAGGCGTCTTTATTGCAATCCTTGTTCCCCTGGACCCAATTGTCCAGTAAGTACTGAATTACTTAGAGCACATTCTTTTTGTTTGTTAGTTTGTACATGCCTACATCCGTTACAACACCCCAAAAACCCTTATTAACTAATAAAAACATCCATTTTGTTAGTAAACCCACCCTATCTATTGTGCACAGCATTACACATATTACACAGGCATTTTACCTTGAAAATATATTTCTTTGCAACAATTTGTTGCCACAAATCTCCCTGGTCAGCAATTCTCAGGGGAGGTTGGAAGGGGCCATAAGCCAGGGCTTGTTTATGTAACTGAGAAAGGAAGGGACGAGGAGATAACACTGCTTCACCCAAAAGGTATCCTTTAGATCCCCACATTTCTTATGCAGCTGCAACACATATCAATTCTTACAAGCAACAGGGAAGGGCAAAATATGGCAACTTATGTATTAAACAAAGAACTACAGCCCTCTTATGCCTTTGTCCCCTAATGCCATGTCAGCACATTAGCAGCTTCCCAGGTCTCTACTTAACCCATACATATCTCAACAACTACATAATCAAATCTGCAAGGGGCTTGAAAGTCTGCAGAGAAGGGGCATCATAGCACCTGTAGAGAGCAATACAGCCTGGGGGAGCACCATGGCGATGTTAAAGAGTCATCAGGAAAATTGTGCATCTGCATAGACCCAAAGCTACTGAACTGGGCATTGATCATTCTTGCCAGAATTCCCCAAAGCCAGAATCTTTATGGTCTGTGATGTGAGGAATGTGTTTGGACACATAAGCCTGGATAAAGAGTCCAGCAAGCTGACAACCTTTGCAACACCAGTTGGCCTCTACCAGATGGCTGCGCCTGGCAATGGGCATAAGCCCAGCACCAGAGATGTTCCAGAGAAAACGCATGCAAGCACTGGAAGGACTGCCTGGGTTGAAAATAATTGCAGATGATATCCTCATTGTAGGTGAAGGGAGCAATGACACAGAAGCTGAATAAGACCATGACAGAAAGCTAGAAACTTTTCTATAGTGATGCAGGGACAAGAACATAAAACTTAGTCCAGAAATTTTTTTTGACTCAAACAGCATGAGGTGACATCACATTGGACATCTTCTCGTAGCAGGGAAATTAAAAGCAGATTCCAACAAGATCAAGGCAATGAGAGACATGCTAGGTCCAGTGGGTGTGAGAGGGGTACAGTGCTTCATGGGAATGATAATTCTTCTGTCCAAATTCTGTCCATGCCTGATTGCCATAGTGGAACCCATACAGCAGCTCACTAATCAGGAGTTTCAGTGGGACTGGGAAGGTTCATGTGACAGGGTGGACTAGGCCCAGTGAACCCCTGTTAGAGGCCTCAGGGTCCTGCCACACCCATCCCAGGAAAAGAGCTGTAGAGGAGTGCTCCAAGTGGCCTAGAGAGTCTGCAGGAAAACAGTCAAATCAGAGGATGGTTGCAAGGTGCTAGCCAATCAGAGGGTTGCAGACTAATGTAAAAGGAGCTGCAGTGAAGACCAGAGTCAGTTGCTGCTTGGAGCCTGAGGAGTGTAGAAGGTGCTCCTAGTGGGCTGAAGGACTGCAGCACCATGGACAGCTCAGTGCTAGCTGGGACCGAGGGAGCAAGAAAGAGCTCCTGGCTAGCTGCTGGGCCTGAATATATTAGAGCCCTGAGGTAAGGGTGAAGCATTGAGGAAGGCTGTGTTATTAAAGACCTGGATTTAATATAAACCACAGCCATCTTGTGCACATAGCCACCATGAGCTGGAAGAGAGGACACTAGAGAGTCAGGAAAAAACCTGGCCTTGGCTTAGGCAGACAGAACAAAAACATCTGCACAATTGCAGTGTCACTAACTAAAATAGATAAAGTGAAAGGACAGATTCATGAGAGGGGGTGGGGAGGAATGTGAATAACTTACCTGGGTCTGGGGACACTGTGTTTGTAAGTTTTTTGCTGAAGTGGCTTTGCTGATAAGTAAAATAATGAATTATTATTCACTGTTGCTAAACTGTTCTAGGGAGATTGCTAGCCTATTAGGGGCCACTATGAGTTATGTGCTTGGTCCTGAGAAAACCTATAAGCAGTTTCATTAGAGAGTGTACTTTGGAGAAGTTGAATTTTTTATGAGCAACGACTCACTGACATAAAACTCCCCAGCAGCTAAGAGAAAGGCTGGCTACCAGAAACCTGTTGCTTCCACTTGATACCAGCTTGGACTTTGGGTAACTATATTCTCAAATGTTCTAGATTATTGCATTTTTGATGTGTGCGTTGTACTTAATAAAAAGGAGGAATTTTGTGTGGAAGCACTCTATGTGCACCAATAATTTATCAGATAGAGGTGCTGTGTCCTCCACTGATTTATTTCCTGGCACTGCCTGGAGAACACAGATTAGTTACCATAGATTTGGATTCAGATAACCCTGGGTAACAGCTGAGGCCACGGGGAAGTGGCCCAGGAAACTGAAAGTACTTTAGTTAAAGGGACATGACAGCACATGGCTGCTATTCTTAGGGTCCCTGGGCTGGGACCAAGAGTAATGGGCAGCACTGGGTCTGCCTCATAAGCCACTGGGTTGTACAGTGATTAACCCCAGAAGGGGATATTAACTGTTAAGAGGCCCAGCTGGAGAGCTGGGGCCAGAACAAAACAGAATGGGTGAAGAGTCTCCAGGGAGGAAGCCCTAGGGACACGGACCCCTCCGAGGGCCAGGAGCACTTAACGACTTTGTTGAACTGATACCCTGGAGGGGTCTGCTTGAGTTGTGTTCCAAACAGACTGTGTGTGACTCATCTGGAGAGCTGACTCACTAGAAACCGACAGAGAAACTGCTAGAAGGGGTCACCACAGACCTAAAGAGGTTCAGACACAGGCCCAAACAAGGTAGGTGCCACCCTATTACAGTTCCCAACAGCAAGCATTTGGTATGCTGAACAAATGATAATGGATGCCCCTGTCTTGAAGTACTACCAAGTAGAAGAGCTACTGTCACTCTCCTGTGTGATGCACTAAAGAAAAGATTGGGTGTGGCTCTTTTGCAGGAGCAGCCCATCGCTGATGCCAGCACAGCCCTGTCAGAGTCTGAATAAGGGCTGGGTTCACCCAAATAGAAACAGCTTCTTGTTATGGTACTTGGAGTGGAGCAATTCCATTATCTGTGGCCACCCAGTAATAGTGCAATCAGACCACAGAACACTAGAGACAATCATGGCAAAGCCCCTTCTTATTGCTCCAGAGAGATGGCAGCACATGTTGATGTGTTTCCAGAGCTACCAGGTAGAGATCAGATATTGTCCAGGACAGCTACTGGTGTTAGTTGACACCTGGAAAAGTTTGTAGATACCCAGCAACAGTGTATTGTGGGATGGGGATCAGGACACTGAATCAATTAACATGCTGCACTCTCTTCCAGTTTCAACAGTGCAACTGATGGAAATGAAAGAGGATATGGAGAAAGACATCCAACTACAGGCAGTCAAGAGATTAATACTAGCAGGGTGGCCAGAGGACAAAAGCCTACTGGCAGGAGAAATATCACATTTTCAAATTCAAGATGAACTGAATATGCAGGATGGAATCATATTTTGAGGACAGAGAGCTATTGTCCCTGCCTCATTACGTAAGGATGTCATGCAAAAAATATGTCTCATTCCTGGGCATTGACAGGGAAAAAAGGTGATCTGAGAAACTACAGGCCTATTAGTTGTTAGTTTCACCTCCGTTGTCTGCAAGGTCTTGGAACAAATTGTGAACGAAAAAGTGAAGGACATAGAGGTAAATGGTAATTAGGATAAAATGAAACATGGTTTTACAAAAGGTAGATTGTGTCAGACCAACCTGATCTCTTTCTTTGAGAAGATAACTGATTTTCTAGACAAAAGAAATGCAGTAGTTCTAATCTACATGAATGTCGGTAAGGCATTTGATACAGTTCCACGTGGTAAATTATTAAATTGGAGAAGATACAGATTAATATGAGAATTGAATGATGGCTAAGGAACTGGTAAAGGGAAGACTACGGGTCATACTGAAACGTGAACTGTCAGGCTGGAGGGAGGTTACTAGTGGAGTTCCTCAAGGATCGGTCTTAGGATCAATCTTATTTAACATTTTTATTCATGACCTGGGACAAGTGGGGATGTGCTAATAAAATTTGCAGATGACACAAAGTTGGGAGGTATTGTCAATACAGAGGAGGACTGGAATATCATACAAGAAGATTTGAATGACCTTGAAAACTGGAGTAATAGAAATGGGTTGAAATATAATAGTACAAAGTCATGCACTTAGGGGCTAACAACAAGATGTTTTGCTATAAGTTGGGGACTGATCAGTTGGAAGCAACAGAGGAGTAGAAAGACCCGGGTGTATTGGTAGATCCCAATATGAACAGCCAATGTGATGCTGCTGTGAAAAAGGCTGATGAAACCTTACCTTGCCGGTTGCATCCTATTTCCAGTAGAGATAAGGAAGTGTTATTAGCATTATGCAAGGCACAGGTGAGACCTGATCTGGAATATTGTGTGCAATTCTGTTCTTTCATGTTTAAAAACGGTGAATACAAACTGGAACAGGTGCAGAGAAGGTCTTCTGAGATGATCAGAGGAATGGAAACCTATATTATGAAAGGAGACTTGGCTTGTTTAGTCTAACCAAAAGAACGCTGATGGGAGACATGATTATCCCTCTGATGAATTTAGAGATCATATACCAAGGAGGGAGAGGAGTTATTTAAGTTAAGTGCCAAACTTGACACAAGAACAAATGGATATAAACTAGCCATTAACAAAACCTGCATTCAATACAATCCTCCTAATGAAACCTGATGTAGATAAGGCCTGGCCTGTGTAAATACCAAAGAATTCAGTCTAATCATAATAATATTTGGGAGGTACTGCATATAACAGTTCTCTGAAAACATCCACTCAGTGTGCATCGGCAGTCAAAAAAGCTAACAGAAAGTTGGGAATCATGAAGAAAGGGATAGATAAAAAGACAGAAAATATATTGCCTCTATATAAATCCATGGTACGCCCACATCTTGAATACTGCATGCAGATGTGGTTGCCCCATCTCAAAAAAATATATATTGGAATTTGAAAAGGTTCAGAAAAGGGCAACAAAATGATTAGGGGTATGGAACGGCTTCTGTATGAGGAGAGATTAATAAGACTGGGACTTTTCAGCTTGGAAAAAAGATGACTAAGAGGGGGATATGATAGAGGTTTATAAAATCATGACTGGTGTGGAGAAAGTAAATAAAGAAGTATTATTTACCCCTTCTCATAACACAAGAACTAGGGGTCATCAAATGAAATAATAGGCAGCAGGTTTAAAACAAACAAAAAGAAGTATTTCGTCACACAATGCACAGTCAACCTGTGGAACTCTTTGCCAGAGGATGTTGTGAAGACCAAGACTATAACAGGGCTCAAAAAAGAAGTAGATAAATTCATGGAGGATATGTCCATCAATGGCTATTAATCAGGATGGCAGCCTTTGTTTGCCAAAATCTGGGAATAGGTGATAGGGGATGGATCACTTAATGATTACCTGTTCTGTTCATTCCCTCTGAAGCACCTGGCATTGGCCACTATTGGAAGATAAGATACTGGGCTAAATGGACCTTTGGTCTGACCCAGTATGGCCCTTCTTATGTTAACACTTTTATTTTCTAAATCCCTGCATAATTATCTAGCTGATCATCAGCTCTTTAAGACAGATATCTAACTTGTCCAAGGCCACTCAGAGGCAGAGCTAAGGTTAAGAGTTTGAAGTTCCAGGTTCCCAGTTCAAAGGCCAAATCCCTAACCAAAAGCTTTCTTTTTGTTTATAATTTTTACCCCTTTCTATTTTAAACCAATTACAATTATTTGGGTGATACGAAGAAAATGAGAACTTTGGTATTTGGTATCAGCCAATCTGCCCTCAAGAGCAACATTTGGTACCAGAACATGTTGAGCATTTGAAAGCTAATAACTATATGATAAAGGAAGATGCAGAAGGCAGCACGGGTGAAAAAATGAAAAAGTTCTCTTTTTTTCTAAAGGAACTAGAAAAGGCAAGTAAAGCACTGGAGAAAATAACAATATAATTCTGTTATATGCACTGTATACAGAGCCTACCCATTAACATAGCAGAGTTCATGGACTCTAATAAAGAGAAAATTACCCTATATTTCACTGCTGTGTTCGCAGAGTTCCTTCTCATGTTTACAATCAGTGGGTAGCTATTGAACTTACGACGTTTTCCCCACCCCTTCTGCCTAGAAGCCTGCAGTAGTAAGGCATATTATTGTGGTATGGGAAGTGAATTTAAAGTAAAAGGCATTTCTCTTAAATGCTTGCAATTTTCTGACTCCCCGGCCCCTAGCAAATATCTCATTTTGTTCGACTAACATTTTTCTGTTCAGCTATTTTGTATTATTTATTTTCCTTTCCAAGGTTAGGCTTTCCAGACCAGCTTTGAGTGGATTTAACTATAGAGATAGTTTATCCAGATGTATACAAATGAAATCCTTCGTAAGTTCAAAGAGGCTCGTAAGTAAGAGAGATGTGGCATTTCCCCCCACTGCCACTTCTAAAGCCTTACAAATCTCATAAGCTCAAGATAGATCCATGATCTAACCATCACATAAAAATCCCATCTTTTAGGGGAGAATAGATGCTCATTTGCTCATTCACCCAAAGTAACAGTTCTAAAGGAAACCTCCAACCTTCCACAAGAATAGAAGGTAGCAAGGATATTAGATTTGTGTACTGTGCACTAACTTACTATATTTCCCCCCCTCCCCATTGGTATTTCAACATCAGTGCAATGGCTGGATACAATTAAGGTCACAGGCTCCATCACCAGCTGAAGAACTGCAAAGTGCAAAATTGCAGCATACAGTAAGTCATTTGCAGGGGGAAAAGGTTGGTCTTGAAATGGATGGGGGAGGGGTAGATAGGTGGCTTAATTAATGAAGGCTTCCATCTCCCAGAGCATTGTTCATCCTCAGCCTGAGAACTTAAAGTGAAATAGACTGTCTGGGCCATCCCCTTAGTGGGATGGGAAAGCTCATCTGTCATCACGAAACCATTAAAGACAATGAATGTTATCAGCCTGAGGAAAAACAAATACCTTCTGCAAGTGTATTCGAAAGGTGGCCTGAAGACAGAATTGCCTTAGCACCCAAAGACAGACCATAAAAAAGGGTCACTAAATTATCTCTCAATCTTCAGGGCACTTGGTTTCACAGATTGCCGGTGGAGTAGTGAAGGAAAGGTATCTTAGCGATGGCCTGTCTTATGCCCGCTGCAGTGGGAAAGAAGCAAAGTTCTTACATTGCCACCTGCAGCGAGGTCACTGATGTTATTAACTGATTCCATGGATGATGTCTGCCAGAATACAACAGAGTCCTGTGGCACCTTATAGACTAACAGACGTATTGGAGCATAAGCTTTCGTGGGTGAATACCCACTTCGTCAGACACACCCACGAAAGCTTATGCTCCAATACGTATGTTAGTCTATAAGGTGCCACAGGACTCTTTGTTGCTTTTTACAGATCCAGACTAACACGGCTACCCCTCTGATACTTGCCAGAATACAGTGCAACAGAGCTTGATTGTGATTCACTTGAGACTTGCCTTTCAGTGTGAGCTTCATTCTAGTCCATCCCAAAGGTCCTTTCCATGACAGACCTTACATGTGTGGTGTTCTACGGCCATTAGCAAATATTTTTGACCCGAAATGTGAGGCTATTTGGTTTTTTTCCTAACATTTTTTCCCCACTCCACATTTAAGTCTCTCCTCAGAAGGACTCACTTTTGTCTAGTTGATATGTACCTTAATTAAAAACAATATACATGAATTTCCCCTTCCCCCTCATCTCTGTCTACTTGTCTGTCCTTGGACAGTAAGGTCTTCTGGGCAAAGTGATTTTCTGGATTCTCTTATCTGTCTGAGGAATACCTAATATACTGTAGGCACTGAATATAATATTAGTAACACCATTTTTGAGCTATAGATCTCAGCAAAAAATCCAGGTGATTAAGTATGCTTTGAACATTCTTCCAAAGATATTTTGTCTGGTCTCAGAAAATCCTGGTCCCATTGAAGTCAATGGCAAAACTCTCTTGAGTTTCATCTCTTGTGGTAGAATTCCACAGCCTCAGCTGGTATGAATCGGTGTCACTCCATTGACTTGAAATCAGATCAGTGGAGCTACACAGGATTTACACAGCCTCTTGCCTAGTATATGAACCAGTGCAGCTCCCCACAACTCCTCCCCAGAGCTTAGAGAGGGGTGTTTCCGGGTGCTGAAAAAATCCTCACAGCTTTCCATGCAGGGAATCTTCATTCCCACCAACAAAGATGGCAACATTTCCACACATCCCTGAGAAGGATATGTATGGCATTGTCCTCCATGGAGATGCTACTTCTTTGAACCGATTGGGAAGGAAGGATGCAGAAGGTAAGTCATGGGGTTGAAGCAAACATATGGAGAATCTTGTAGTTAGGGACTTCAGAGGCCAAGTGCTCATGTAGAGAAATAAGGGATCTTGAGCTAATGGACTCCTAAATGATTTGACAATAATGAAATCACTTTAACCCAAGAGATACCAATTAAGGTTCAGGACCACCATCACAATGCCAGGAATGCCTTACTTTGAAGAAATGCAGGAGAGATATCAGAACATATCTATCTCTTAGCATGGGAGAGACAAAGAGACTATTATTTATTTCATGTTGAGTCTCACAAATACCTCATGTTTAGAAATATTCTATATTCCCTTTAATCTTCTTCTCCACTTGTCTTCACCAATGACTCACTCTCCTAGACCTTCCCATGCTATTTGTACCTTGCTCTCCTCTCCTCCCACAATCTCTGAAAGCCTTATATAACAAAGATCCACCTTCTGCTGGAGCTGATCAAAACTAATCTTTTCTCTATGGGAAACACCGATAAACGTATGTTGGATGTACAAGTCTGGGAGCTCATCAGCTGCCATCACTGGAGATAAGCACGCCATTTTGAAAATCTTGGTACCAATTTTTGCCTATGGTTTGGCTGCTAGGTCCATAGTCAGGTATCTAACTGAGTGTCCTGATCTTTAAAAGGGAAAATAATGGGAATTGGTGGGTGCTCAGCATCTTTGGGGGAAAAAAAACCATTTATTTACATACAGGAATATGGATTTAGGAGGATAGTTTTAGCCCTTCCCCCAGCTGAAAATCTTGTTTTTGGCCCTTTGAAGGCACTGAGCATCTACAAAGGAGCATGGTCAAGGCTGATATTTGTAAGAGATTCGAACCTTCTGGTAACACTATCTTATTTAGAAGATTCATCTTCTCACTGTACAGCAGACCGGCAGGAAAGGAAACTGATGCACGAGAATGTCCTTCATCCTGCCAATTAACAGAGGTCTGTGTCAGCAGTAGCTGTCAGGAATGAAGACTTGCAGCTGCACCTGCCTAGTCTCTGGGCACAGCTGAACCACAGCAGGGTTGTCCAATTGACCACTCTGCCTGACTGGCCAAGGAAGTCAGCAAGCCTGCTCTTAAGTCCAACAGCAACAATTGATCTTTAGCTGTTTAGTGCTTCGCAATTACTCCTGTGCCTGCCTTGTCCCCAACCTTGTTCTTTCCCCTACCCCTGTCCATTACAACCCTCCTTGACTACTGGATTCCTGACTCCAGCTCTGACCCCTTGGTTCTGGCTTCCGACTCGGACTCCATGGCTCCAGCTTCTGAGTCCCAGCTCCCACTCCCACCACTAGGCCTGGCTGCTGGTTCATGACACTAGCAGTATTACCGTAGTGCTGAGAGGTCCAAATCAAGATCGGGACCTCTTTTTGTTGAGTGAGAGTTGGATCAGATCCTTAATACAACTGACCTTTCTCACAACCCTCTCGTGTCCAGTTTTCACCCATTCTTAGAAGTGAATCTAAATTTAATTCTTTTTTATGACAGTAGCACTGCCAGGCTCAAACCCAATAATAAGAGACAATCCTGTCCCAAAGAGCTTACAGTCTAACTAGACAAGACAGACGATGGAATTACTGCTATCCCCATATCACAGACAGGGAAGCTGAGAAATGAAGAGACTTGCTCATGGCACAGAGGGAGTCTGTGGCAGAGTTAGGAGTTAAACTCAGGTCTCAGTCCAGTTCATTAACGGCAGACTAGAGAGTAGCAAAGCCAAAGAAGGTGATTTTGAACAGAAGACTGAGAGGAACTGTTGGAGCGAGCACAGCCATTAATGTAGCTGTGGTTTTGCATATGTGAGAAGAGGGGAACAGGGTCATTCTACACAGGCCTAAAAGAGAATAAAAATGGGAAAGTGACTCAGGAAATAACTCTGCAAAAAGATGGAGCAATTAGCTTTTTCCTATTTTCTTTCTTTACATTATTCCGCTAAACCTTATTGATTTTTTTTTTAAACCGGGTAGATACGACATTTTTATTTTTTGCTTTATGCTAACACTCAGCGTCTCTTCAAATTCTGATTGATCGGGCTTTTGCTTTAATCATCCAATTAATACAGCTTCAGCAAAACTCACGGGAGATGTACCTAATGCTGAGAACAAAAAACCTTACAGGCAGCGCTCTGCCTATGACCCTGTTGGAGGCTCTTTGATTATGCCTAACTACTGTGATCAATACTTTAGGACTTTTTTAAACATGCACCCGGGCTGAAATGTAAGTCCTGAAGTTTTTTTTCCCCATGGGTTTTATTTAAAACCAACCAGCCACATTCTCCTGTCAGTCACACACATGCAAAACTGGAGTATATCCTATTAATTGAGAGGAGAGGAGAATTTATCCCCAAGTATTCAAGGGAAAAAGTTGACGCTGTCTTGAAAGCTATAAATTATGGATACACAGTGTTATGAGTGGAGGAGTGTAACACGGCACACCTACTCTCCAACACTATAGGACCTATACTTGATTGGTGGCATTACATCTGTAGAAATAAAATTGTGATCAGCTCTGGATAGAAACCATGGGTCAGATTCTTCTCTCAGTTTCCTTCAGGGATTGAAAATAAAAGGATAATGAAAGTGTCCACAGGTACATTAGAAAGGAAGTAATAACCAATATCATCATCATCATCATCTATTATCTATTTTGTAAAAGAAATACCAAAACCAACCCCACCACCCCCTTTTTTTTTTTTTTCAAATTTCCAAACACTGAAAACCAAAACTTATACTTTTTTGAAAAATGAAAACATTTTGATTTTTAATTTTTCCTCAGAAAAACAAAATATTCTGATGGAAATTAATATTTTCAGTGAAAGCTTTTGTTTAATTTAAAAAAAACAAACTTTTTTTGTATTTTCCTAAAAAAAATCCATTTAATGTGTGTCGTTAATTTAAAAGGATTCAAAGCTGGTTAATCGATAGGTCTCAATGTAATTATAAACAGGGAAACATTGCGTGGTTGTGTTTCTAAAGGGTATGTGCAGGGATCAGTTCTTGGCCATACAATATTCAACATTTTAATTAGTGACATGGAAGAAAACAAAATCATTACCGATCACAAAAATTGGGTGGGGGTGTAAAGAATAAAGTGGACAAGTCACGGATACAGAGTGATCTGGATTGCTTGGTAAGCTGGGTGCAATCAAACAAGATGTGTTTTCATATGTCTAACAGTAACTTTATATATCTAAAAAGAACAGGAGTACTTGTGGCACCTTAGAGACTAACACATTTATTTGACCATAAGCTTTCGTGGGCTAAAGCCCACTTCAGCAGATGCATGCAGTGGAAAATACAGTAGGAATATATATATACACAGAGAACATGAAGAAATGGGTGTTGCCATACCAACTCTAATGAGACTAATCAAATAAGGTACCTATATGGGGAACAAATATTAATACAGTTCCAGACTGTACATAAGAGGTAAATTTTGAACAGAGACTATAATTAGCCATTGGAACAACTTACCAAGGGTCATGGTGTGTCCTCCATCATTGGCAATTTTAAAATCAAAATTGAATGTGTTTCTAAAACGTATACTCTTGGAATCATTTTGGGGAAGTTCTATGGCCTGTGTTAAACAGGAGGTCAGACCAGATGAACACAGTGGTCCCTTCTGGCCTTGGAATTTATCAATCAGATGGTCCATTGAGATAAGAATTGAGTGGTGCCAGGTCTATAACAGATTTTATCAATGCTGTGTATGTTACACCTGTCCTCTGTCTAGAAGGCTTCACTCTCTCCACTCCTGTTAATACACAACCTTCCACAGGCACTCAATTAACAACAACAAATACTAAGTTCAGATGTAAACATTTAAAAGAACAACCATGACGTTTTGTTCAGAGTTACAAACTTTTTAGAGTTACGAACAACCTCCATTCCCGAGGGGTTCGTAACTCTGAGGTTCTACTGTTCTTCCGCCTGTGCACACCTGCGTGGCCTTAGGTGATTCTGCAGCACCCTGCCTCAATTCCCCCTTCTGCTCAGGGCGCCTTAAGAACTCCACAAGTCCAAAAGCTATCAGACAAAATTCCCCTGCTGGGGCTGTACTTTATTACGTCCAAATAAACTCAAAATAAAATCTCTTCCATCCAGACTCACTGGATACCCAGATTCCAGTGAGAGCCAGTTCCTCCTACCTGAGAATCTGTTGTCTGTTGTTTTCCACCATCACTCCTCACTGAAGAGTGTTACAGTCCAGCTCCCCTGAGATGGGCAGATTCACATAGGTGCCTGCTCCTGGAGAAAAGCCTTCTTCATCCCAGTCTTAAGCTGGGCCTGGCCTATCGTCCCTGAGCAATTCTTGCTTCCTGCTCTCAGAGCAGCTGGATAAGACATCTGGCCCCTTTGTCTTCTCTGTGCTCTAGCTTCTGGTTGTCTCTTCCCTGTTTGTCCACAGGCCTCTGTTTTTCTATGCTAACCTCCGCCCCAGGTTTGGTTTAGTCTAGTCACATAAGTATCTGTCATGTGAAGTAATGTATTTTCTCCACCTGTGGAGGCATATTGGCTATATCACAGGTGGGCTGAGATCTATCTCCCTGTAGAAGGCCAGCCAGCCTGTGACCAGGCATAGAAAGCAGAGCAGCAGCAGCTTCTCATAAAAATCCGCAAAGCAGCTATATTGTCCTGCTTCAATCATCTCCTTAAAAAGTCATCATTTTTTGCAATGGGTAAGAACACTTGACAATGGGTCAGGCAGCTCGTATGTTGTGATTGTTGCTTACTGTGCAGATCTTAATCATCTCACAGTTACCTTGTGCCCTCTGCCCCCATCTATTGGCTGTATCCACCTGTTGTCTCTCAATTTAGACTTAAGGTATGTCTAGACTACAATCGTGGGGTGTGATTGCCGCTCAAGTTAACATACCACAGCTAGCTTTGATCTAGCGAGCACAAGGCCTGGAAGAGTGAAGGCAAAGCAGCATAAGTTTCCGTGCAGGCTGTACAACCTGCTGGGAACCCTGGGTAATTACTCACAGGGCTAGTGCACACTGAAGCTTGCACTGCTGTGAACTCAGTGTTCCAGGATTCAAGCTAGATAGATTAAAGCTAACTCAGGTATGTCCGCTCAAGCTGAACTCCCACCCAGTGATTGATGTCTAGACATACCCTGAGACTATAATCTCTTTGGGACAGGGACTAACATTTTGTTATATGTTTGTGCACTGCTTAACGTTATGGGATCTTGATCTGTGATTGGGGCTTCTAGGCGTTACCAGTGTACTACTACTTATCGTGGTTAAAATTTAAATCAAGTGTGCCTACTTTCTTGAGAGTAAATATATCTCCTCTTGTCTTCTCTCTGCCTTGGAGAAGCAATTTTTACAATGTAGATTAAGCCAATTTGGTTCACAACAAAAGATTTCCACTGCAAGGCGTTACCAGGCTGTAGAAACATGCCTGTGCCAATTTCCCTTCTCTCATGCACAATCACCACTTGTTTGCTTGACACTGCTACAAGTGCAAATAGCTGTACATTTCCGTGCATACAAGATGTTACAAGTGTAAAACAGCAGCCATGCCTATTATGTGTACCAGGGCTCTCCATATTCACCACTGCTTTCTACTGGAAAACAGAGAGGCGAATATGATATACGGGAGTGAATTTACTCAGCTGAAATGTGGCGATAGAACACAGGCAATGAAGACGCATTCTGTGCCTCCATGTGTAACGCCGACAGACCCCGGTTGTCGGTGGGCAGGATCAAACTGGGGACTTCTGGAGCTTAGTGAGCCTCTCCCGAATGAGCTAAAAGCCAACTGGCTGTTAGCTAAGGCTGGAGAGCAGACTCATTAATCTCTCTCTCTCTAAGTGGTCTCGGTGCCACTAGATGGGACAGAGCACCACACCCAGGAGGTGTGTGGGTTACATACTTCCCCCAGCTGAGGGGGCACATCCCGAGCTTCAAAGTCTTCCCAGTTGAAATCCCGGACGAGCCCCCACTTGTAACACCGACAGATGCTGGTTGTCGGCAGGCAGGATCGAACTTGGGACTTCTGGAGCTTAGTGCATGAGCCTTTACTGCATGAGCTAAAAGCCAACTGGCTGTTAGCTAAGGCTGGAGAGCAGACTCACTTTATCTCTCTCTCTAAGTGGTCTCGGTGCCACTAGATGGGACAGAACACCACACCCAGGAGGTGTGTGGGTTACACCTGCTGGTGAGCATTCCTTCCGTATTCCAGTGGCCTCACCATTTCTGAGCCAGAGCATTAGCTGGCGCTCAGCAGCACGGTTACTATCAGTGTCAGTTGTCAAATAGTTTCTATAAGGATAACAGGATCAGAGACTAGATGCCACCATGGTGACTGTAGTTCTGTAAATATTTAAGGTACACGGGGGACCTGATTCTGGTCTCACACCAGTTTTATGACAGAATAACTCCATGGACTTCAGTGGAAACACTGCTGGTTTACACCCAGTGTTAGCAGAATATGGCCCAGGAAATATAAATATGAATGCTGCAGTCCCAAAGCTTTGAAAATCCACATCTTCTCCAGGTGAAATCCATTAACCATCCTTCTTCTTCTTCCTCCTAATTGTTATTTGTATTAACATATCACCTAGGGGCCCTTGTCATGGACCAGGACTCCATTGTGCAAGGCGCTGTACAAACATGAAACAAAAAGATGGTCCCAGCCCCACATTTTATTACAGTAGTGCCTTGATGGCCCAAATAAAGCAGAGCCCCATTGTGCTAGGCACTGAGCAACCTATAGCAAGAGACTCCCTGTCCCTAAGAGCTTACATTCTAGGTTTCAGATCAGTGACAGCCACGGGGGGTGGGATGGCAAAATGGGGGTCGGTAGTAACACAAATGGAATTTTGCATTGCTGGTTGGGTGCATACATTTTAGCTGTGAGTCTCACAACCTTGGCCACCACAGAACTTGCAGTCTTAAAGACACAGACAGGAAGAAAAATGGATACACTGGAAAACAGAGAAGAGTAACTTATTTTTTAACAGAGAGAATGCTAAAGCCATGAGTCAGATCCTCCACGGGTGTCAATCAGTGCACCTCTATTGACTTCCATGGCATGTCAAGGATTTACACCAGCTGAGGACCTGGCCTTTAGTTATCATCAACTCTGGGGCATCATGGGAGAAGCATTAAAAACAGACCTCTCCATTCCTCCAGGGCAGGATGAATAGTAATGCTCCAGGCCTGTATCGACCTGTAGAACTGCCTCTTTTCAATCTTTAATCACTTTCCCAGGTAGAAAATTGTCACAAAGACCAAGGACAGGTAGGAAAGCAATTACAGCAACAGCTTGTCTTCTCTTCATGCATCCCCATCCCATATAACAAAGTTCAGAACAATTCACCCACTTCCACTTTAATCCAACTCTCTGTTGGCTCCCAGAATTGTTTCCTGCCCTTGGGGATACTTTCCTCCCCCGTTTTAAACATTTTCACCTCTGTAATGGACTTCTAGGTGATCAACCATTGACATATGACTGTACTTCTAAGCCTCACCTTGCTCCTTTTCTGCCCAAGTCTTGTTAATCATACCCATTCTAATAATAGCACCGTTAATAACACCTCCTGATACAATATCCTCCTCCCCAGGCTTCCTGGGCTCTTCGGATAGCTAATGTCTTGTTAAAACTTTTTTTACTTATTAATTTTGTCTGTGACAGAGCTTGATTAGCTTCTAAATTACCCTGTTCCTATTTTTAGTGTGCCGTGCCCCTACCCTTCACACACAGTTTAATCCCAAAGTATTAATTCGTCTCTATATAATGCTGACTTGTCTTTCTCCAGGTATCCTAAATCTTTCTGTTTTCATGCGAGGTTCATCCACCTTTGTTTTAACTCTTATTACCTCTCTCATTACTTTCCCTGCTCTCTGTTATCCATTGATGGGCACGAGCACTTCGCAGCAGCAGCAGGGAGGGTTGTCGGCGTGTGAGGTCAGGCCCAGGCTCCGACAGAACTTGGAGCAGCTCCTGCTTAAGTCTGCAATTGCAATGATGCATTGAGGTTTGGGGGTGAGACTTTTATGCCATTAATCACTCTCGGGTCAGTCGTGAACCCAGCCACATGCCTATGGAAATGAGGAAGGCATAAGGGCCCAAATTCTCAAAGATACTTAGGTGCATTGATTTCTTAGACAATGTGGGCAAAGGAGCATCACGGGCGCGTCATCAGCCTACTGCTATTTTCTACCCCCTCGTCGATGTACAGGAGTGAGTAGGCAGGCAGGCAGGCAAGGGTGGGGAGTGGGCAGATACTTGGTTACATCCCCATCCCCCAATGAATCACCAGTTCAGCTGAATTGCCTTGGGAAGAAGAAGTAAGCTGCACCAAGATAAATACTGCAGTGAAGCTTTATTCCCCCATGGCACAGTCATAATTCAGAACCTGTTCTGCACCAGGAGCAGCCTTGCCCTGTTCCTTTATGCAGGTTGCATTGCAAGGTGACAATATAGCCCCTCTTTTTCCATGAAGGCTTAAAAAAAAAAAAAAGTCTTTCCCTGCTCCAACCTACGTCAGGTCAAAGCATCCATTTTTTGCAATGTAAAATTAATTTTGCTTTCCTGAGATTTCATTTACTCCTACTCCTTTATTTTGTAAATTAGCGAGATTCTTTTTGAGCACTTCTTTTGGGTAGGGTCCAAAGAAGTGAAAAGAGATCAGAAATGGGTGAGTGAATATAGCTCAGGGGACAAATTTTGCCCTCAGTTCCACCCATTAAATCCTACTGATGTCTATGGAATCCCGTAAAGTCATTGGGATTGCATGGATAGAACAGAGTAATAACTGGGGCAACGTGTGTTACGATACTTGAATGTTATTTTCAGATTTATGATTAAATTTGTTCCGGCTTTGTTTCCAGAAAGCCTTTGACAAGGTCCCTCAGCAAAGGCTCTTATGTAAATTAAGTTGTCATGGGATAAGAGGGAAGATCCTTGGTTAAAAGACAGGGAACAAAGGGTAGGAATAAATGGTAAATATTCAGAATGGAGAGGGGTAATTAGTGGTGTTCCCCAAGGGTAAGTCCTAGGACCAATCCTATGCAACTTATTCATAAATGATCTGGAGAAAGGGGTAAACAGTGAGGTGGCAAAGTTTGCAGACAATACTAAACTGCTCAAGATAGTTAAGACCAAAGCAGACTGTGAAGAACTTCAAAAAGATCTCACAAAACTAAGTGATTGGGCAACAAAATGGCAAATGAAATTTAATGTGGATAAATGTAAAGTAATGCACATTGGAAAAAAATAACCCCAACTATACATACAATATGATGGGGCTAATTTAGCTACAACTAATCAGGAAAGAGATCTTGGAGTCATCGTGGAAAGTTCTCTGAAGACATCCATGCAGTGTGCAGCGGCAGTCAAAAAAGCAAACAGGATGTTAGGAATCATTAAAAAAGGGATAGAGAATAAGATGGAGAATATCTTATTGCCCTTATATAAATCCATGGTACGCCCACATCTTGAATACTGCGTACAGATGTGGTCTCCTCATCTCAAAAAAGATATACTGGCATTAGAAAAGGTTCAGAGAACGGCATCTAAAATGATTAGGGGTTTGGAACAGGTCCCATATGAGGAGAGATTAAAGAGGCTAGGACTTTTCAGCTTGGAAAAGAGGAAACTAAGGGGGGATATGATAGAGGTATATTAAATCATGAGTGGTGTGGAGAAAGTGAATAAGGAAAAGTTTTTTACTTGTTCCCATAATATAAGAACTAGGGGCCACCAAATGAAATGAATGGGTAGCAGGTTTAAAACAAATAAAAAGAAGTTCTTCTTCACACAGTGCACAGTCAACCTGTGGAACTCCTTGCCTGAGGAGGTTGTGAAGGCTAGGACTATAACAGGGTTTAAAAGAGAACTAGATACCTTCATGGAGGTTAAGTCCATAATGGCTATTAGCCAGGATGGGTAAGGAATGGTGTCCCTAGCCTCTGTTTGTCAGAGGGTGGAGATGGATGTCAGGAGAGAGATCATTTGATCATTACTTGTTAGGTTCACTCCCTCTGGGGTACCTGGCATTGGCCACTGTCGGTAGACAGGATACTGGGCTGGATGGACCTTTGGTCTGACCCAGTACGACCATTCTTATGTTTTTATGGCTCCAGCAGAATTTCATTGGGACTCCAGACACATGTTCTACACTCTGAGATTCCTTCCTCCAGCACCCCATAAACAAAGAAATATAAAGAATCCAAAACATATCCGCAACTCTGGAGTTCATTCCTGCCAGAAATTAATCTGAATCGAAGCTGGGCCACTTTTAGAACCTAGGGTAGTGAACATCTCATTGTTTAGCAATCCTAGTAAACAGCTCTATAATACCGTGGGATCCCGCCAACTCTTGCTGAATGACCCAAAGCCGTTACATTCTCCCTCCAACCTAACACACTTCAGAGGGCATTTTGTAACCAAATATTTTAAAGATTTCCCTTTTTAACTGATGCCTTATAAGTAACTTGCTCTGCCTAATTTTTTTTTCTTTCTGAGAAACCTAAAGGGGATCTGAGAGTGGCAATGCTAAACATATGAGATTCAAGATAAAGCAGCAATGAAAATAACTGTTGTGTTCACAACACACGCAGAGAGAAATGAGATAAAAATGTAAATACTCTTTTTGGAAGGCTGCAGTGTATCACAACTTCATTTCTTAGAATTTGGAATGACAACTCACAATCCAGAAACAGAGAGAGAGAAAAAGGCTGCTCCCTAAAGCAGCGAGGGACAACTCACCCCACTGCACTTTACACGGGATCTTTCAGACTGACTCTGATGGCATGCTTTGCAAAAGGGGCCTCTAGCCTGCAAGCAGGACCAGGAAACCCTCCTGCTCTTAAAGTGATAGCTTGCAATGTCAACATTGTGTACACCACACTAAGGCCCATCCCTCCATTTACGTATTAAAAGGTGGAGACTGGGGAACGCTTCAACAGATCTGTCGCTTTGATCCACTACCACAGACCTGGAGTCGCTGCAGGTGGGGGTGCCAGTTCTTATGTAAGGCAGAGATTTCTGGGAATAGGGCTATTTTTCCTGGATATTGTATATGCTGCATCTTAGCAATACTGGCCGAACTGCGCCTCCTCCCACGCTACAGCCCTATAGCCACTCATCCAAATCCACACCACATACCCGTGGAATCAGAGTCGTGGTAACATAGGAGGTAAATCATATTGTAGCAGTGTTGTGAAAGGGAGGGCACATGCCTATGAAGGTGGTTACCCCAGAAACTCCTCTCCCCTCCACCTGAGAATTCTGAGATCTTGCATTGCGCTGATTGGGTTAGACTCCACCCCAAGCCCCATCAGGGGAGCTGGTTTGTGGCCAGGTAGCAGCTGGCTGAGTTTTTTCGTAGGCATACATTGACGCACTGCGCCTTGAAGGAAGTGCAGCGTGTTCCCTATTCTGTGGCCGTCCAGTGACCAAAGCAGATGACACAGCCATTGTTCTGCTCAGACCACCCCCTATCAGGCATCTCCCAAGGAGAGCACTGAGGAAGAGCAGGGACAGTGTTCCCCCATCAAGATTCTGGCTAGCCTCCGTGCAGGGGTATACAAGGAAGGGAGCTCCACATACCACAAGAATGTTTAGAATCTCACCCCTTCTAGGGCCTGATCTAAAGCAGATGAAAGTCAATAGGAGAAGCAGCGTGGAGTTTAACACTGTGTAGAGGCCTTTCCTCTCCATGCCACCCCTGCAATTGACGGGTTTCGCATTATCTGTCTTCCCTCTCCTCCTGCGCAGCAATGCGGAAATCCTGCCTCTACAATTTTGGGAAATATGCTAAAATACCTTCAGCTGCTCCAACACACTGTGCCTGATGCTTTTGGTAATTTGCATTAATGCTATTGTAATTGCTTTATTGAATATGCTGGTAGAATTCGCTCATTTCAGGTATATCAAAGACACGGGGTTGATGACTTGACCTTGCGATTCCTTGCTGGAATGTAACTCCAGTCTGTGGAAGGGAGGCAAGGAGTTCTGCTTTCCTATGGGGCGGATAATCAGTATCCAAAATGAGTCTCTCGTAGACATTTTGCTTAACAACAAATTTAATGGAAAGGCTCCTTGTAGCACAAAGGGAGATGAGCCGCACATGCTACAGCTTTGATAATCAAATCATTATTTTGGTAGCCTTAAGGGATATCTGCTTACAGCAGAATTCAACATATAGTTTAATTTACTTATCTGATCTTTCCCTTCACAGGAACAGCTTCCATTTTCTGTCCTATTTCAAGTTTTCTTTCATAATTCAAACGGCATCACACTGTGTGGATGTGGTTTTTGTTTGTGCTGATGATGTTGCCAACTCATGATAAGAGGGGCTCGTGGGTTTTGCTATTCACTGTTGGGGCACCTCCTTGGAGCTGTGCATGGGGATTAGCTCCTTTCATGGCAGACGCCCCCCTCCAATGGTTGCTCACACCACGTTCTGCCTCGCGCTCCAGATCTCCTGGAGCTCTTTCTTCATGAGTCAGCCATCCAGCCAGGTCACTGTACATTCCTCCCCTTCTGGGGTATGAAAGTCCCACTGGATCAGCTTTCTGCATGCTGTTCTAGACAGTCTTCCTATTCAAGGCCAGGACTTGTGCTACTTTCCCAGCAGCTGGTAGGGAATCCCGGGCTCACCCACCACTCCGGGTTCCAGTCCAGGGTCCCTATGTCCAGCAACTACTGTCTGTTTGCTCCCAGACACTGTCGCTATTTCCCTGGACTCCTTCCCACTTCCCTTTTCTATCTTTTCGTGCCCCCGTGGTTTAGCAGCCTAAACTCCTTCCTCCCACAGAGTAACTGATGACTACTTCCCCTCTCTGACTTCTTGCCAGACTTTGTAGCCCCAAACAAACTTCCCTCCTCAAAGGAAGTGACTGCAAACTTCTTTCTCCATAGCCCCATTCTGTTCTCAGCTCCATTCCTTTATACAAGCCAAACCTGCTGCTTCCCAGCTGAACTTCATCTTCCATAAGATTTATTGCTCCCTGGCTCTCCTCCAGGTGCAGCATACAAGGTTAATTGACTGAATTTAAACTGTTCTGCTTTGTATGGGGTGGACACCCCATCACAGGGGGATTTATTTTTCCCCATAACTCAGCCTGTATATCAAAGAGATCTTTCCAAACCCCAGATCTTAATTCTGAGCTGGCATGGTTGTTGGTGGTGTGTTGGTGTTTTAAATAATAAATCCTCATTCCTTGTATCTTCCATTGTTGTTCTACTAGGCTTAATAATACTATCCAGCTGTTATGCCATTCTTTTCATCGGTAGCTCGCAAAGTGCTCTCCATTTTACAGGTGGGGAAACTGAGGCACAGAGCAGGGAAGTGACCACCCAAGGTCACCCACCAGGCCAGCAGCAGAGCTGGGAATAGACACCAGTCTTCTAATCTCATGGCTATTCACTAGGCCACAGTCCATGTCTCTGGGTTCTATTCCCAACTCTGCATAACAGCTGGATAGTATTATTAAGCCTAGTAGAACAACAATGGAAGATACAAGGGATGAGGATCTATTATTTATTACCTAGATATTAACACAGCTTCATCACCATCATATCTGCCAAATGTTTAAAAATAGAAATAACTATAACAATGCATCTTTCTCTTTCTCCCAGCCCAGCTATAGGAGGAATAGTCTGAATAGTTCATAGTTATTCAGTTTTTATTAGTAATTGCATGTGTGCACATGTAAAAATTATTGAGTTAAAGCTAAATGAAAAAGATCAATTTTGCATTTCAGGCATTAAGGCCGTGTTCCTGCAAACATAAATGTGCATGATTTTACTCGCATGAGTGAAGTCCCGTGTGCACGTTTGCAGGATCAAATCTTAACGACCTACGTTGCACTTCCAAAGGAGATGCTAGGATTTGAAAATCTAGCCCATGCTATCCCAGGCTACAACAGTTTTCATGGCTATGAGATGGTTCTTAAATTTCTTATTGTGCTCTGCAAGCTCATTTTAGCAGTGACGCACACATGTCTGTAATGTCACTCCTGGATCAAATGCCTCTCTTAGCCTTTCTCCTACTGCTTTGTGAGAGTTGAGTATTCTGTGGCGACCATGCAAAGTGTCATTCGGAATAAGGGAGTTGGCAAGAGGAATGCTTCGATAAACACTGAGAGCTGGCTGGAAATTTTTTAATGCACAAGTGTTCCAGTGGCAAACAGAAAACTTTGATGCTGAAAAATTCACCAATTCCTCCTTATTTTCCAAGCAGCCCTAAATACAGTAGAGTAATGCAAGCAAAAAAATACTCCCTGACTTATTCTAAATTAATTCTAATAAAAAGAGGTTGTAAGATCACTTTCAGTTCACCCCACTGAGTGGTTTTATAGTGAGATTTTTTCCTATCCCTACAAACAGTAATGAGCAAAATTTCAATTCCAAAATGCAACCATGAATTTAGACGCTGATCCAAAGATTATCTAACTCAACATTTCTTTGAGGATACTCCCTATCCTCCCAACAATGCCATCTGCAGACATCTATTGCCTTTCCACCCCTACAGCCCTGTTTCCTCCAATCTTTAGCTCATGGGTTTCCTTTTGGGTATAAGATGTGTTACACTCTTTCTCCAAGAACAGGTCTTCAGCTGACATGTTCCTTGCTGTGCCTCCTCAAACAGCCAGGCGTGGCCCAGCCCCCACCCCTTATCCAACCCCCCCCCCCGCTTTTCACCCACTGATGCCCCCCCTGGGACTCCTGCCCCATCCAACCCCCCCATTCCCTGACACATACCCCCAGGACTCTTACCCCATCCCCCCCCGCTCCCTGTCCCCTGACCGCCCCTGGAACCCCTGCCCCTGACTGCCCCCCACTGCCCCATCCAACCCCTCCTCCTTCCTGATTGCCCCCCCCAAAACCCCTGCCCCCATTCAACCCCCCTGTTCCCCGCCCTCTGACCGCCTTGACCCCTATCCCCACCCCCACTCCCTGACCACCCACCTGAACTCCCCTGCCTTCTATCCACCACCACCCCACTCCCACCCCCTTACCGCACTGCCTGAAGCACTGGTGGCTGGCGGCGCTACAGCCGTGCTGCCCAGAGCACCAGGACAGGCGCCCGGCTGGAGCCAGCCATGCACCGCCCAGCACAGAGCACCTGGGCAGGCCGGACTCTGCAGCTGCACTGCCCCAGGAGCTCACAGCCCCACCACCCAGAGCATTGTGCCGGCAGCGGGGCGAGCTGAGGCTGCAGGGGAGGGGAAACAGCAGGGGAGGGGCCGCCTCCCAGGGCAGGAGCTCAGGGGGCTGGGCAGGAGGGTCCCGCGGGCCGGATGTGGCCCGCGGGCCATAGTTTGCCCACCTCTGCCTTAAAATCTGAACTAAAAGAAAGGCTCTTTTAGCTAACAGTCAGTAGCAGGCTGTTATCTAGCCACTAGAGGGAGACATGGTCACAGGCAGTAAATTCATTTATGACATACTCCCCCACCCCCATTAGATAAGCTAGCCCTGAGCATCCCATGCTATGTCGGATTTTTGAGGTTAGAGAGTCATCTAGTCACTTAGTGCATTCTGAGTCTGAATTGTTTTGTCCCATTCTAAGTTATAATAATATAATATATGGAGATATACCTATCTCATAGAACTGGAAGGGACCCTGAAAGGTCATCTAGTCCAGCCCCCTGCCTTCACTAGCAGGACCAAGTACTGATTTTGCCCCAGATCCCTAAGTGGCCCCCTCAAGGATTGAACTCACAACCCTGGGTTTAGCAGGCTACTGCTCAAACCTCTGAGCTATCCCTCTCCCCCTCCTTTATGCAGGGATGGTGTTTGGTACAGTGTGAAGCACAGTGACGATGATCAATACATTAATGAATGACCGGCAGTGGGGATGTTTATGTAACTCATTGTTGCTATGTACACATGGTCATCAGCACCAGGATGGAACCCAGGCGTTTCAGGATCAGTAAAAGCACAAGCCGCTACCGCTTGAGATAAAGGAGAGCTCCTTGAATTATGAATCAGTAGCAGGTTCTTAAAGTGGCTGGAGCACAGCCACTAGGACATATATTCACATGAACTACACTGATGTGCTGCATTCACACCCTTCACACTTGTGGAGAAGTTAAGCCCTTCCTTAGCTGCTGCTTATCCAACTTATAGATATACCGTCACACAGGCCCTCATTTTTAGATAGGTCTCAATCCAGTTTCCGATACTAAGGGCATATCTACCCTTACCTCCGGAGCGATCGATCCAGCGGGGGTCGATTTATCGCATCTAGTGAAGACGTGATAAATCAACCGCTGAGCACTCTCCCATCAATTCCGGTACTCGACCGGTGCGAGAAGTGTAGGCAGAGTCAGTGGGGGAGCATCAGCGGTTGACCTACCGCAGTGAAGACACCGCAGTAAGTAGATCTAAGTACAACGACTTCAGCTACATTATTCACGTAGCTGAAGTTGCGTAACTTAGATCGATCCATCCCCCTCCCCTCCCGAGTGTAGACCAGGCCTGAATGAGCAATTAATTGCATCTGCAATTGTACGCCTTTGGAAAGCTATCTACCAACCTCTTCGCTTTCTGAATGGGTGCAACCGCAACTGCAATTAATTCTGCCTACAATTTTGTAGCCACAATCCTGCAGGCGGTTTCTGAAAAACAAATTAGGCCATCCTACTATTGTAATGTATATTTATTTCACCACTGCCTTTTAAATGGTTTTGTCTCTCTTATATTTCTATGTTTACCGTAGATTGCACACCCATGCCCTCAAATGCAATTTTGTTTTGTTGCATTAGGGGTATGGTGAAAGATGTTTGATATTACGGCTAACGTTTTTGCTTCTTTAGACACTGTCAGGTAATCATCATGCAATTGCTTAATAAGCAACCTTTAAAAAAAAACTTTCAGTAAACAGCTCCTCTCCTTTGAACTAGTTTTCAAAGAACAATCTTCCTGAAAACGATGCCTAATTTAAAGAAAATTTAGGCATTGCTCAGCCCACTGACAGAACAAATGGCTCTTTTTTGGCCAAATCATAGAAATGAGGTTCCCTAAGTACATTACACCTTTAAAAGCTGACATTATTGCAGAAAAGTGTATACAGCACCCTGTCAGCATGGAATAACCAGACATGGCCAAGTTGTCATTTCTGACAGGTCAGTGTAATGAGCAAGAGAATGCTGAGATGGTCAAAACGTTTTTTTTTTTCTCCTTTTCTTTTTACCCGAATCAGCAGGGTAGAGCTGCTTAGGGTGATAACAGCCCTATATATGTGACTCATTAAAAGTACCACATTATCAAAACCTTGTCACCCACACTATCACAGCTCACCACATTTATGGTAGGGATGCTTTTGGGTGTATGTGCATGTATATAAAATTATCTTTCCCGCTCTGTTTTACATTTCTCATGCAGGAAGCGTAAGGAATCTGATACTCTGAAGAATTGGATATTAACAATATATGTTAAAAGTACATGCACTGTCTCTTTTAACACACCGAGCAGGGAGAAAAGCTTTCTGGACTGGATATTTGTTTCATGATTTATCCTTCCTCCCATCCGCCAGCAGTTCAAGAAACAGATCTTTAGCTCTGGGAGGCACAAAGAGCTAGAAAGACAGAAAGACAAAAACGTGAAAGAGAGAAACGGAGAGGTGGAAAGGGAATCACACACAAATATATGGAAAAGAGAAGGGAAGGGGAAGAAAGAGGCAGCCTAGCAGCACATACAGAATGTGGATAATGGGCTGGTTTGTGAAATTTCTTGGACACCATCAGAGATTCAAAAGTATTCACCAAATTAGGGGCTAGACTGTGAATGCTTTGACACACCTTGGTGAGCAGTTATTCTTGCAAGGAGTCCCATTGACTTCAGTGAGACGAATGCGTTCCAAGGTGAGTAAGGGGCTCGCAATCCAGCCCAAGGTAATTTAGGTCCTTATTCGGCAAGCTAACCTGGACCCCCTTGCAGACAATGCAGGGATTCTCCCTTCCCTTCCCTCCTCCCACCGAGGTCAATGACTGTAGGACCCTAGACTGATTACATTGGCCCCTTGTGATCTGATCTGAGTAAGGTGCAGCACATGTGCCGCCTTGGGAGCAGAACAGGGAACAAACCTGTGGCTCAAAGAACCCATGGAGAAGAGGTCCTGCATTCCCCTTGGAGAAGAGAGCAGTGCCAGCCATTTTCCTGGCATAGCTTACTCCCCCCCCCTCCCCCCCCCTCCACCAGCTCGGGAAGGCAGAGCCAGAACATTATCCACGTCCTGCTCATGTGTGAGCAAGATAGAGTAGCCCCCTTGGGGATGCTCTCCTTTCCCCCTGTAGTAGCCTGTTGTAAGACTAGGCAGCACGGGGAGTTAATTTATACTACTATCCTGTCCTGCATAGGGACATAGGGCCCAAGAGAGAGCTGGCCTAAGACAAGTGCATCAGCTGTTTTGCTGCATTCCTTTTTAAATGCATGTCCGTCACTGGCTCCGTTATTAAGCCAAAACTCCGCCGCCTTCACAGGTGGCAAAATATTAGGCATGGTGCCCTGTATGGTGACTCCTGGGGGGCTCAGACTCACTTCAACAACAGAAAACAGGGTGTTTTTTTCCCCTGGTCCAAAAAAAACCAACCACTTAATGTTCGTGACTAATTAAATTCTCACTCTAGTCATGATTAATGTAACAAATAATTACAGCTTAGATCTAATATAGATACAACTAATTGTTCTGCCCACAGTGCGTCGTGACTAACAATTAAACAGAGCTTTTAAAGCAACAGAGAGAAGATCTTAGGCTAACCTTTCGCCTTGTTGTGCTTTCGCTGCTGAAGGAATATACATGCCTGCGGCTTTTGTATTCCCTTTCACATCACTGGCGGTGACAGATTCTTCTCTTATTAGATGTTAGACAAGCTGATTCCTTTTAACTTCATGTGTTCCCACTTTGCGAGACTGTAGGGCAAATAAAAAATAGAGACAGAAAGAAAAGAAAAGACAGCGTCGCCTCCGGTTCCCTGGAGAGATCCCAGCCTGGGAAGAGTTCTCTATATCGCTGCATCAGTACAGCTGGTTTGAAGGTTTCGAGTTGACTCCAGCCTGGCAGTCAGCGATGAGTCTTTCCAATATGTTTCTCTTTGCTGCTTTAATTGGAGACAACAACAGTAGGAAAACATACCTTCTGGCCCCTTCAAAGTTTAAGTGAATGGTTACCGAAGGGAACTCTCAACTTTCTGTAAACAACAAGCAACACATTGGAGTGCCTAGTAATGCACAGATTCTGTTCTGGCTTTCCTGGATCTACATGTAGGAAGTCTGAATTTAGAGCAAACAGCCCTGACTTACTTAGCTACAGAATACGTAAAGACAGGAAGAACAATCCAGAGAGGAAATATGGGGTGAAATACGGATCCCATTATGGTAAAGCTCCTATTAACTCGAATGGAGCCAGGATTTCACCCACGGTCTTGTATTTAAGCACTTGACTGGGACTCAACAGATATCGGTGCAACTCCTAACTCTGCCACAGGTTTCCTACGGGAACTTGGGTGAGTTGCTTAATCCCATCTGTAAGGGGTAATAATGCTTCTGTCTTCCAAATTTTGTCTGTCTTGTCTATGTAGATTGTAAGCTCTTGGGGCAGAGACTGTCTTTTCTGATGTGTATGTACAGCGCCTAGAACAATATGGCACTGATCACTGTTAGGTACTGAGACACAAATAATAATGGGCACAGCATGAGCAGCAGCAATTCCCTCAATGTATCCATGGAATGACCACCTCTGGGAGTGAAATGGCAGTTCAGCCCTCTCCCCCATCTGGTCCTGACCTTCAAAGTTGTTTGCGTGAGTATTTGTAGCAACCAAATTTCACACGGACTGAACATTGGCTTTGGTGCCAGAAGTGCTTGCACACTCATCCAGTCAGGGATGTCACAGCACCATGTGACATGTCTGACCAATCACAATTTACCAACTCATCTCAGGCAGCCAATACTCACAGAGAAACTTAACAATGGTAGGCTCCTGGTGTACCAGCCTATCAAGCTGACCGATATTGTTATATTGTTTCCTTGTACTCTCCCCTCTGTCTTTGTCCATCTGTTACTTTCATTTTATACTTAGATTGTAAGCTCTTTGGGGCAGGAACCATCTTTTTGTTTTGTGTTTGTAAAGGACCTAGCACAATGGGGTTGTGGTCCATGGCCAGGGCTCCTAGGTGCTATGATAATAGAAAGAAAGAAAGAAAGAAAGAAAGAAAGAAAGAAAGAAAGAAAGAAAGAAAGAAAGAAAAAGAAAGAAAGAAAGAAAGAAAGAAAGAAAGAAAACAACTGTTAGCAGTCAAGGTATAGGGCCAGATCCTCAGCTGGTGTTAACAAACATAGCTCCACTGACTTCACTGAAACTATGCTGATTTACACCACCTGAGAATCTGGCCCAAACAGCCCAAAACAATACCTTAAAAATGGTCAGCTCATTTTGAATAACAAGTGGACCAAGAAAATCCCCATTGACTTGTGAGCAGAAAAAGAGGCTGTTACATTTGTTTGATAAATTATTAACTTAACCCCAGTAAATTGTAAGGACCAAATTCCTCCACCAGATGCATGTGTGTGACTCTCATTGACTTCAATGGCTCCACATGTGCATTAAGTGGGGGCAGAACTTGTCCTTACATAAAGAAATATCTTCTAACTCTTGAGCTGGCTACTGGACCTTTCAGTGTCTATTTGGACGTGTACCGGATACATTGCAGTTAGATAGGCTATTCCAAGACACTGGCAAGCAGATCCAGAGTAATAGTCCCAGTAGAAACTGAGTGCAAGGAAGGATTGCTACTTGAAGGTTAGGCATGGGACTTTGGTTCTGGGTTTTATGACGATGATGAACATTCACCAAGGATTAAGCTGAACTCATCAAACTCTCTCATTTTTTCTTCAAATGAAAAAGTGTGCAGCAGCTTCCTCTCTGCTAGATCTATCTGTTCACTGTGGAATGTTTTGGTTTTTTTCCCTGCTGCTCCACCAGTGTGTCTCAATGCATTTGCGACTTCAGATTTCCCTTTTTTTTTGGTAAAGAAAAATCTATATACTGAACAACATGTTCTATTATATAAGAGGCTTAAAATAAATTCTTTGAAATGTTGATGTTTCCCAGGGATTCTATAATACAACTGAATTGATCGAGTCAGTGAAAAAGGGATGACTTTGCCACTTAAAGCTGCAGCATTTGTAAGTCTGCTTCATGGAAGATCTTGACATTCTGAAACAATTCCTCTTCCCCAGTCCTCATGGCCACTCGGCCCCGTACTGTTGCTTGGCAAATATTACAGCATTTGGTCTATATCCTCAGCTGGTGTAAATCAGTCTAGCTCGAACTATGCCAATTTATAATAACTGAGGATCTGGCCCCATTGACTATACTCTTCTAAAGACTTAGCCCAATGGAAAATTGTCAAACCCATGTAGCGTGAAATACCTCAAACCACACTAATCTGGTTTTCATAAGTAATGCCATTTGTCTAATAACTGCATCACAAGGGCCTAATTATGCAATGCCCATTGTACCTAGAACTTCCACTCAAACCAAGAGGAGTTTTGAATGCAGATTCCATGCAGGTTTTTATCCCAAATGATTAACTTGCAATATATTGATGAAATCTGCTGCCGAAGAAATGCTTTGGAGCACAAATCCATGACCATTTAGCCTTGTCTTCAGAATTTCCCCAAATGTCCCTTGATGATGGGAAGCATCACCAGTTCTTTTTGTATGGACAGAAGAGCTTCCAGGAAATATGAAAATGGGCATGAATTTGTAGACAGCTATAAGGTATGGAAGATAAACTTGACTCCACATATTGGAATGTGACTGACAGTTTCCCTACTCACTTACACTGCAGCAAGTCAGTGCTTAAAACACATCTTCGTGACAGGAACTGGCATCAGTTGCCTGTAGGTCTCAAACACATCATCATGAAATAGTTGTGGCAGAATCCCTGGCTGTAACATGCTGTCAGCAGGTGACACTCTCTGTCAGCATTAGACATGCATAGCTTCTTCTCCTACCTCTTTTTGTCCTTGACCAAGCTTTGACCTTGATACAAGAAAAAAGCCTGTTCTCCATTTGTTTAAGTTCCCCTAGTCATTAGCAGAAAATCTAGTGATCCATTAACCTCAAAATGAAGATAGCATCAAGCCACAAAGATTGGATCCAGACCCAGAATCCAGGCATGTTCAGATCTGTGGTTTTGCCTAGGTACCTTATACACATAGGACATGATCAATTGAAAAATTCCCATATATTTCAGTGAGCATTGAATCAAGACTATATGGACCAGCCATGAAGTCTGGATCCAGATCCATTTGCCATCTTTCCCAATTCTGAGGGATGTTCAGATCTAGGAAGCTTGGAATGTGCCCATTTCAAATGGTTCAGAGGTTGGATTCTGGTTGGACTGAGAGTTCAAAAGCCAAATTATTGTGAAATTTAGGCTGTGAAAGCAGCGAGTACCATAAATATCATAAGGTCTTCCTCCAAAAATGGCCAAATAATATTTTCAAAATCTGTGCCCAGTTTACACTGTCAGAACAGTGTAAAGGGATCTTAGTCTAAATGAAAATGCATCCCTGTCAAGTCAGTGGTATTACTCAGAGTATATAAAGTTAAGCATGTGCAGAAGTCTTTGCAGGGCTGGATGCCAAAGCAATTATAAATATCATAGCATGAGATTTACATTCATGGCTCCATTACAATTCTGGTTGGGCAACTTTCAATGACTGAAACCCATAACTAGTATCAGATTTCCTCTAATGTTAGAATTTACTATCGGGGTACCTGTAACGTTCATTGCATTTTGTAAGGAAAGAAGGGATATTCACATCTTGATGGGTTCTCTTTTTCAGGCAGACCCAGTTATCCTTCGGAGTTTTCTCTATAGCTGCTATTTTCCATTTAAGTGTCCTGGAATCTAAATTTCCCTATTTATCCACAGCACAGGCAGTAGCAACAAGGTAAGCTCATATACACTGCTTCCAGTGAATGCATCTTAGTCCTTTTCCGAAAAGACCACCTCTTGGTGAGAGATTGGTTAGTTCAGTCTCCATGGCTTATTTAATCTGTGTTGCCTCTGCTGAGTCTACTGTGAATCAGTGCCAGTTGTGAAAATATCATTTGTGTGTGGAATGCTACCAGCTTGGAACTGGAGTGAGAACAGCATGGCACATAGGCCACTGAATAGACAGATGATAAGGCCTTTTGAGCAGTGCGGTGTGATGAGTCATCCCTGAGTTAACTCTGAGCCTGAGCGTGATAATAATAATAATATATGGAGATATACCTATCTCATAGAGCTGGAACGGACCCTGAAGGGTCATTGAGTCTAGCCCCCTGCCTTCACTAGCAGGACCAATTTTGCCCCAGATCCCTAAGTGGCCCCCTCAAGGATTGAACTCACAACCCTGGGTTTAGCAAGCCAATGCTCAAACCACTGAGCTATCCCTCCCCCCCAGTCATCCCTCAGCCAGAGAGAGTGATAAGTTATTAGAGGCAGGTTTTGTGATAGGCCCCAGGCCATTCAGCCAGGGTTCAGCCAATCCACAGATGGGGACCCACCCAGGGGACCCTACGGCAGCTGTATAGTCTCTCCAGTCTACTCAATGTCACTACCTGGCTGGGAGCACTCCCGTTGCCCAGTAGTTCTGACAGAATGCTTCCGCTCCAGCTAGGCCTTGCTCCTGCTCTAGCCCATGCCTGTTTCCATGCTAGCCAGCCCCTGCTCCAGCCTGTACCTGCTCCTACCCCAGCCAGCTGGCAGCTGATGCCGACATAGGAACACAGATTGGAGAGGAGATCAAATCCTCGCATGTCTTGTGAGACTCATAGCTACTAGTACCCAAAATTGCTCCTTGACTCATCCAGTCTCACTTGTATTTCGGCTGAACAAATGCAAGGGGCAACTGCTTAATCTTATAGTCTTCCTATACCAAAAAAGAAAATTTTCTTATGAACACAGTGCAGGGACTTGTTCTTTTCAGCCTCTTCTCTGGGCTGATGCTATGTTCTGAGAGCCTGCCTTTTAATAGTTGTTATAGGTTTCACCCCCCACTCTGAACTTTAGAGTACAGATGTGGGGACCTGCATGAGAACCCCTAAGCTTAATTACCAGCTTAGATCAGTATGCTGCCACCACCCAAATTGTTTGAGTTATTTGGGAAACTCTGTCTTCCCCCAAAAAATCTTTCCCTCCCAAGTACTATAACCCTTCCCTGGGTAGCCTTGAGAGACTCCTCCACCAGGTTCCTGGTGAACACTGATCCAAACCCTTGGATCTTAAAACAAGGAGAAATTAACCATCCCCCGTCCTTTCCCCCACCAATTACTGGTGAGTCCAGATCCAACCCCCTTGGATCTTAAAACGAGGAAAAATTAATTAGGTTCTTAAAAAGAAGGCTTTTAATTAAAGAAAAGAAAGGTAAAAGAAAAACCTCTGGGAGATAGCATACAAACTGATCTCACAGACAACAGATTTAAAACACAGAGGATGTTCCCCTGGGCAAAAACCCTTAGTTACACAAAAGAATACCCAATTTGATTATTTCCCTAATGCACAAGACAAGTTACAAAAGAAAATAAACATAAACCTATGTATTCCTTTTCTAATACTTACTACTCTGATAAGAGGCTGATTCCTTGATCTTTTCCACTCTGGCCAAAACTGAAACTGAACTAAGACAAAGGGAACTTCCCTCCTTCCTTTTGAAACATCTTGTCCCCCCATTGGTTCCTCTGGTCAGGTGTCAGCTAGGCTAGGTGAACTTTTTAACCCTTTACAGGTAAAAGAGGCATTAACCCTTAACTGTCTGTTTATGACAGTTGTAAACATTGATAATTTGTGCAATCACTTGACTGAAGGCGCTCATATATTTTACTTGACAAACATTCACGGAGGCCAGACTAGATGATCTAATGGTACTTTATGGCCTTCCAATCTGTGGGGTTTTTTTTACCATATTTTAGATTGTGGAGTAGTCTCCCCCTCATGTCCCCTCCCTGCCACACACACACCCAGAAAAACTGTTGGGAGTCCCATTGCTTGAGTCATTTAAAAATAGACGGCATAAAAGATTGAACTGCATGACCTAATAGAACTTTTCCATCTCTAAATTCTATTGAATTTTGGATTATTCAGAAGATAAGAGCGACTTCTACTGTCCAATGTGTTAATTAGTCCACATTTGATCTTCATTCTTAAGCTTTGTAAAACTCTTCTTTCTTCTAATCTAAATCCACAGACTGATACAAGCCCACTACAGCCAATGAGAGTCTTTCCACTGATTTGAATGGGCTTTGGATCAGGCACATAATAATTGCCATAAACACAGGGAATCTCGTATTTCTTAGTTGTGGGTTTCGGTTACTGTAGATTGTCCTAAGAGAGTGGGAGCTGAACACAGAGTTCTTTCAATGATTCACAGAATCCAGATGTTGGAGATGGATAAGACCTGTTTGGTCATCTAGATCTACATCCTTCAATATCAGGATTGATATCTATAATTTATTTACTTGTGTATCACCTATTAATTGTAGTGATTCTATCATTTATGAGCCTAGGTTAATAACTATAACTGTTCTCATCCAAAAACCGCAAGGTATTAAGCAAACCATGTGATGGTGCTATTCTATTCTGTGTAGCTTTTTATACCGTCCTTATCACCATAGTATCTGATTGCCTCCCAGAAATGCATTAAGTGATGTGACTAACATCTATCACATGTGGTTCATTCTCTCTCATCCTTTTCCCAGGGGGAGAATTGTGTGTGTGTACAAGAGAGTGTTTTGTTTTGGTGGTGTGCGTGCGGGTGTGCTCAACTGTAATAGCGACTTTTAAAGGCATGCACCATGCATTGACTTGTATATAGTGGTTTTTACACAAGCGGGAAGTGAGGTGCAACACTTTGAATAGTTAGCTCCCAATTTGATTTTATTTATTTCGATATTTTTACTTAGTATTAAGCTGTCAGCTTTCATCCAAGGACATGTCTAGTTGGCAGCCGGTTTCAAGTGGAGTGCCCCAAGGGTCGGTCCTGGGGCCGGTTTTGTTCAATATCTTCATTAATGATCTGGAGGATGGCGTGGACTGCACTCTCAGCAAATTTGCTGATGACACTAAACTGGAAGGAGTGGTAGATACGCTGGAGGGTAGGGATAGGATACAGAGGGACCTAGACAAATTAGAGGATTGGGCCAAAAGAAACCTGATGAGGTTCAACAAGGACAAGTGCAGAGTCCTGCACTTAGGACGGAAGAATCCCATGCACTGTTACAGACTAGGGACCGAGTGGCTAGGCAGCAGTTCTGCAGAAAAGGACCTAGGGGTTACGGTGGACGAGAAGCTGGATATGAGTCAACAGTGTGCCCTTGTTGCCAAGAAGGCTAACGGCATTTTGGGCTGTATAAGTAGGGGCATTGCCAGCAGATCGAGGGACGTGATCGTTCCCCTCTATTCGACATTGGTGAGGCCTCACCTGGAGTACTGTGTCCAGTTTTGGGCCCCACACTACAAGAAGGATGTGGAAAAATTGGAAAGAGTCCAGCGGAGGGCAACAAAAATGATTAGGGGGCTGGAGCACATGAGTTATGAGGAGAGGCTGAGGGAACTGGGATTGTTTAGTCTGCAGAAGAGAAGAATGAGGGGGGATTTGATAGCTGCTTTCAACTACCTGAAAGGGGGTTCCAAAGAGGATGGATCTAGACTGTTCTCAGTGGTACCAGATGACAGAACAAGGAGTAATGGTCTCAAGTTGCAGTGGGGGAGGTTTAGATTGGATATTAGGAAAAACTTTTTCACTAGGAGGGTGGTGAAGCACTGGAATGGGTTACCTAGGGAGGTGGTGGAATCTCCTTCCTTAGAGGTTTTTAAGGTCAGGCTTGGCAAAGCCCTGGCTGGGATGATTTAGTTGGGATTAGGTCCTGCTTTGAGCAGCGGGTTGGACTAGATGACCTCCTGAGGTCCCTTCCAACCCTGATATTCTATGATTCTATGATTCTATGACATCAAAGCACTTTGCAAACAATAATAAGTACTGTTATACCCTTGTTATCAATGGAGAAACTGGGGCACAGAAAGGTTAAGTAACTTGTTTAAGGTCACACTGCCATTCTATGGCAGAGCTGACAATCAAACCAAGGTCACTCGTCTCCCTGTGATATGCTATATCCACTCGAAACTGATGGCTTCCCAAATAACTTAAGGCAAATTTAGGGCCATATGTGCAAAGAGGAGAACTATTCTACACACGCTATAATTTGCACACACAAATCATGTAACTGTGTGCCCAGCTACTAGCCAATGTGCACATACCAGTGCAAGTACTGAAAATCTAGCCCCTCACATCAAGACTGATCAGAGAGAGGATATCTGCTCCAAACTTATTCTTTCCCATTTTCCTCAATATCTCCACTAGAGATAACCATAGCATGATATACTTAGCCCACGAGTAGCCTCTCTGTCAGGAGTTCTGCACTTGTTCAAGTGTGTTATGCTTTCTGGAAGGAAACACCATAGAGTGAGACTCCATAAGAGGTTAAGGCAGAGACCACAGTGTTAGAATGGAGCAAAAGTCAGTAGGACTGGCATCAAATGTAAAGGGTCGAGGGAATATCAAAGGAAGATCAAAGATGAGAGTTAGCCCACTGAAGTCAATGGAGATGTTCCCATTGATTTCAATGATGAGGGCCTTACATTCTACCCTTGTACTCATGGTGAGTAATACCCTACAACATGCGTAGTCCCACTGAAATCCAGAGGGCTGTGTGGATATGTAGTAAGGTACTGGGCCCAGTGTAAGGAAGTAGTAGATCAGGGAGATGGGGGCGGGGGAGAGAAAGGTCCAGTCATATGGATAGAGAAGGAGAAGAATGAAGTTGGAGAAGCAAGGAGGGTCTGGTCAGGTGGGAACAAGGTCTTCCTCAGAAGCAAAGGAGATCAGAAGGAGTGTTATCTGTTTGGAGCAGTGGTTATTTACTGGTAGCTAAGTAGGCAGATAATGGTGTGGAAGTGAGATCAAGACAAGGGTGTTACTCCCTTTATGGATGGCTAGAAAAAAAAAAACATCAGGAAATCCAGGGTAATTTCTAAACAGTGGAATTTTTTCACTCAGTCAAAATGTTTAAGATCTGTGCTTTATTGAGTGAATACATATAGAAAAGGGTAAGATTGTCATCAGGTGTAAATCACTGTAGCTCCATTGAAGTCAATGAAACTACCCTGATTTTGACAAACTGAGGATCTGGCCCTTCTAAGTTTGATGCTGCTCTGGCAACAATAACCATGATCTTTGTAGAGGGAACACAGTTCAGAATGCAACCAGCCTTTGACCAACAAGGAACATGTTTGCAACATCATTTGATCAATTCTATGATTGCTTTTTAAATGGAAATGGAGAACCTATGTACTTATTACACCAGGTTCAAACAAAGCTTTATAGGAAGCGTATAAAGGAAGCCACACAGGTTATGTCATGTTCAACTTTCTCTTGTTACAAAGGCTCTCAGGCACAAAGCACTGATTCTCATTAGGAATATACACAAGTATGGAGGGGAAACAACCTCCTCCCTCTCCACACTACCATCGCCACCAAATCCTCAGTGTATTTTATTCATCCAGAAATACACTCGCTGAGAACAGGGCAGATTGTCATGAACTACAGAGTCTGCTGATTTATGAGGGGGGATAAAAAGTCCATTTGTTTCTGCAAAACCTGGTTAGAGAAATTAGAAGAGCCTCTAGAAAATTTTAACTTGCCTGTCCAGCATCTACACAACGAATAAACCACACTCTTCCCTGACCCTGACAGCATTACTGGTTATCTTAACAAGGATAAACCTGGGGGGAAATCTCTAATGTGTTAGGTACAAACATGCTAAATTCAACGTCAGGACTGAAGCTCTGTTTACTGTGTGCTGAAGAGACTCCTGGAATATCAGAGTGCACATGAATATGTAGATTATTTTGGCTTTGAACAAGCCATGGCCAATGCAAGACATTCTCCTTCTCCATTAATATTTACATTGCCCTATAAGTTCTCTAGAGTTACCAAAAAAAAAAAAAAAGAAAGAAAGATTTCTGAGGGGGAAAAAATGACATCATGAAGCAATCAAAGTCTAAGAGAAAGTCAGCCCCACCCCCAAAAAAGTGACTAAGCTGAAGATATCAGAAGTATTTCAAGTTGTCGCTGAAGACAGAGGAAGACGGACAGTAGATAGACACATGAAAGAGCCCTTGTGTGAGAAGAAAAACAAAAATGAGAGAGTAAGAACAATGTTGGATTTCTGGAAAGAATCATTAACTAAAAAAGATGTTTGATACCCAACGGTGTAAAGATGAAGAATGCAAGTTGACTGAACTTCAGAGAGATGAAAGTAATAATTAATGAATGGGAAAATGAGTAGGCTGGAAAATGGAAGCAGTGGATAATGCCATGGCAATGACCACTATGAATTACAGAGGATTATAGAGTGTGATGAATGGCTGTGGCTTTCAAGGATGCTTAATAGAGTTAGGTGACCAACTCTCTTTGCATTTGAATGGGATGCAGGTGCCTGATTCCCTTAGGACCTCTAGAAAATGCCAGCCTATATATTTAATCACACACAAACACATTCAGATTACATTAAAATAATATTATTAAGGTTGCAAAGTCAAAGTTAAGATATGCCAGAATTAAGGCTGTCCCCTTGTGTGTATGCACTATGATAAAGTCTTTAATTACATGATTAAACATTTTCTCCACAAGACCCCTGCCAAGGATGGATGGTTCTCTTAATGAGCAGGTTTTCGATGTTTTGTTTTATCCTCATTGTGTGGTCACAGGCCTTATTTACTGCCCACTATTTATACTCTGCTCTGAACACAGAATTATTAATTTCCTCATGGGCTTTTCTGTGACTCTTACCACTGCTGTATCTGAACACTTCACAAACATTAATGAATTTATTTTCACAACATCCCTGGGAGATGAGCGGGCATTATTATCCCCATTTTACAGATAAAAAAATGAGGCACAGAGCAACAAAGGTCAAAAATATCCACTAAGTTTGGGTGCCCAAGTTTGAGACACCAGATTTTTTTTTTCTGATTTTTCAGAATACTTAACATTATATAGCACTTAATATGTTCAAAACACCCAGTCCATCAAGAGATGTATCTGAGTACATTGGCATGTAGAGTGATAAGAAAACTACCAAAGGACCAAAAAGAACTTTACATGGCCTAGATTTCAAATAGGTGATGACATTACTGTATTGTCAACAAGAAAAATGGAAAGATCAGGAGTCATGACACAGGAGTTTGTCTTCAAATTAGGAAATTAAAACAAGAATAATCAGTTTGGGATCATTTTATTTTCCTCCCATTTTTGAGCACTTAAAATTTTATCCTCAACCTTGAGGGATAGAAACATGCATGTTTGTTTGTTTTTTGTAATGAAAAGTGAGATTCTCACATAATCAAATCTCTCTGGGAGCTGGGCCTTTAAGAAAACCACCAGATATTTAGAGATGCACTACCCCATACTGCTCATCCATGTGCACACTCATGATAGTGCCAAGTCTGACCCTGAGCAGATCAGCAGGACCACAGAGTTCTGGGAGCTAAGTTGAAAGGGTCGGGGAGCAGGTCATGTTCTCATCCATTCTCCTGGTTGAGGGTAAGAACCCAGGCTGGGATATGCGCATTGTGAAGATGAATCAATGACTGCACAGATGTTGTCAATGAGAGGCCTTTGGCTTCCTCCACCATGGGATGCTGCTCTGGGAAGAAGGTCTACTGGGAAGAGACAGTGTCCACCTGACCAAGAAGGGAAAGAACATTTTTGAGCACCAACTCACCAACCTAGTGAGGAGATCTTTAAACTTGTGTCAAAGGGGGCAGTTGAAAATGTTCACAGGTAAGTATAACAAAAAGTGACCTTAAGAGCGGGTTAGATGTTGAGAGGGACATGGAAATTTACAATTGGGTCTTAGGAACAACAACAAGAGAATCAATAGGGGAATCTGTTCAAAATTTTAGATGCCTATACACAAATGCAAGTAGCGTGGTGAATAAACAGGATGAACTGGAAGTATTAGCACATATGCTAAATTATGACTTAATTGGTATCACGGAGACTTGGTGGGATAAATTTCATAACTGGAATATTGGTAACAGGGATATAGCTTGTACGGGAAGGACAGGAAGGGTAAAAAGGGAAGAGATGTTGCATTATACATCAATAATATATGTAGTTGTTCTGAGGTTCAGAAGGAGATGGGAGGCAGACCAGTTGAGAATCTCAGGGTAACGTTTAGAGGTAAATAATAGGGGTGATGTCACGGTAGGGGTCTACTGTAGCCCACCAAATGAGGAAGAGGAGGTGAATCAGGCATTTCTAGAACAAATAGCACAAATATCCAAAACACAAGACCTAGTAGTAATGGGGGATTTTAACTACCCAGACATGTGTTGGAAAAGTAATAAGGCAAAACACACAATATCCAAAGTGCTTGGAATGTATTGGGAACAAATTTTTGTTCCAGAAAATGGGGGAGATAATGGTGGGACAGCCATTTTAGACTTGATTCTGACCTACAGGAAGGAATTGGGAGTGAATCTGAAGGTGGAAGGCAATTTGGGTGACAGTGGGTAAAAGGACAGATTTCATGATTCCAAGAAAAGGAAGGAGTGAGAGCAGAAGAATAAGGACAATGAGCTTCTAAAATGCAGATGTTAAACTCACAGAACTGGTAGGTAAGGGTATGTCTACACTACCTGCCGGATCAGCGGGTAGTGATCAATCTATCGGGGATCGATTTTTCGCATCATCGATCCCCAATCGCTCTTCTGTCGACTCCAGAACCAGACCACGGCGAGAGGCGGAAGCGGAGTCGATGGGGGAGCGACAGCCATCGATCCCGCGCTGCGAGGACGCAAAGTAAGTGATTCTAAGTCGATCTAAGATACGTCGACTTCAGCTACGCTATTCTCATAGCTGAAGTTGTGTTTCTTAGATCAACCCCCCCCCCCCCCCCCCTCAGTGTAGACCAGGCCTAAGATCCCACAGGAAGAGAATCTAGGGGAAAAGGGTGTTCAAGATTGCTGGCAGTTTCTCATGGCGACAATATTAAAGACATAACTGCAAACTATCTCGATGCAAAGGAAAGAGAGGAAGAATAGTAAGAGGCCAATATGGGTGCATCAGGAGCTCTTTAATGACCTGATAATCAAAAAGGAATTCTACAAAAAGTGAAAACATGGACAAATTGCTAATGAGGAGTACAAAAGAGGGGGGGAAGCATGTAGGAACACAACTGGAAAGGCTAAGGCACAAAATGAGTTACACCTAGCAAGGGACACGAAAGCCAATAAGAAGAGGTTCCTTCAATACATGAGGAGCAAGAAAGAGATGAAGGAAAGTGTAGGTCCTCTATTCAGTGGGGAAGGAGAGTTATTAATTGATGACATCAAGAAAGGTGAGGTGTTTAATGCCTACTTTGCTTCAGTTGTTAGTGGGCTATAAATTGGTGTGATATGCCATAAATCCAGTGTCTCTATTCTGTCCATGATTTTTAGTGTCTAGCAAAGTTATGAATTTAAGCTCCCAGGCTCATCTGTTGAAGTTGCTGTGCAGATTTCCTTTGAGAATCAAGACTGAGAGGTCAACTATAGAGTGATCGTTTTGTGAAAAGTTTTCACCCAGAAGTGTTAGGATGTTTTTGTCTTTTATCATTATTTTGTGGGGAAAGTAGATTGCATGATGGAACGGGGCACCTGCTACCTGAAGAAGAGCTCCGTTTAAGCATGAAAGCCTGTCTCTCTCACCAGCAGAAGTTGGTCCAATACAAGATATTAGCTCACCCCCCTTATGTCTAAAATAGAGATCTAGCATGCAGAGTGGATATGTGTAATGCCAACAGACCCTGGTTGTCGGCAGGCGGGATTGAACCTGGGACCTGTGGAGCTTAGTGCATGAGCCTCTACTGCATGAACTAAAAATCAACTGGCTATTAGCTAAGGCTGTAGAACAGACTCATTAATTGCATGCTATCTCTCTCTAAGTGGTCTCGGTGCCACTTGATGGGACAGAACACCACATTCAAGAGGTGTGTGGGTTACATATGGAAGTAACCCATTTTGGGGCCATACGACTTAACCACTGACATTTCCAAATTAGTGCATCTGTCTTCAATTTCATCCAGATTTCTCCAACATTCATACTGTTCTTGCTTAACAAATAATGACTATTACAGTGTTTAAGGGACAGATCCTGCTAGCACTTATGCACGTGCCTAAATTCATGCTTGTGAGCAGACCCGCTGGATTTTATGGGAGTACTCACATTAGGAAAGTTATATTCGTGCTTAAGGATTAGACTGTGACTTACTGAAGTTAAAAAATGGATTCACTGGTAAAGCTAACTTTAGTATAGATTTTGCTGTAGAACTTGGAGAAACTTTTCAGCAGAATCTTTTGCTTTTTCCCCCAGTGGAAAATGCAGATTCAACAACATTGAAACATTTTGCAGAGTCATGTCAGTTTCACCAAGTTGTTCATGTTGAAAACAAGCAAAGAAAAATATTCAAAAGTCAACATGTTTAATTTTGAAATGTTTCAAAATGTAAATGTAGACATTGCCTCAGGTTAATTGTTAAAAAAATTCAAAAAATATTAAAATCACAAAATGAAATGTTTCATTTCTGGTGAAACCAAATGTTTCATTTGACTCAAAATTATTTTTTACTTCTTAATTTCCCCTCAAAAATGGTCTTGGTTTATCGCTCCCCACTCCCATCTTTTTTTTTTTTTTAATTGCCAGAAAACTGAAAAATTAGTTATTCACACAACTCTGTGTTTCTAGCCTCTAGTCCTGTGCTACATGTGCTAGACCACATTGCTGCTCAAAATATCTTTCTCGGTGTGTGCGTGTAGACAGACAACACTGACAAATTCCTGAATCGCAGTTCTATTTTTCATCAAGTACTCTGAATAAACTTTCTGTCTCTATGCTGCCTGAACACATCATTACTTGATATATTCCTTTCTCATTGCTCCATCAGAGCATGAGGGATCAGGAGGAGATGAGCAGTCACCTATGGTACAGTTTATGAAAGAATATATAGCAGCTTAAGATATTGTCTTCCAATTTGACTGCACTGTGCAATTCATTTCCTGTTTTCTTGTCTTTCAATAGCACTCCTTTGGCAGATAGGAAAGACAGTATATATTTGAATAGCAGACATCCAAGCCAAAATATTTGCACATGAAGTAATTGAATGACTGGAAGACAAAGATAATTTTCTTATTATTAATCCTGCACAATTTAGTTCAGAACACCTGCACATCTCCCATATGCATTCAGTTTCACAGATTTTTTCCCCCCTCTGACATGTGGTTATTTAATCTTCTGCCAACACTGTCTATGGAGCATATTTTTCCTAGCTATGCCCACTAAGACTTTATACTATTGATGTTTTCACAGTGAATGGTGCATGTGTGTCAAATTATAGCTACTGATCTATGTTTGTTTCTTAATGTGTATAGTTGTTTAGATAGCATTATAGCTTGTCTGACTATGGATATATAAATAAAAGGAGGAGAGGTGGGAACAGAAAACAACCAGCCACCTTCATTTCTTATATGAATTTCATTGTTGAGTGAAGACTGTTTATTTGAATTGAAAATACACTGGAATCAATGTTTCTTTATATATGGGTTATCTTCTATTTTTGGTAACAAATGGAAGTAATAAGATATAGAACTGGAGTGAACAGAAACCTCTTCTATTTTTCCACAAAAAAATAGATCTTTTATAACTACATTGTGTCAAATTTCTTTTTGTCTTAAAATGTTATTATTCTATCTATCCCAATAATATTCAGTCTCTTAAAAGGATGCTGTCAGGCATTTAAAAATATAGGTTATTTTTATTATTAATCTCCAATTTTGGTGACACCCTCTTAAAAGGCCTAAAAAGCAAATATAGTCCATACCAATTTAACGACTCTCCCCCACCCCCAGCTATTAATTTTCCCCTGTAAGTTGTGGTTAGACTCAACACACTGCAGGTAGGTTAGTTCAATGGCTATAGCACTAGATTGGGACCTCTGACTGGATGAGTTCTGGTCCTGGGTCCACCACTGATGTGTGAATGTTAGCAAGTGTTTCCTACCTCAGTTTCCCATTTATCTGTCTTCTCTATTTAGACTGTAAGCTGTTTGAGGAAGGAACTGTCTTCTTCTGTGTGTGTAAAGCACCTCTTACTATAGTAAAAACAATAATATGTTTTGTTTACTCCCTTGTCAGTGCCAGAGCCTCATTGCTGACAATGGATTTTATTCTCTTTTCACACTCACACACCCTTGTTTTTACTCCAGTACAAAACCCACTGACACCATTCAGGGCACATTGGCCCTCATCCTGGGAAGTTCAAGCCTTCTCAACTTCCATTGGGTTCAGTGCTAGTTGGGAGCATTCAGCACATTCTAGGAGGAGCTAAGTTTGGCTTTGTAACACACTCTGCAGGACCACTAGAGGTAGCAGATGGCCAGACAATGTTGTTTATTTAGTGAGCCCCAATATATTGCTACTATATTTTTTTGGTACCTTAATGATTTAAAAAACCCAAAACGAAACCTGGGGAGCAGAACTTTTTCCTCTCTGATTATAACACTTTCAGGGTATTGCTGATCATAGAATATCAGGGTTGGAAGGGACCTCAGGAGGTCATCTAGTCCAACCCCCTGCTCAAAGCAGGACCTAATCCCAAATGAATCATCCCAGCCAGGGCTTTGCCAAGCCGAGCCATAAAAACCTCTAAGGAAGGAGATTCCACCACCTCCCTAGGTAACCCATTCCAGTGCTTCACCACCCTCCTAGTGAAATAGTGTTTCCTAATATCCAACCTAGACCTCCCCCACTGCAGCTTGAGAACATTTCTCCTTGTTCTGTCATCTTCCACCACTGAGAACAGCCTAGATCCATCCTCTTTGGAACCCCCCTTCAGGTAGTTGACAGCCGCTATCAAATCCCCCCTCCCTCTTCTCTTCTGCAGACTAAATAACCCCAGTTCCCTCAGGCTCTCCTCATAACTCATGTGCTCCAGCCCCCTAATCATTTTTGTTGCCCTCCGCTGGACTCTTTCCAATTTTTCCACATCCTTCTTGTAGTGTGGGGCCCAAAACTGGACACAGTACTCCGGATGAGGCCTCACCAATGATCATTATGAATCCTTTCACTCTTGAACTACAGCAAGGGAGGAAATTAATGACCATTGTGTTGATGGTTCAGGTAATGTTAATTGTCTGTTAGGAACTTTACTGAGGCTGTGTTTTAAACTAACCTTTTATCTTTCAGGAACCTAGTAGGAAGACATAATCTAATGTACAGAAAGCAAGAGTGCAGCTGAGCTGGGTCTTAGCACCTATGCTCCTAAACTTGAGTATCAAACTTGGTTTAAAATTTCTAGTATGTTAGATTTCATGAGCAGGATCTATCAAAACTGTTTGTAAAATAAACTCTCACTTTCTTCCCAAGCTTTGGGTCTATTTGAACTGGGTATGGGAAAGGTTTATGTTGGCATATTTACCAGCATATTTGCTTTGACTGAATATATTATGCTTCACTTCCTGTCTCAGTGTGTTGTATAGTGCTGCAGTGAAAGGTCAAACAGCCACCATGATCCACTTCCTGTCCTAAACTGTAGTGTCGAGTTCCTGGGCCTGGTGAAAGTCCATCCTCCAAGTGGCTACGTTTTATTATTTCCGTGGCAGTTGGGATAGCTATTGAATTGTACTTACAATATATGGCAATACACTGTAGACAGATAACTAGGCATTCAAGTGGTTTAGACAATTCAAGTTGAAGCGCTGGGGTGCTTTATAGTTACTAACTTTACTGTCACTGGACATTTCCCCCCTGCATTTATGCAGTTTCTTACACTCTGATTCTGGGTGTCTGATTAGCATAAACACTGTATGGTTATTCCCCAATAGCCATAGAGCATAAAACCCCCTCTTTTCTGATTGGGTGGCAGCCATTCAGAGTGCACAGTGGTTTTGCATAAGTAAGGTACAGTTATTTCTCCAGTATCCTACTGCATATGTGTACATCTTTTTACTCTGATATGGCTTCTGTAATACTTGTGCACCAGGTGGCTGCTTACATTGACTTTCAAACTATTTGCCAGCAACAAAGTTGTTACCTTCTTTTTTCACCTTTAGCTGATCCAGAAAAAACTCCCAAATGTACACAAAAAATGATGAGAAATAACTCCCCTAAGAAAAAGTGGATGGTCTGGGAAAGTGTTTGAAATATAGAAATTAAAAACCTTCTTGTTCCTTTCACATAAATAATGGCTTGTTGCTCCAGCTGAAATCAATGGAGGTTTTCTAATAACTTCACCGAGAGGCAAATCAGATCCTCACTCTTCTTCTGTAATATGATTGGTTTGTATTGTCATAGCACCTCTATCTAGTTCTGTTAAGTATTGCATGTACACATAGTAAGAGACAGTCCCTGCCACAGGGAGCTTGCAATCGAAATAGTGAGCCAGACAAAGCATTTGAGAGGGATATCCTCATTTTGCAGATGGAATCCTGAACTAAGGCCCAAATCCTAAACTCCACTTGGAGTTAGGTACCTAACTACCTTTGAGAAGCTGGGCCTAAGGGACTTGCCCAAGGTCACTCAACAAGTCTCTGGCTGAATTAGAAAGTGATCCTAGATCACCTTAGGCCAATGGCTTAACCAGAAGACCATCTTTCTCCCTCTTTATTAAAGCCAAACCACCGTATCACAGAAGTCAGATGGGTTTGGATTTTCTTTCTTCCTAAACTGTTATCTAGTCAACCTTCAGAGTGTTTCCTTCATGAGCATAGGGCATGACTGTGAAACATAACGTTTCATGGGAGGCAAGCATTAAGGTTACATTATACAATGAGTTTTCCACCAAGCAGCCTTACAAACAAAGTGGAAAATGCTATTTGAAGTTGAAAGAATCACTGACCTCAGTAATAGAGCTGGTTTGAAAATATCCATCAAAACATTTGTTAATGAAAAATGGCTTTTCAACTACGTGGAAATTTTGCAGGAAAAAATACTGTTCTCATTAAAAAAATAATAATCAGATTTTGGTCAAAAACTGGTTTCGGTAATTTGATAGAAGCCTGACAAATGTCAGTTAAAAAAAAAAAAACAAGCAAACTTAGTTTTCACTGAACTTTCTTGCGAGAGGGGAGAAGCATCATTTTCTGACTAGAACTGCTAATTACCAAGTATAAATAGTGAGATCCTGATTCTCCATTGCCTCACTCCCTTTGTCATCCTTTACAGCTAGGCAGAGGGAGCTCAGAATGTTACTAACTCATAGATGTGCTGCTGTGCACTTACTCTTGTAAAGGAGAACACAAAGTGCATGATAGACAAGTTGGGTAACAGATGTCAAGCCTCCTACTTTAGTGCAGAAATGTGACTGAATCTGAAACTATTTGTGCATGTAAACTGTCATAAGCCCTAGTAACAATTAACAATTTGGATCCAGATCTGGATTTCCAACACCCAACGTTTTGGAGTTGGAATTCTGATTTCAACCCATCCCTAGTTTTAACGAGTAATTTTCTTACCTCTTTCTTAATGGAGTTAAGAAAACTACTCCAGAAAACTGGAGATGGTTTTAAATCAGAATTTAAGGTGTAGGACTGAAACTTCAGGAGTGGGAAATCCAGATCTGGATGGGAATTGTTAACTAGAACATTCCAAAGGAAGATGATTAAAGAACTGTAGAATGCATTTTGTTTTTGAAGGGGAACAGTAATACCCCCTTAGCAGTACATTTCTCCCTGAGCCTTGGTCTATCTTCAGAGAAGACCCTTCCAAGCCCTCAGATAAAGAACCAACCCAATCTTATATTGTACTTTAAAAAATCTGAAAAGAAATTGTGTAAACATTTTCCAGCCCCATGCAGCTGGAGGCATGAAGGACTGAGCTACAAGCAGTGGTGGAGTGCTGTGCTGTGTTTTTGCAAGTACAAGACAGAAAATCTATGTAATTACCTCTGAAGCTGAAGAAGCTGTGCAGCCTGACAGAACAGCATGTGTAGGAAGCACTTTGTCAGGTCTCTGCTGACTAATTTCCCACTTTACACAGATTTTTTTTTCCTAGTAGTCTTTCAGGATTAACCCTCCATATGCCCATCTCTCCTCTTCTCTGCCCCTCCCCCTCCTATGTTGGTATATAAATATATTTGATGTAGAACAGAAAAACACTGTACAATTAAAAACATAGGACCAAGGACTGTCTACTGTGTAATGCAACAGCCACTGCACCAGCCAATCCGAGATGGATGGAGGGAAGAAAGCTAAGATGAAGTGGTGGCTGGAAAGGGGATTTCCTTCTACATATGAGCATTTGCAAATTCTCATTTCCCATCATGAGCTTTGTTTTGAAAGTGCTGTCACGTCAGCTTTAGTTTGTGCAGTAATGAAGTCATCCCATGAGTCAGAGATGGGAAAGGATTTATTAGGTCACATGGGCTCAGATCATCCAAGGTATAGAGACACCTAACTCCCCTTGAAATCAATGGGAATTAGGCACGTACAGACCTTTGAGGATCAGGGCACTAGTCCCTGAGTGCCATTACAGGGTCATTCCCTACATTCTATCCCCCAGGACTTTCATAGAATATCAGGGTTGGAAGGGACCTCAGAAAGTCATCTAGTCCAACCCCCTGCTCAAAGCAGGACCTAATCCCAACTAAATCATCACAGCCAGGGCTTTGTCAAGCCTGACCTTAAAAACCTCTAAGGAAGGAGATTCCACCACCTCCCTAGGTAACCCATTCCAGTGCTTCACCACCCTCCTAGTGAAAAAGTTTTTCCTAATATCCAATCTAAACCTCCCCCACTGCAACTTGAGACCATTACTCCTTGTTCTGTCATCTGGTACCACTGTGAACAGTCTAGATCCATCCTCTTTGGAACCCCCTTTCAGGTAGTTGAAAGCAGCTATCAAATCCCCCCTCATTCTTCTCTTCTGCAGACTAAACAATCCCAGTTCCCTCAGCCTCTCCTCATAACNATTGTAGTACGGAGCCCAAAACTGGACATAGTACTCCAGGTGAGGCCTCACCAATGTCAAATAGAGGGGAACGATCATGTCCCTCGATCTGCTGGCAATGCCCCTACTTCTACAGCCCAAAATGCCGTTAGCCTTCTTGGCAACAAGGGCACACTGTTGACTCATATCCAGCTTCTCGTCTCTTTGTCCAGCTCATTTCCCAATGTCCCACATTGGTCCATGTGAGTAATATGGTGGGAAACTATTCAGATACTAGGAAGTGAATTCTTTGACCAGCAACCTCAGGTTTGCTTAACCCACCATCCCCAGGTCTCAAACCTTCAGTCAGATACACACAGATGGACTCCTGCACCCAGACAGATTCATGGATTTGGAGGCCAGAAAGGGTTTTGATGATCAACCAGTCTGACCGCCGAGCCATGGGCTCTCCCCTAGCTGTTCCTCCTTGAAGCTCATAACGAGCGGTGCCCTGTTGATTTCAATGAGGCCTGGCAAGAGTCCAGAGATCCACCCACTGGGATCCAGTCATGACCAAACTGTGGAGCCTTTGACCTTTGCTTGATTGATTGAATCCCGGACTATGATTTTTACAAGCAGACTTTGTTTGCGGAGTGATTCTTCCCTTATGAAATAGGTGCCCAGCTCTTACTTCCTTCTACCCTCAACGACCTTATTCCACAGTGAAAAAGCTGCCTCTTTTTATTTTATTTTGATTTTTTATTTTAGCAGGAGGAGCAAAGCAAATGCAACTTCAAAGTGTGGCTCAACTGGAGAAATTAGTGTTTTGTCTGAATCCTTCTGTGATCCATAAATATCATCTTTATTCATACTATAACACTCTCCCCATTAAGTGGCTCAATGCACTGAGTTATGCATTTAATAAAACAGAGGACCCAATAATCAATTTATACTTCTTTTTTTTGTAATCCACATTGGTTACCACAATTATAGTCTATCTGGTACAAATCCCCAAAACAGTCAGAAGGGGAGTTGATTAGTCAGCTCTTAACTCCCTTCCCCCTCCCTTTGTCTTTTAATTCTCTATAGTGCTGCATAAATAAAGCACCTGAAATTAAAAAATACCAGCTGTATGTTCTAATCCTGTGTGTATCACAGAATCATAGAATATCAGGGTTGGAAGGGACCTCAGTAGGTCATCGAGTCCCACCCCCTGCTCAAAGCAGGACCAATCCCCAACTAAATCATCCCAGCCAGGGCTTTGTCAAGCCTGACCGTAAAAACCTCTAAGGAAGGAGATTCCACCCCCTCCCTAGGTAATCCATTCCAGTGCTTCACCACCCTCCCAGTGAAAAAGTTTTTCCTAATATCCAACCTAAACCTCCCCCACTCCTTGTTCTGTCATCTGCCACCACTGAGAACAGTATAGATCCATCCTCTTTGGAATCCCCTTTCAGGTAGCTGAAAGCAGCTATCAAATCCCTCCTCATTCTTCTCTTCTGCAGACTAAACAATCCCAGTTCCCTCAGCCTCTCCTCATAAATCATGTGCTCCATCCAGGGCTGCCGAGAGCAGGTTTGGGTCCCGGTGAAAAAAAATTTTTGGCCCCCCCAGCTAGGGTGAGCAGACAGCAAGTGTGAAAAATCAGGACAGAGGTGGGGGGTAATAGGAGCCTATATAAGAAAAAGACCCCAAAATCGGGACTGTCCCTATAAAATCGGGACATCTGGTCACCCTACCCCCAGCAAGGGCGGACCGGCTAAACAGGGCCGATGAAAGGGGAGGGAAGCCGGGCCCGGAATTTTTTCGGGCCCCCCAGCAAGGGCAGACTGGCTACACAGGGCCGACGAGGGGGGTGGGGGCAAGCCGGGCTCCAGGCCCCCTTCCGGACCGCCGGGCCCTGGTAATTTGTACCGGCTTCCCTCCCCCTCTCGTCGGCCCCGGTCCATCCCCCTAATCATTTTTGTTGCCCTCCGCTGGACTCTTTCCAGGTAGGTACAGAGGGCTAGATTCTGATCCCTTTACTCAGGTTCTACAGTGTCCTATTCCACAAACTGTCCCTTTGGAGGAAGCTGCTGCCCAAGAAAAGTAAAGGGGTCAGACTCTGGCCCAGGGCAACAAACTATGAGTCTGATCCTGATAGGTGCAGAGCACCCTCAATTCCCAGTGCAGATTTTGGCCCTATCTTCACACCCCCTGCCCTTTCTGTCTCATTTTATCTCTCCCCCATTGGCAGTAAGGAGATTCCAAGGCTTCACATTTACCCAAGTGAGGTGAGTGTTCTAAAAGGGTGTCTTCATGCACATTTGTTATAGGGGAATAAAAGCTGGTCTGTAATGCACTAGTTGGCTTCTCTTCTCTTAACTTCAATCAAATTAGACTTTCCTCCACCCCACCTCCCACTGCTTTCGGTGAAAGGGAGCTACCTGCATTGAAGTACTTAGAAGTTTTGGGGGCTAGATTGTTTCAAACCTCAATAGCTGAGTGTGTTCCCCTTGGAATACCCTAGGCAAATTCAAGAAAAAGCTTGTGCTTTTCCTTGCCAGTGGGGTTTCTGGGAATCTATGGTTCTGTTTAGTGATCATTTTGCAGCCAGGAATTGAACAAAATGCAATTGACAAATTAAATTCAACCAATTTAGGCCAATTTAAACCTGTGGGGTGGGGAAATGGTACTTTTCTATGCAGTACACAGACCACATGCGTACGGCTGGATTCATCGTATAAATGCATTTCAAAAAGGGGCCAAACAGAATATTAGATGTGTGTTTAACCTTTGTACAGTCAACAGGATCATACTTAAATAAAAATCGATGTTTCATAGGTGGGGGGAGCCATGCCGCACAGAGATGTGAGAAAACTCATTCAGAAGAAGAGCAAGAATCACTGACTCATCCTTGCATTTTTGATCCTTAAAGAACCAGTTGGTTTCCAAGTAATTAACACTAGGAAACTATTGTAATTAGAAGAACACTTTGGTAGCACCTGCCACACAAGACTCTCAAAGCCTCTTACAAACATTCTGGAATGACACCTTTCAACTAGACCCGGTCAAATGTTTTCATGCCAAACATGTTTTCCAATAACATTTTTCAGGTTTTCTTGGAAAACCCTCCAAATGAACATGTTTTTAGTTGCTGAAATCTGAAAAATGTGAAAAAAACCTTAGGTTTGAACAGAGACTGGCTCGGTCATTACACTAATTGAATCTATTTCCCCATGTTGAAGTAGCCTCACACTTTTGTGTCAACTGTCCGAAATGGGCTATCTTGATTATCACTTCAAAAGTTTTTCTCCCCTGCTGTTAATAGCTTCTCTTAATTAATTAGCCTCTTACAGTTGGTATGGCTACTTCCACCTTCTCATGTTCTCTGTATGTATAAATATCTTCTTACTGTATGTTCCATTCTATGCATCCGAAGAAGCGGACTGTAGCCCACAAAACCTTATGCTCAATAAATTTGTTAGTCTAAGGTGCCACAAGTACTCCTGTTCTTTTGAAGTAAAATTTCAGTGATAACAAAATTTGATATCTTCCATTGTCGTTTGCAGTGTTGCAGCCATGTTGGTAACAGGATATGAGAGAGACAAGGTGAGTGAGGTAATGTCTTTTACTGGACCAACTTTACTGGAGAAAGAGACAAGCTTTCAAGCTCCACAGAGCTCTTCTTCAGGTCCGTCGAAAGCTTGTCTCTCTCACCAACAGAAGCTGGTCCAAGAAAAGATAGTATCAGAGGGGTAGTATCAAGAAAAGATATTACCTCACCTACCTTGTCTCTCTCAAAGGAAACAAAAGCATTTTTATTTTTGTCAAAATGTTTAATGGAAACAAAAAACCCCATTTCCCTGACCAGCTGTAATTACACCACTTCTGTGAGGTAGGAGAATATTATTATCCCCATTGGAGAGGGGGAAACTGAGGCAGGGGCATGTTAAGTAATGTGCCCAAACTCACTCAGGCAGTTGGTGGCAGAGCTGGGAGTCCTGCTCTTCAGATTTAGCCACGAGAGTAAACGTCCTCTTCATCGACCTGTTTTATTATTTTTACCCAGAGCCCATTGGTAAGCATTTCCAGCAATTGGGAAGCAAGATGCAGAACACTCTTGCAAAAAGCAAATCCTAACAAGCCTTTGCACCCCAGTGCCAGAAATCCTCTACAATGTCCTGTGGTGTGTTCCCAGTGCAGTACTTCTCACTCTTATTTCACTATCTGACCACAGTGGTAGGAACCAGATAGGTCAGACAGTACCATGTATCCAGATATAGGAAACAAGAGTAGTGGTAATACACTGGTTAGGTGTGTGGGATCACTTCTCCAGCTAGTGAATGACCAAGCTAAGAACTTGCTGCAACTGCCAGCTAATGGCCATGATCCTTTACATCAAGTGGTTGAGGCCTATGTTCTTACCGTTGATGGTCCAGTTTCTGAACATAAGAACAGGTCAGACCAAAGGTCCATCTTGCCCAGTATCCTGTCTTCCGACAGCGGCCAGTGCCAGGTGCCCCAGAGGAAATGAACAGAACAGGGAATCAGCAAGTGATCCATCCCCTGTCACGCGTTCCGGCTTCTGGCAAACAGAGGCTAGGGACATGATCTCTGCCCATCCTGGCTAATAGCCATTGATGGACCTATCCTCCATGAATTTATCTAGTTCCTTTTTGAACCCTGTTACAGTCTTGGCCTTAACAACATCCTCTGGCAAAGAGTTCCACAGGTTGATTGTGCGTTGTGTGAAGAAATACTTTTTTGTTTGTTTTAAACCTGCTGCCTATTAATTTCATTGGGTGACCCCTAGTTCTTGTGTTATGACGAGCAGTAAATAACACTTCCTTATTTACTTTCTCCACATCTGTTATGATTTTATAGACCTCTATCATATTCCTCCTTAGTCGTCTTTTCCAAACTGAAAATCCCAGTCTTATTAATCTCTCCTCATATGGAAGCTGTTTTACATCCCTAATAATTTTTGTCACCCTTTTCAGAACCTTTTCCAATTCCAATATATCTTTTTTGAGATGGGTGACCCATCTGCATGCAGTATTCATGATGTGGGTGTACCACGGATTTATATAGAGGCAATATGATATTTTCTGTCCTCAGCTTGGGGATATGTTGGGGTTTGGTAGTTTTGAGGATGGAACAAGATTCTATGCATGGTCCATGCATCACTGAATGGAGATACAATACTTCTGCTCACATACTTCTGCTCACATGTATATCCTGCAACTGCTTGGTAAACTTGCTAATTAAGATAGTTTCATAAATATAATTGATCTCTCTGGGAAATTTCAGCTCAGATCCCACCATCTGTTGGTTAGCCAGTTTAACAGGAAAAGGAAATCAGATGACTTGCTCAAGTCCTGATCCTTTGACCTTAAATCATATGACTAATCCTGACTCAGGCAGGTGATCAATCTGACTATTGACATAAGTATGGATGACTCATGTGAGTAAGGGTCACAGGCTTGGGTCATATATTAAATGCTCAGCCAGGATTGCAATCCAGGCTCCAGTTTTTTTCCTCTAACCACATGGCCACCTTGGAATCCATTGAATCCTGACCACTATTATTTAACTGTATTACAATAGACCCTAGAGGTGAGATTGAGATACCATTGTGCCAGGTGCTGTATATGTTCATAGGAAGAATTCCTTGCCCCACAGAGCTTTTGATCTAAATAAACAAGGCAGACAAAGTGTGGGAGAGGAAACAGAGGCTCAGAGAGGTCAAGTAACATGCCCCACATTGCAGGCAAAGCCACCATTTGAACCAGGTCCCCTGACTTCCGAGCTACTAATCTATAAACTGGACCACACAGATTCTACCAGCTAGAACAGCTAGTTAGAAATTTTCCAATGGAACATTTTTCCTGCAAGGAAATTTTTATTTTAAAAACAACGAAAAAAGCATTTGGATACTGTTAGAATGTTCTATTTCAACGTTTTCAGAATGGAACAGTTCAATTTTTTTTCCCTTTCAAAATGACTTCTCATTTAGAAATATCTCAAAATTGAAATGAAATATTTCAATTCAAACTGAAGTGAAAGGTTTTGATAGACCAAAATGAATTATTGATGATGATGAAAAATCTCATTGCATGGGGAATTCTGTAATGTTTGTTTTTGATCCATATCAGAATGGCGGGAAAAAATGTGAAATCACAGAATTTCCTGCAAAATAGAAAATCCAGTTTCTACCCTACTCTAACAGTTAATGTTATTTAACAAAGTCTTTGCTCCTGTTAAGTGTAACTGTATCCAGGACTTTAACTGAGGGTAGATTCCTTTAGCAAAAGAACAGCATTTCAGGTGCTTCTCAGAGGTACTATTAAGACATGACACCAGGCACACAGGACACAGAAGACCTTGATGAAATAGACAGGCAGGTGTAAACAGATACCTCATAGAAGGATAAACGTGGTGAAGCAGACTGCAATGGGACAGCACAGAATTGGGGTAAGAAACATATTAAATGCAGCAAATAAAGAGAAACTCATGCTTGGTGCTGCCTTTTATTTTCTACAGCTACTATCAAGGGAAGTTTCTAATTTTACTGAGGGTTTTATCTCTCTCCATAGCTTTTCTCTTCAGCTGCCTCCACTTTACTTATACTTTAGCTTTTTAGACTACACCCTGTAGGCATTTGTCACCTTGCCAGTGCCAGTAATGCCCGTCTTGTTCAGTGAACCTACCAAGCACATTTGCTTTAGCCAAGTCCCATAGAAGGAGCCTTTTCACTCCTCTGAATATAACAGCCTATTTCTAAAGCAAACAGACACAAAGGTCAAAACTCCAGGTAGATCTCCCCTTCAAGCGAGCAGGAATCATGCTGTTGTTAAAGCCAACTTCATTGTCTTCATTTAGGTCCTTTTGTCTTGTGAAACCCTTTCATTCTGTAGTCAGGATCACTAGGCAGCCTTCAAAGGAGAGATTCACTCATGTACTCTGCTGTAGCACAGGAATGGGATAGCTGTGTATTCCAAACTACCCTTCTGGTTCCGACAGGCTCTCACATTCATTGGCGCACCTTTGCCGTAGCAAGGAGAGAACCACAACAGATGGGAGTTCACATTCAGTTCTTATGAGCCCTGAAAAGGTTAGTTGATCATCCGTGTTACCTACAACTTCTGGGGCTAGATGCTCAGCTGGTGCAAGCTGGCATAGCTCCATTGACCATCAGCTGAGGATCTGGCTCTTGATCTGCAAAATTGGACTGGACAGCTCATGAACCCAGGCACTCTCCTCTCTCAAGATGTACAACTCCTCCCCCTTTTAGTCAGGCCACATATATCATGAGAATAAAATGGCACTTCATGTTCTAGGGGCAGTTTGAATCCAGAACTGTTGTTATTATTACCATGGTGCCTAGAAACTGTAGTCATGGGCCAGAACCCCATTGGGCTAGGCGCTGCAAAAACACAGAACGAAAAGACCATCCCTGCCCCAAAGTGCTTACAATCAACGTATAAGACAAGAGGCAAATAGATGGATACAGACAGACTGACGGGGAGCAAAAAGAAATGCAGAGATAATATTGGTCAGAATTATAGACAGTGGTCTCAGCACAACAGCAGCCTAACTGTTGTAATTTTTTTTTTGTACATATCATAGAATAGGAGAGTTCCGAGGAGTGCTTGGAAGGAGGACAATAGATTAATTTTTGAGATGGTGAGGGGGAGCTTCTCCCAGATTTGGTGGGGGGAGGGAGCAGGGGGAGGGGGACATAGCCTCTGAGAAAGCACACTTGCTTGTTTGAAAATGTAACCAGCAGGCGAAGGAGACTGGGCTCATGGTCTGATTGGAGGTAGGAGTCGACATTTCAGTAGCAAAAGAGAGCTGATAGGTTGTGGCTAGGCCACTAAGTGCCTTGAAAGTGAAAATGATTAGCTTACATTAGATGCAATGGAGAAGGGGGAGCCAGTTTGGGATAAGTATGGGAGAAGGGGTTGAAAATTTTCCACTGAAACATTTTGTTGAAGGAAAATGGCTTTTTGAGAAAACAATTTTTGTAATTTTTTTTTTTTTTTTTGAGTCATAGAGTCAGACTTTAAGGTCAGAAGGGACCAATATGGTTGTCTAGTCTGACCTCCTGCACAACGCAGGCTGCAGAATCTCACCCACCCACTCCTGTAACAAACCCCTAACCTATGTCTGAGCCACTGAAGTCCTCAAATCATGGTTTAAAGACTTCAAGGTGAAGAGAATCCTCCAGCAAGTGACCCGAGCCCCACGCTGCAGAGGAAGGTGAAAAACCCCCAGGGCCTCTGCCAATCTGCCCTGGAGGAAAATTCCTTCCCGACCCCAAATATGGTGATCAGCTAAACCCTGAGCATGTGGGCAAGACTCACCAGCCAACACCCAGGAAAGAATTCTCTGTAGTAACTCAGATCCCATCCCATCTAACATCCATTGGGCATATTTACCGCTAGCAGTCAAAGATCAATTAATTGCCAAAATTAGGCTATCCCAGCATACCATCCCCTCCATAAACTTATCAAGCTCAGTCTTGAAGCCAGATATGTCTTTTGCCCCCACTGCTCCGCTTAGAAGGCTGTTCCCGAACTTCACTCCTCTGATGGTTAGAGGAGGGTTGGTTGAAAATCTGAAAACTTGAAAAACAAAACCCTTTTCAGTTTAGGAAAAAACAAACAAAAGAAACCCCAAATAAACAAAGGTAAAAAAAAAAAAAAGCAGGTTTTGGTTGCCAAAAATTGAAATAAATAAATAATAAGAATAATAAAATCAGTGTTCAGGTTTAAATGTGAGTTTGTAAACGTCGCTAATATTGACAAGTGGTCAGGGCCTGGTTCCCACAGAAGTTAATGGAGCAAGATAGAATGTGCTCAGTATTTTCACTAAAAAATTAGGGAAAAAATGAAAAAAGCTCACTTTTTTTTAAAAGGAAAAAAAATGGAAATTGATGGGTTTTTCAACCAAAATGAAAAACAAAAACACAAAAAATTGATTTTCTTTTTGTGCCAAAAAAATGGAACAAACAGTTTTAGTGAAAAACTTTTGACCAACCCTACAAGTTATTGCTACCTTTGCTAGCTAATGAAGTTATTATTTTAGCTAACATGGAAGAGGTCTGGGTTTTTGATGAAGAACTTGCCTGGCTCATACACATCTGACAACATGTGGTGGGGGGTTACTATTATCCAAAACAGTGCAACATTTGTGTATCAGCTAGTTTGTGAACCTCTCCTGCTCTCTGCAGCTATATTTGCTATCCATGGATAATTTTCAACCAGTGGGTTGTTCACAAACTGTTCACAGCAGCTCTTTGATAGCTGTGCTGTGTGATTAGTTACCCTCCCCTGGTATTGATTCTGCTTCCTTATTGGATGACTGTAGCATTTTAAGAGAGGATAATAATTAATAATTGATATCCATCATGCGGGACAAATTTTCAGACAAACATTTGTGCTCAACTTTGAGAAAATATTTTAATGAATACATGGCAATGGTGCAAACAGCCACATGGCTACATTCTTGCCACCTTTACTCACATTGTGTAGCACCTTGTAAATACTCCCTTTGATTTCAATTGTAAGATTCAGTGTGAATAAAGATAGCAAAACCTGCTTCTCATCCCTGTAGATTATAGCAAAATGGACTTCCCATGTTATTCCCTAAATCATTTGGGAAACATCACAAAGTTAGGTTTGGTTCAAGACAAATTTTAGTGAAGTTTGCAAAGTGCTGATGTGTCAAAGTAGGGTCCCCCGAACAACTTCTTCATCCCTAATTTCTGGCTATCTAGATACCTACAAGTCCATGGTACGTCCACACCTTGAATACTGCATGCAGTTCTGGTTGTCCCATCTCAAAAAAGAAATATTAGAATTGGAAAAGGTACAGAGAAGGGCAACACAAATGATTAGGGTTATGGAACAGCTTCCATCTGAGGAGAGATTAAAAAGACTGGGACTTTTTAGCTTGGGAAAGAGACGACTAAGGGGAGATATAATAGAGGTCTATAAAATCATGGATGGTGTGGAGAAAGTGAATAAGGAAGTGTTGTTTACTCCTTCACATAACACAAGAACAAGGGCTCAGCAGGTTTAAAACTAACATAAGGAAGTCGTTCTTCACAAAACACAGTCAACCTGTGGAACTTGTATCCAGGGGATGTTGTGAAGGCCAAAACTATTACTGGGGGGTGTAAGGGTCTAAGTATTCTCCCTATACCCACATCTGGACATTAGCTTTGGGTGCACAGAAGGAAGCATACACCGCCTGCCTATTTTCTGCCTAATCTGAAATATTTCAGCAGAACCTTTGTCCCATCACTCCAACTCACCGGCCAATGCAGCTAGGCCAGTTTGAGGGGGGCGGGGGTGTCTTAATTTATGGCTGATTTAGGTTGGCATCAAGCTATTAGCAAAAAGGGAGCAGAAGACATGAGACAGTGCTACTTCTAGGGGTTTGCATCCTTGCTCAGGGCTGTTCTTAAAAGGCAAAATCTAGGCCTCAAAAATGGCTGATGTCATAATATTGCACAGTATTGCTTGAAGTTTTTTTCTTTTATCTTAGCTGCTGTCCTGTACTCCTGAGCCAATGATATAGACTACTAAGGGTATCCGATTCAGTATATTTTCTATGGCCAGAGACTGACTGGCTTTGCTGCCCACCTGAATCCGAACACACAAAGCAGCACAGGAAACAGTGAAGCAAATGGGCTGTGTTAACACGCTGACACAATGGAATAAATCCCATTCCACACTAATGAGGAAGATGGGAGGAGAGTGAGGTTTTTCTTCCCTTTTTAATAAAAATGCTCTAACTGCGAGGAAGAAAATGTACTGGGTGAGCTTTGGTAGAAATAATTATTCATTATTTACAGTGTATAATGCAGTTGGTTCTGTAGCCCAGGCATTTTTACAAGCGATAAAGGGTCCAATTATATTCTCATTCACTCTGAAATAAATCTAGAGTAAATCCTTTGTCTCCCCTATGCTGGTCGAAGCCACAAACTCCTGGGTAAATTGGGGTTCCACCCCCTTTGCACTTCCAGAATGAGAGCAATATCTGGCTTGAAATATCTTTGCAATCAAGTGTACTTTTTTTTTGCCATTGCTCCATCGTCCGCCTTTTAAGTTTTTAAGGCGGTATGTTCTTTCCCTGTAATGTCTGTTAAATCACTCAGGGTATATCTACACTACCCACCAGATCGGTGGGCAGCGATCGATCTAGCAGGGATCGATTTATCTAGTCTAGATGCGATAAATCGACCCCTGAGTGCTCTCCCGTCGACTCCTGTACTCCAGCGCCGTGAGAGGCGCAGGCAGAGTCGACAGGGGAGCGGCAGCAGTCGACTCACCACGGTGAAGACACCACGGTAAGTCGATNTCCACACTAATGAGGAAGATGGGAGGAGAGTGAGGTTTTTCTTCCCTTTTTAATAAAAATGCTCTAACTGCGAGGAAGAAAATGTACTGGGTGAGCTTTGGTAGAAATAATTATTCATTATTTACAGTGTATAATGCAGTTGGTTCTGTAGCCCAGGCATTTTTACAAGCGATAAAGGGTCCAATTATATTCTCATTCACTCTGAAATAAATCTAGAGTAAATCCTTTGTCTCCCCTATGCTGGTCGAAGCCACAAACTCCTGGGTAAATTGGGGTTCCACCCCCTTTGCACTTCCAGAATGAGAGCAATATCTGGCTTGAAATATCTTTGCAATCAAGTGTACTTTTTTTTTGCCATAGCTCCATCGTCCGCCTTTTAAGTTTTTAAGGGGGTATGTTCTTTCCCTGTAATGTCTGTTAAATCACTCAGGGTATATCTACACTACCCACCAGATCGGTGGGCAGCGATCGATCCACCAGGGATCGATTTATCTAGTCTAGACGCGATAAATCGACCCCTGAGTGCTCTCCCGTCGACTCCTGTACTCCAGCGCTGCGAGAGGCTCAGGCAAAGTCAACGGAGGAGCGGCAGCAGTCGACTCACCACGGTGAAGACACCACGGTAAGTCGATCTAAGTACGTCGACTTCAGCTACGTTATTCACGTAGCTGAAGTTGCGTAACTTAGATCAGTTTCTCCCCCCCCCCGCCCCCCAGCGTAGACCAGGGCTCAGAAGGCAGATTGCTTGGGAGGAAGTCCCAGATATTTATTAACTTCTTGATCACGCCAGTCAAGCTGAGATTGTTCAGGGTTCCGGACACAGCTAATTATTTTTGAAGCACCAAAGCTTTGCTAGGTGCACATGTAGCCCCGTGGTGACTCCAGTCTGCACTGATCCAGAGGATATGAGCTTTTAAAACCTCCAACTTCAGAGCCTTGGCTCCTTCCCTCAAGAAGTTTATGCTTTTAACTCTGGAAGGCCATAGTTCAATCACCAGAGTGTTGACTAAGAGGGTGACTGCCACACTTAAACAGTTTGGAATGAGCCTATTGAATTGAGTTTCTCATAATCACACCTATTCATTAACAACTTGATACCGAGCCTGGCACTCCCCCGCACAGAACAAAATGGGATGAAAGTGCCTTTTGGGAGTGTATCTTAAATACGTGGACTGAGCCATATGTTAATTTCTTTTTCCCTGCTGACTCATTCCCGTTTAGGACTCATCAAAAGCTGAATCATCTGTAGAATGTTTAGTGAGCAATAGATTACTCCAGTTTTTTTTAAAACCATAAATGAAATTGACAAAGCAATAGAGTTTTGTTACAAATAATATTCCTTAGTATTCTCTCCACCCATTTATCTAAACTATATTCTCCTGCCACACCCATAGTTGCAGTAGCTGAATGCCTGCTTTATGAATTTAGCTCCTTTTTTTGGTTAGTGAACCAATCACAAAGCAATCCTGATTCTCAGTGAATGCATTTGTGATATGTATTGGAACAAACAATTTGGACGAATAATTTTCTGCCTATGGGCTGTTCATGAACTGTTTGCTTTGACTATTTGCTATCCATATTGTGTGGCAAGTCACCTATGTCATGTTGCGGCATTTTGCTCACTGATTGGATGACTGAAACCTTGTAAGCAAGAAAATAAATGAGCACCGAGAATAGCAAAATAACGAAGTGGTATCTGGTCTCAATTGTCAGATATATACTCCTTTACGCTAAAATTGATGATATTTTGGGGATTAACCAACAGTTTTACAAGTACATGGTAGTTATCCAAATACTCACAACTAAAGAATAATATGATATCAAGAATTTTTGACCAAGATTTTCAAAACTAGCTGGTGAAATTTAGGCTCCTAAGTCCCCATTCAGGGTACCTAAAGAACTGATTTTCCAAAGCGCTTCAGCCATCCAACAAATGCCATTGACGTGAATGGAAGCTGCTGAGTTTTCAGCACTTTAGAAACTCAGTTCACTTATTTATCTATCTAGAGTGGTATTTTTCAAAGTGCCAAAGGAGCACGTCTCATTGAATGTTAATGGTAGTGTGCTCATAAATAACACAGGCTCTTTTGAAAATCTGACCCTTAAATGGAGACATAGGTTCCTAATTTTAGGGGGTCTATTCTGGAAATTCTCTGACTCGGTGAACTCCACACATGTTTTTGTGTATAAAGGGGGGTGGGGGGGAGAAGAGAGAAAAGAGAATAGAAAAAAGACAAATCTTACACTGTTTGACCGGTTTTATTAAGCAGGCAAGCAAAATAATTTCTCATCTCTGTCTGGCACCTATTACTTAATTCCCACCACAAAAACAAACAAACCAACCAACCCTACATGTGGGACTTTGTGGAATCTCCCCTGGAAGAAACTGACTTTGTTCAGGAAAGCCAGGTTCATACTTTGAGAAACAGCGGAGGAGGACTTTTTGGAAGCAATAAAATGTACTTCTTCATTGCTAGTGTTAGTAGGAGGCTTCTGTATCAATACAGCTGACGGTGTTAACGTTCAAAGACAATGAAATTAATATAACCCTTCCTGATGGGTGCAATTTTCAAAGTGATATCAAACAAAACATTGTTCAATCTTTGTGTGTGTGTGTACTAAGACAGTGCATTGAGTTTATGGCATTGTTGCACTCATTCTTGCACTAAACAGGGAATTCAAATTCCTTATTGTCTAGGCAGCTATCAAGATAGGAGCCATTTGCAAAATTTGAATCCACATCTAGGTTCACATTCTTCCCACCTCCAAATTTCAGAGACTTCATACCTAGGGGCCAGGTCCATTCACGGCTAGTTTTTGACTTGGCATAATGACATTTCTTTACATCACCATGAGGTTATAGGGGTTACATTTATACAGAAAATATAAAATATGAGACTACCACAAACTTCAGTGTGGGAAGCTCATAAGATTAATGGGTCTGGTATGTAGGCTCCAGCAAGCAGATTATTTTTTAATGTAAAAAGGAAGAAAGCCATGCATATTGCTTATCAAAAGATTATATTTCTCATTGAACAGAAAGTTCCCCATAAAAAAGATGCAGGGTCAATAATGACTCCTTCGAACATAGATCTGTTGCTCATTTTTAGAATGGGTCTGAAAATGTTAATCAAAAGTTCTCATGGAAAGTGCCATTTTGAGCAAACTGAATTTTTTCATGAAATTGAAATCTATATTATGACATCTTGTTATGAAAAATATTAGGGGGAAAATTGTTTGAAAATGTTGAATATCTCCATTTTGACATTGTGGGAATGAAACATCTTTTTAGATTATATTTTATTTTAAATTTTACTTTATTTTATATTTTTTAATAAATTAAAAAGCTCAAAATTAAAATGAAATGTTTCAAACTTTTCAAACCAAAATATTGTAAATTGACATAAAATGAGGTTTTTTTCCCCAGAATTTCATTATGTAGAAGTCTTCAACCTTTTGACTTTTCATTCTAATTCAGGATGAAACAAAATTCCAAAGTCTCACAATTTTTGGCAGATGCAAAAACCTTTTTCTGACCAATATCACCCTGTATCTATGTGGCCTTCATTGCTTTGAGCACCTCACAACCATGAATGGAATTTACCCTCACAATACCACTGTGATGTAGGGAACTGATATTCCCATTTTACAGATGGGAGCTGATAAATAGGGGAGAATAAGTGACTTGCCCAAGGTTACAGAGGCAATCTGTGACTGAGCTAGGAGCTGAATAGGGATCTTTTGAATTCCAATCCCGTGTCCTTCCTACCTATAAACCATCTCCACCAACACTGGCTTTCAAGTCAATGGGAACTCCAGCAGAAGAAGATTATCAACCTACTGAAGTTTAGTTCTGATGCAAACTTAGAGGGTTTTTGTAATGGAATGACACTGTGGTTGGGGCAGTTCAGGCATTTTTGGGTTTCTAGGCAGTTAGCATCTTCTATAGCAACCTGTCTCTTGCTATCATCCTTACTATACTGATTGTACTAATTGACTATCCCGGATCAGAATGATGAGGGGTGAGCCAGTTCACACAAACAATATACCTTTCCAAACCTTCAGGCAGGGCTGTACTTAGCATTTCAAGTCAGGCAACTGAAGCAATTTTCCACTACTCATTGCCTACCCACCAAAGGTCAATGGTGTCTCTCCACCATTGTCACACCCGTATATATAAGGCTAGTCTAAGTATTGGGAGGAGAGGGGGATGCGATGATTCTTTAGAAAAACCTCAAACAAAAGTGACTCTTTATTACACCAGACTAGTATGTGTCTTTAGGTTCCCAGGCCTGAGTCAAGAAGTCAAGCCAGTCTGCTTGTTCTTTTAACAGTAGCCATCAAAGCACACTAATTTCTATTTCCATAACTTTTTTAACAAGAAGAAGAGTTAAAAAAAATAAGTTTTAAAATCAAAGAACCAGATTATGATCTCAATGACAATGGCGTCAATCTGGAGTGACTCCACGGACGTTTGTGAGAGCTAGGCCCAAAGGCTGGCTCTGCCTTCAGTCAAAACTCCAAGCAAACCAGAACCGAAGATGAACCAAACCTGAGGATGGTTCTAGTTTCCTTTTTGCTAAAGGTTGTTTGTTAGGGTTTTTTGGTTGTTGTTTTTTTACATATCACAAAGATCCTTTTTGTCTGGATCTCAACAACTGAATTGGGAAGAGAAGCTTAGATGAAGAGTCATCAAAGATCAGGTACGTGGTTCTGGTAGAGGTCAATCCTACACATTTCTTTAAAGTTCTAATATGTTCAATTAACTTTTTCCACCAGCTACTTTTCATGTAGCTGATGAACCAGAGGGAACTAGAAGGCGAGTTACCAATTATTTTTTTCTTGGTTTTTTTTTTGTCCAGCTGAACTGAAAGCAGGATTTAACAGAAGCCTTGTGAGATTTCCAAACCAATTTTGGAGGAGAGGTTCAGACATTTCTAATACATTTGGATAAAGGTCAAAATTTTCAATCCTAAATAGAGGATCTTAAACACATTTAGGCCCCTTAACAGAACTGGTTTGAGGTGTTGGGCAACTATGGTTGCCATGGAAATCAATGAAGACCCAGTTCAGAGTGTTACTTAAGCATATGTTTAGGTCCCACTGGGGGAAGTCCCCTTGTGACCCAAGCACATGCTTAATGTTAAGAACATATTTAAGTGGTTTCCAGAATAGGGATGCTTTCCTAAATCAAGGTGTGAGAGTTTCAGGTACTCAGCACCTATGAAAATTGTTCCAAGTCCATTCAGGTGCCTAAATATGGATTTAGGAGCCTAACTAGAAACCAGGCATGAAAATTTGGGACACAAGTAGTGAGATCATTATTCTTAACTAAGTCTAAACTGGGAACCTGTCAAGATTCACTGATCATTAAATAGCTTACTTTATTTATAGCAAAATTTAAAGAGTTATTAATCACTTAAGAAAAAAGCACCACTTTTTCTTCTGTCTTGGCAATAGGATGTTTTCATCTTGTTAAAGTTCAAGCATGGTTTTGCAGTGGAATTTATTTTTTAAATTAAAGATAGATTTTCTGTTTTGGTGAAAAAAGCAAAAATGTGTAAAGGTGCTTTCTTCTCCTTTCTTTTTTATCCAGAGCATCTGATCTAGAACCATTACATTTGAAGGTGGCAAAAAGAACTGAAAAACAATCATAAACCCAAGGAAATATTTTCTCCTGTTCTGACTCAGTAATGGGGGAGAGGAAAGGATTTAAATCTGATGAAGACTCTAATAAATCACAGCAGATTAACAGTGCTTTCAATTTTTGGTGCATGTGCACACAGAGCTACGTATATATATTTCCTCTTCCCACCCATAACTGAGAAGTGAATATCTTGCACATGTAGTTCAGAATATGAATAGCACCACAATGCAATAATTGGAACAGTGTTTTTTTCAAAGTGTCTATTGTCTACTGTGACAGGGTTGGGACTCACCACCCGGCGCCTCCTGCTGGTTGTCCTCGGGAATTAGCTCTGTCCAGAGGAGCGCCCCCTCCTGGTGGTGTCCCATCCATCATCTCGCCCTCGGTTGGCTTCTGAGCCCGTGTCGCTCACCAGCTCGCAGCATCCTCTTCAGGACCACGGCCCTCCGGCAGTGCCCCTTAGTCCATCCACACCCCCTTCTGGGGAGGGGGGGGGGTTGATCAGCAGTCTCTCTACACCCCCGCCACCATGTCCAACCACACACCCCAAAGTCTAATCCCTCTTGTCAGGGATCTGGTGTAGTCTATAATGGCTGCTCCCTGCGGCCGATGGCTTGGTGTACGGCAAGAGGGGAGAAGGGGGGGACCCAGGCCAGCCCTCTACTCTGGATCCTGGCCCAGGGACCCTCTGGCAGCAGCCTCGCTGTCCTCCTTCTCTCCCCTCGTCTGTCCGCTTCCCCTACGGCCCCTTGCACCTGCTAGGCCCTTCCCTTCAGGGCCTGCAGCCTGGCAGGATACAGGCTAGAGCTCCCTTCTGCTCCCCGAGCCTGGCCAGCACTGCGCTGTCCGCAGTGCTAGTCTCCTCACTCTGGAGACTGACCTTCCCCAGTCAAAGGCCTGGGACACACTGACTCTCCTCTCCCTGAGCAGCTTTTTTATAGGGCTGAGCCTGTCCCTAATTGGCTGTCTCCAATCTGGGCCCTGATTGGCTCCCAATAAGCCCTTCTCTCATTGGTTGTCTGTCTGCACAGGCGCACTGGCCTGCCGCAGCCTAAATTCTCAGGCAGTGGGGCAGCTGCCCCACTACATCTACCATACGGTCTTTAATTTAAAAATAATCTTTGCTTTATTATTTCTGACTAGAATCTATGTGGAAACTTGTAAAGGTTTGTCTGTACTGTCTCAACCTGCTTTTGAAGACTGCAGTTTATTACTTTGCCCATAAAACCAAGACAGCAAAACATATTTTATTAAGCAAATCGTACTGCTAATTTAGCAGCAGTGGAAGCATACTTTATTAATTCTGTAGGGATTAACATCTTGAAAAAGCGACTGACCATATTTTAAAATCATTATACAAAGCATGATGTTGACGTTCAGGAGATAAGGGGATCATCTTGTTCCCACTCACCAGCAATCATACATCACTTCTCGTTGCTTTATTTATGGTAAAAGTCCTAGGTCAAATTCATGCCTGGTGCAACTGCATGGAACACAATGCGGTGTTGATGCCACTGAAATCAACAAAGCCCTGTGAGGGGGAACATCAGTGTCATCTGGAGCTCAGGCCCGGGAGTGGCAAGTTGTCTTCTTCCCGGACGCTTCCCTTTCTCACTATAGCTACTCCACATAGGGGTCTCTGTCCTTTTAGTGACTCAATCCTCCAGCCAGATCACATGTCTGAGTCCACCCTTTTCAGGGTACACATACAGAGTCGAATAATGTGGAAGTCTTCAGAAGTCAGAAAGGGCTTCAGGGATTCCCCCTTGGATTGGGATCATACAATCATAGAAGATTAGGGTTGGAGGAGATCTCAGGAGGTCATCTAGTCCAACCCCCTGCTCAAAGGAGGACCAACCCCCATTAAATCATCCCAGTCAGCGCTTTGTCAAGCCAGGCCTTAAAAACCTCTAAGGATGGAGATTCCCCCACTTCCCTAGGGAACCCATTCCAGTTCTTCACCACCCTCCTAGTGAAATAGTGTTTCCTAATATCCAACCTAGACCTCCCCCACTGCAGCTTGAGACCATTTCTCCTTGTTCTGTCATCTTCCACCACTGAGAACAGCCTAGCTCCATCCTCTTTGGAACCCCCCTTCAGGTAGTTGAAGGCCGCTATCAAATCCCCCCTCACTCTTCTCTTCTGCAGACTAAACAATCCCAGTTCCCTCAGCCTCTCCTCGTAAGTCATGTGCCCCAGCCCCCTAATCATTTCCATTGCCCTCCGCTGGACTCTCTCCAATTTGTCCACATCCTTTCTGTAGTGGGGGCCACAAAACTGGACACAATACTCCAGATGTGGCCTCATCAGTGCTGAATAGAAGGGAATAATCACTTCCCTTGATCTGCTGGCAATACTCCTACTAATGCAGCCCAATATGCTCTTAGCCTTCTTGGCAACAAGGGCACACTGTTGACTCATATCCAGCTTCTCGTCCTCTGTAATCCTCAGGTCCATTGCTGCAGAACTGCCACTTAGCCAGACGGTCCCCAGCCTGTAGCAGTGCATGGGATTCTTCCGTCCTAAGTGCTGGACTCTCCACTTGTCCTTGTTGAACCTCATCAAATTTCTTTTGGCCCAGTCTTCCAATTTTTCTAGGTCACTCTCTACCCTATCCCTACCCTCCAGCATGTCTACCTCTTCCCCCAGGTTAGTGTCATCCATGAACTTGCTCAGGGTGCAATTAATCCCATCATCCAGATCATTAATGAAGATGTTGAACAAAACGAACCCCAGGACCGACCTCTGGGGCACTCCGCTTGATACTGGCTGCCATCTAGACATTGAGCCATTGATCACTACCCATTGAGCCCGACGATCTAGCCAGCTTTCTATCCACTTTATAGTCCATTCATCCAATCCATACTCCTTTAACTTGCTGTCAAGAATACTGTGGGAGACTGTTTCAAAAGCTTTGCTAAAGTCAAGATATATCACATCCACCGCTTTCCCCATATACACAAAGCCAGTTATCTCATCATAGAAGGCAATCAGGTTGGTCAGGCATGACTTGCCCTTGGTGAATACATGTTGACTGTTCCTGATCACCTTCCTCTTCTCCAAGTGCTTCAAAATGGATTCGTTGAGGGCCTGCTCCATGATTTTTGTGGGGACTGAGGTGAGGTTGACTGGTCCGTAGTTCCCCTGATTCTCCTTCTTCCCTTTTTTTAAAGATGGAACTATATTTGCTTTTTTCCAATCATCTGGGACCTCCCTCAGTCGCCAAAGGTTTTCAAAGATAATGGCCAATGGCTCTGCAATGACATCAGCCAACTCCCTCAGCACCCTCGTTTGCAGTGCATCCGGCCCCATGGACTTGTGCATGTCCAGCTTTTCTAAATAGTCCTTAACCTGTTTTTTTTCACCACTGAGGGCTGCTCACCTCCTCCCTATACTATGCTGCCCAGTGCAATAGTCTGGGAGCTGACCTTGTCTGTGAAGGCTGAGCCAAAAAAAAGCATTGAGTACTTCAGCTTTTTCCACATCATCTGTCACTAGGTTGTCTCCCCGTTTCAATAAGCGTCCCACACTTTCCCTCACCTTCTTCTTGTTGCTAACATATCTCTAGAAACCCTTCTTACCCTTCACATCTCTTGCTAGCTGCAACTCCAATTTTGTTTTGGCCTTCCTGATTACATGCCTACATGCTCGAGCAATATCTTTATACTCCTCCTTAACCATCTGTCCAAGTTTCCCCTTCTTGTAAGCTTCCTTTTTGTGTTTAAGCTCACCGAAGATTTCTCTGTTAAGCCAAGCTGGTTCCCTGCCATATTTGCTATTCTTTCTGCACATCGGGATGGTTTGTTCCTGCACCCTCAATAAGGCGTCTTTAAAATACAGCCATCTCTCCTGGACTCCTTTCCCCCTCATATGAGCCTCCCAGGGGATCCTGCCCATCAGTTACCTGAGGGAGTCAAAGTCTGTTTTTCTGAAGTCCAGGGTCTGTATTCTGCTGCTTTCCTTTCTTCCTTTTGTCAGGATCCTGAACTCGACCATCTCATGGTCACTGCTGCCCAGGTTGCCACGCACTTTTACTTCCCCTACCAATTCTTTCCTGCTTGTGAGCAGCAGGTCAAGAACCCTAGTTGGTTCCTCCAGCACTTGCATCAGGAAGTTGCCCCCAACACTCTCCAAAAACTTACTGGATTGTCTGTGCACTGCTGTATTGCTCTCCCAGCAGATGTCAGGGTGATTGAAGTCCCCCATGAGAACCAGGGACTGTGATCTGGAAACTTCTGTTAGTTGTCCAAAGAAAACCTTGTCTACCTCCTCCTGGTCTACCTCCTCCTGCTATCCCCTACCTCCTGGTCTGATGGTCTATAGTAGATGCCCACCATGACACCACCCTTGTTGCTCTCGCCTCTAAACTTAACCCAAAGACTCTCAACAGGCTTTTCTCCAGTTTCATAGTGGAGCTCTGAGCACTCATACTGCTCTCTTACATACAGTGCAACTCCTCCATCTTTTCTCCTCCACCTGTCCTTTCTGAATAGTTTATACCCATCCATGACCGTGCTCTAGTCATGTGAGTTACCCCACCAAGTCTCTGTTATTCCAATCACATCATAGTTCCTTGACTGTGCCAGGACTTCCAATTCTTCGTGCTTGTTTCCCAGGTGTCTTGGGTTCGTGTACAGGCAGCTAAGATAACTAGTTGATTGCCCCATTTTCTCAGTATGAATCAGGAGGATCTTAGGTTCTGAACCATTGCACCTTCAAGATCTTCCCCAACTAGGTTCCTCCACCAAGATATAGACTTCTGTCATTTCCCCCTCTTCAGGGTTGGTAGGGAATCCTGGGACCACCCTCCCAACCAGGTTCTAATCCAGGGCCCAATAGTAGGCAACTAAAACTTGCACCTTGGGGTGTTATGCGGCTGCCTCCCTGGATTGATTCCTACCAGCGTCCCCTCTTCCCACAGAACCAAACCCAAAAGTAAAATTTCTGACCTTCAAAAGTCCCCAGTCCCTCCTTAACATGCATGGTCAGATCAATATCTCTAAGCTCCAGGCAGCAAGAGCTCCTGGGATGCTCCTTCCCAAGAGCTCAGTGCATGGGGCAGCTCTCTTCCACTGACTGCCTCCTTCTGAACTACTCTGCTTCCCCATTTAAGCTCCACCTCCATTGCAAGTGCAGCAGTGTGGGGCCATCTGGGCCCAGAACTGCTTCTTAACTGCTTCTTCTCCAGTGTGGGGTGTGTATTCCCCATCACAAGTCTCAATTTGGAATATAATTTAACCGTGTGCTCAAATCCCACTGGGGAAAGCCCCTTTGGTACTTAAGTACATACTGAAGCATAGTCAGTGGAGTTACACCAGGGATAAATGTGACTCAGCAGCTTTCCAGCTGCCACCACCTGAATTAATCCAGCTGTGAGAGTTCATAGGTTTGAAGGCCAGTAGGGATCACCTAATCTTAGCTCCTGGCCAGAAAATCCATATAATTTTATCTAGAATTACTCTTGCAGTGGAAGAAATCATTTGGGCATGCTACATAAGTGAACTATTATGCCTAATCGCTTTTCAAGTAGGTCATAGTCTATTTGGGGAAGCAGCAATCCACAGTTTATCTGGCATCATTCGCTTCCACTTCTCTGAGGCTGCTACTCCCACTTCATTGCATGTTAAAACCCTGTGCAAAAATATTTATTCAGCATCCATGTCTAAGTGCATCTCTGTCCCAACTAGAAGTCCTAGAGTTACCCCAGTAAGACAGTCTGCTCTCTTGAGGCTTCTACTCTAGTTGTGAGGGGCAGCTTGTTTAAACAACCATCTGCAGGAGCCAGATGCTCAGCTGATGTAAGCCAGCATAATTTAATTGAAGTCAACAAAGCTGAACTGATTTGCATCAGCTCAGTATCCAGCCCCTGAACTTTTACGTGCTTCAGCAAACTTTATTATTTTACTATTGGTATTACAGTAACATTTAGACACCCCAACCAAGCTCAGAAGCACATTGTGCTAGGGGCTGAACGAACCTATAGTTAGTGAAAGTCCTTCCTGGAGCAGCTTATAGTTTAAGGCCCCAATACTGGACTGACTTAATCATATACTTAACTTTACATACTGTGAATTCATAGATTCATAGCTTCCAGAAGGAACCATTGTGATAATCTAGTCTGACCTCCTGGATAATACAGGCCAGAGAACTTCTCCCAAATAATTCCTACATCAGATCTTTTAGGGGAAAAAAATCGAATTGTCAGTGATGGAGAACCCACCATGACCCGTTGGCAAGTTGTCCAATGGCTAATTACACTCTCTTAAAATTTACACCTTAGTTACAGTCTGAATCTGTGTAGCTTCAACTTCCAGTCATTGGATTGCATCAAACTTTCTCTGCTAGATTGAGGAGACCATTATTAATATTTGTTCCCCATTTAGGTACTTATTGACTGTAATCAAGACACCCCTTAGCCTTCCCTTAGTTAAACTAAATATATCAAGTTCCTTCAGTCTATTAATATAAGGCATGTTTTTTAATTGTTCAGTCATTCTCATGGCTCTTCTCTGAATCCTCTGCAATTTATAAACATTCTTCTTGAATTGTAGACACCAGAACTGGACACAGTTTTCCAGAAGCTGTCATACCAGTATCAAATACAGAGGTAACGTAACCTCTCTACTCTTACTTGAGAGTCTCCTGTTCATGTATCCAAGGATCACATTAGCCCTTTTGGCCACAGCATCACACTGGGAGCTCATGTTCAGCTGATTATCCACCATGACCCCAAATCTTTTTGAGTCACTGCTTCCCAGCATGGAATCCACCATTATGTAAGCATGGCCTATATTCTTGTTCCCAGATGTATAGATTTACATTTAATAAAGATAAAACACATATTGTTTGCTTGTGTCCAATTTATGAAGCCATCCAGATCAATCTGTATTAGTGAGCTGCCCTCTTCAATATTTACCGCCGCCCTCCCCCGTTTTTATATCATCTGCAAACTTTATCACTGATGATTTTATCTTTTCTTCCAGGTCTTTGATAAAAAATATTAAATAGCATAGGGCCAAGAACCAACCCCTGCAAGACCGAAAAAGAAACAGAGTTGATCGTTGATGATTCCCTGTTTACGGTTACATTTTGAGGCCTATCAGTTAGCTAGTTTTTAATCCATTTAATGTATTCCATGTACATTTTATATCATTCTAGGGTTTTTATTAATCAGAATGTTGTGTGGTACCAAGTCAAATGCCTTATAGAAGTCTAAATGTATTTCATCAACACTATTGCATTTATCAACCAACTTTTAATCTCATAACAAATATCAAGTTAGACAGGATCATTTTCCATAAACCCATGTTGATTGACATTAATTATACTACCCTCCTTTAATTCTTTATTAATCAAGACCGGTATCAGCCTCTCTATTACCTTGCCTGTGATAGATATCAGACTCACAGGCCTATAATTACCTGTGTCATCCCATTTACCCTTTTAAAATATTGTCACAACATTAGCTGTCTTTCATTCTTCTGTGATGTCTCCAGTGTTCCACGATTTATTGAAAAAAAGAATATGAACGGTCCAGCAAGCTCCTCAGCCACTCTTTTAAAACTCTTGGATCCAAGTTATTCAGACCTGCTGATTGCAAAATGTCTGATTTCAGAAGCTGCTGCTTAACATCCTTCTGAGATGCTAGTGGAATGGAAATAGTGTGATGTGACTATATCATCTCTTTTTCTCCCAAATACAGAACAATAATATTTATCTAACACTTCTGCCTTTTCTGCATTATGATTGATAATTCCACTATATCCTTCAGTTCCATCAAAGTTAATGGAAATACTCAGAAGGTGCAAAATTAAGCATATGAACAAGTCTATGTAGGATTGTTGGCCTATACAAGAGAGAAAAAGTGTGGGACAGTTAAGCCAAGGTGAAATATACCAAAGCACTGGAACACCTGGCACAGAACTCAACTTTCTTATCTTGTGGTTTAGTGTCCTACCCACTACACAATACTATCCCTGAATGGAACTGCGAGACTTTGAAGCCCCCAACAATTTTTTTTTAAATGGCACTTTAAGGTGCTAACTTTATTTAAATTTCCTCTATCTTGACTCATATTAAGGGGTGCAAAGAATATTTTGTTTTATTTTTGTGTGACACTTCTAGGGAATTTCAATCCACTCTCTCAGTGAGGTAATCCAGAGATGTTCTGTGAAGAAAGTAAACAAAGCAAAAACTGATAAACTTCATACTGTGCTTGCACAGTTAATGTTACTCATTGCACTCCATGGGGTGGAAGGTTTTTACTAGAACTGTGTTAAGTAGCTTGAAAAATTAATTTTCCTATAATAGAGACATCTTAAAAGCATGATCTTGCTGTGCAGTAAATCAATTCATATGACAGATTTATTCTTTTATCGGGAATTTTCTCAAGGGGTTTTAAGGATGGAAGAACCAGTTCTGATAAAATAAGTACTGGCTTGAATATCAGTAAAAATCTCTTTGAGAAAAACTGAAGCTATTTTGGAGGCTCAAAAAGTTGGGTGAACTTTTTGGGTCAGATGTTCAGGTGGTCTAAATTAATGTAGTTTCACTAAAGTCAACTGAGCTAAGCTGATTTATAGCAACTGAGGATCTGGCCCCCAACTAGATTCTCTTTAGCTTTCCAACATCTACCTACCTTCTGACTTTCTCATTGAGAAAGCAAGTGAAGTGGAGATAAGAAACCACCATGACAAAAGATATTTTTGCAGGGTTTTCAACCAAATTGAGCCAAATTGGATATCAAGACACCACATAATAAATATGGACCTAAGAAGTATGGTTAGTTGAGAGACAACATGGTCCACTGGATAGCGGTCCTAGGTTCTGTTCCTGTCTCTGCTGCTTATCTGCCATGTGCTCTAAACCACTCATTTCATCCATCTGTGCCTCAGTTTCCCCATTCCTCTTCCACATGTGACAGGAAACTGCCTCTTTCAAGTTTTATGGCAGACAGTCCCTTCTTTCAGCAGCTTCTGCCACTCTGAGCTGCTAACCTTTTGCTGCTTCCCAGACTCAGAGAGGGAGTGATTCTTGGCATAGGACCACGTCCTAAACGTCCCACAATTAGCAAAACTGGGCTGGAAATAGCATGACAGCAGGCTTCATAACGCAGTTTCCATCCTGCTTTGGCTAACTTTGGCCTCTTCAAATCAGTGGACAGTTCTATTGACCTCCCTGAGCTTTGGAGGAGGCATTCACCTCGTTTTGCCTAGTTGAGATAAGCATACAAGCTTCTGAACTGAACCTTTTGAGTTTTACCATCACTACTTAACAAGTGTCTTCTTTGTATGGGAGTTTTTTTCTTGGCATGGTGCTACATGCAATTAAGAGTTCCACTAGCTGGGTTGTTCCTGCCTGCAAAAATGAATAGTTTCTGTACGAGTTTTAAAAAAAAAAAAGAGGAATTTCAGCAGTTGAAATATACAATAAAAATGTCACTGCTATCTTTGCTTTAATTATGGAGCTCACATTGTGATTATATTCTATACCAGTTTGTCAGAAAATGAGACTGTAACCATTATTGCTAAGCACTGTAACATCTCTTCTCTTCACTGAGTTTGTGTGCCCTCATTTTTATTCAGTCATATTCAAACTATACCCTTTTTTTCCAGTTTTGCAATAACTAGGACAGTTTTCTAGCTCATTTTGCCTGCTATAAATTGAATAGCCTGGAAAATTTTCTTCACACTCTTATGTTTAAACGTACAGATCAAGGGCAAAAAGAAAAAAAACCCAAACCAAACCTCTTTTGCCATTCACACCATAGGCCTTCTATTGTCACAGTGGATCTCCATGGCATATTCTGCAACTGAACACCAGGCCGGTCTTCCATAAATCAATGCAAAGAGTTGACAATGGTGAGAATATACCACATTTATCCACAGTGCAAGTGGAAATTAAGCGCGGCATAATTTTGTCCAATATTTGTCCCTCCTATCACAAGAAATGGCTAAAAAGATCTAGGCATCAGGTTTGAAATAGCTGGACTTTCTGGCTGAAATCTCAGTAGGGTCATTTACTACGAATTATAAACTGAGTTCCAAGCAATTCACTATTTGTGGATCTTTCAGATGAACAACTGAGGTTCCCAAACATCTCACCTGAGAAACATATTAACTGTAACAACCTGCTTTTATTGCATCCATCCAGACAAGTTTATACAATTTTCTTTTTTACAGACCTTCTGTACCATTTTGATGTGTAGCTGTTCATATCAAACAACTCTCTTTCCTCTCAGCAATTCTAATATCACCATGGAGTACCGGTACATGGATTATAAAAAAAACACACCATTGAGAGCCGTCCAGAAGGGCAATCAATTCTTTGTTCAACCGTTGGCTGAATCATGGGCCGCTCTCTTTGGACATGTTGTCATGTTTCTGTGGTTACATATGCTGAGTGTGGATAGCAAAAGGCCATGTTGCTTTTCATACACATAGCAATACTTAGAAGTCAAGTAATGTTTCTTCTTGAATATGCCTTATGTATATTGCTGGTTGAAAAAACTTTAATAGAACTATTTTCTGTCGGAGAATGCAGTTCTGGTGAAATCTGAACTAATCAGTGTCTGGAGTCTTGCACATCAGCTTCCCAGTGGAGGAGAAATCAGTGACATGGAATCTGGATTACACTAAACAGAACGTGCTTTATTCTCACACATACACCAGTCCTGGAACAGAAGTGGTCAGCCAGCATGAAATACAATCCTTTCTTTCAGGAATCTCAGTCCAGCTTTAATGCCTGGTTCTAGAGATCAAGTCTACCTCAAGAACTGTCTCTAATCAGAGCCCACGGCAGAGAGCAAACTCTCCTGCTGCTCACACGGCTCCCTCTCCCAAAGCTGCTTCCACATCAAAACCTTGAATAACTCAAAACAAAGAACACCACATCATGTCTTCTCCAGAGTCAAAACTTCCTTGCCCACTAAAAAAGGACTTGAAAGACTATGTGTAAGAGTGCCACCTTCCATAACAAGTCATGTTACAATGATTGAGAGAAGTTGGTGGACTGTGGTAGGCTACAGATACTGGATCAATTGTCCATGTTCTTCTGAAGTCCCAAGTGTGTGTAGTGTCCTCAAAAATATAGGGACTGCTTCTGAGCTCACTTAATCCTCAGGTTTTGCTCTGTTGTAATTCCACTGACTTCAGAGGAGTTACTCCTGGTTTACAGCAGAGGAACTAAGTGACTCATGGCTTCTTACAGAAAATGTGTAAAGGGGGAAAAAATCAATGAAAACTAGAAAAACACAAAGAACCAAAAAATGTTATTAAGTAGAATGAAGCACTTGACTATGTTGTAAGATCCAGTGTGTCGGGCTGCATCCCAGCTTCACTAGCAAAAAGCTGCACAGGAAATGACCAGCCCCTTTTTGTTGCTTGGTAGTGTCGATATCATTCCAAATACCCTCCCATATGCAGATTAGAAAACTGACCAAAACTTGACATTTTATATTTGTGGAATAACCCAGCAGTTTCACTCTGAAAAATCTCAACCACTTTCACCGAGATTTGCCAGTTCCCCTTCACACTGTACATTTCATAATCATTTTTGCAAAGGGAGATTTTAGTTGGTGAAATCAAACCAAACCTCTGGGGTGTTTTGGTTGTTGTTTGTTTGTTTGTTTGGCTGTTGGCTTTTTGGGGAGGTTGTTTTGTTTTGTTTTGAGGGCAGAAGCATAGAAATTAGAGCTAAAAAAGGCCTATTAGGTAGGTGTTGTCAAAAAATGACCATTGCAATTTTATTTGATGAAAAACTGAGTCTTTCACTAAATTAAAATTTTCAAGGGACTCCTTTGCTTTCATCCATATTTTATGTTTCGTTCAAAATCTTTGGTTTTACATATTTGTACTGAAAAGATTAAATTTTCTGCGAGGGAAACACGTTTCCTGACCAATTGTTTGGTCTGTTTGTATTTTTCCATCCTCCCTCCCAATGTAGGATTACTTTACAGTGCTTTGTCCAGTTCAGTTTTGAATCATTCTAACCCTGGAGCATCCACCACTTCCTTGGTTAACCTATACCACAGTCCTCAGTGTCAGGACATTTTTTCCTGGTCTACACTTTAAAGTTTCCTTCACTTAGTTTCTTCTAACTACCTGCAGTTCTGACAGCTGAAAACACCCTGGACAATTTTCTCATTCCTTCTCTCCTTATTTACCCTCTTTCAAACTCAGAGGCTAAAAGCTTGCCAAACCACACTGATGAAATGTGCTGCTACATTTATTTTTCTGAGGAACAAAGAACCAAAATGTATCAGTTGTTCTTTCACACGTGAAACTTCTTTTGGAACCGGAAGTGGTCAAATTATTCATTTCAATTTTTTTGTGTGAATTTTGCCCTTTTTTTCTAGTTTATCTATTAAAATGTTGTGAGTTTCACAAACTTATTCATTATTTATAATTGTTTATCAAGTTGCTTTGTGAACAAATTTAGCCTCTGGATTGTTCACAGGTTGTTCACTCTGTGCATATACTATTAGCTTTCATTCAAGCTGCATGACTGTTCCCCGAAGTCACATGATATTGTTCTGCGGTCCCTGATTGGGTGAGCTAAGCTTTATAAAGAGGAGTTCTTTTGTCTGTCGACAGATGATCAAACATTTGCAACTGTTTGAATCTCTTGCGCAAATAGTAAAAAGAACTTCCTGCTAGTTCTTGTGACACTTTCATTGAATCATCTGACCAATACAAATGTTCACAAATCAGCAGACTAAAGAGGTTGTGAATACCAGAGAGGGGAAACAGTGGGTTTTTTTCCCAAGTACATTCACAAATACTTTTCTTTTTTTTGTGCTTTGATGCATTTCCCCATCTTAATTAAAACATTTATCCATAGATTTGTATAGCACTACCATAAAACCCTAGTCTTTTTTTATATCAACACAGCAGCATTTCTTCACCTTTTCCATGTCAGGACCCCACCTTTTATCTAACCAGGACTCAGCCTTCCATTTAACAATATGAGAAGGCAGTGTGATCTTGACCCACAGGCTGCAAATTCGTCTAATACAGGCACTTGCTTTCCGTACATGGCTTCATTCGCTATAGAGATGGGTCAAGGAGCTGATGGTGACTCTGGATCAAGATCAGGCTCAAGTACCAAGGAAGAGAGAAGAGCAGGAAATTTATTAATTCCCCTTGAGACTTTGCCATGCAACCAATTCAATCAGGAAGGGCTTAGAGATCACAGTGATGTGTGTTATAGAAAACCCTAATAAAGGATGGTACTGAGTATGAAGGATTGAAAGTGACTCAAGTGTCGATTTTTTTGTTCGATGGAGCCAATCTCTTATAGAAATTTCTCATGAAATTTTGGGTGCATCCAAACTAGAAGCAGAATAATAAGCCACATCAGAATTTCAGGCCTGACCTAAAAATCACGGGGATGGGTTCAGATCCAAGGATTCAAATTGAAACACCTTCTTCTGTGGATATTTAAATAGGCTTGGATTTGAGGTTCTGGTTTTGGCTCAGATTTGTTTCTGACCATTGAGTGTGCATCACTATGTTTAGCGGAGTCTATTATTAATACATAGGCCCAATTCTAAACAAATTTAATATGGCACATAAATGTTTGCTATTCAGTCTTAAATGAACAAAATATGTATTCTATAATGAATACTTAATTAGGACTGCAATCTGAATATACGGAATAGAGCCCCTACTGCTGCACAGACAGATGAGAATGAAATGAATTACCGTCATGCAGGGAGTGATATTAATAGTGTCCAGTTTTATAAATGAATCCAATTTTAAGCCACTTTAGTTGCTATCATACTGAGAGAGAGTGCAACATGTCTAACAAATCATCTCCGTACTGGCAAAAGGCAAAATGTAAGCCAGAAATAATTTTCATTTCCAGATGTTTTCCTGCATTAAATATTTGTAATTATTTTGCTCTTACTAGTCAAACATTGCTTTTAAAAGTTAAAGACGATGCTTTCTTAAGAGCAAAATGTGGCAGGGGGCATAGTTTTAGCAGATGTACAACAGTTTGAATTTTCTGACTTTCCATGCGATTGAAGATCTAGCTGATTTTTTATCAGCAGTACTTGTTGGGTGACACTCCCCCTCCCTTCCCCGAGACTATATAAGGAGAGGTCAGCTTGGCTGAGAGCTTGTAGCATGCAATGTGTGCATGAGACAGATTTTTAGACAGGAGCTACAGCTTCTGATCGATGAACCTCAATAAGGACCTGATCCTGCATATGCTTACTATTGAGTGTAGTGCTTCCCTCTGTGAATTTCAGCATTCCTACTAAAGGGAGCAACCTTGCAAAATGTCACGCATGTGAGTAACTGTAGTCATCCGAGTCGTCCTCCCTTGGGATTGCTTACATATAAGTGTCTTCAGGATCAGGGGTTGGGGTACATTAGGAGCTTTGGTTTGAATATGTACACTTTGGAATTTCCAAATTGGGGGTAGAAGTCTCAAACGACAACATGCTCTCGCACCACCAGAATAGCTGGTATTTCTTTCCAGCCATGCCTGTAACACCACAAGGACTGGGAAGGGTTTTTGTGGATGTAACATTACCCCAGGTAAAATCTGGACCTCGGTTCTCCAACCTGGGGTTCCTTTCACATTGCTTCACTGTGAGAGTTACCACTCCTGGTCTCCTCACACCTTACAGACTCCAACATTTACGTTACTCCCAGTTATAGTATATGAGTGCTATAGGCAACCACTCTTGAATTACAAGGAGAGCAACACCAGCAAATTCCCAGTCCTGGACTTTCCCCAGAAGTGTATGTCTTGTACTGCCCAGTTCTCCCCTGGACAATACAAAATATATAAAGTTCATCATTTTATTAATAGATAATGATATACACAAATCCTGTTATCCCAAATGGAGCTTTCCAAACGCTTCAGTCCAAACACACTGGTTTAGATAAAGCAATCAAACAAATGTATTAACTACAGAAAGATAAATTTAAAGTGATTACAATAATGAGGCATAAAAGTCATAATTGGTTACAAGAAAATAAAAATAAAACTCAACTAATGCCTAACTCAACAAGGTAAATGCATTCAAAGCAAAGACTCTTTCACTCTTTTCACTCTTTTACTAACTGAATTTCTTTTGGTCAGCATATCTCCCCCAGGCCAAAGCTGTTTCCTTTGTTCCTCAGGTGTTTGGGGATTCTGTGGATAGAGAGAAAGAGAGAGATAATTTGTGGTGTCTGCTCTCTTTTCATATAGCCCTTTCTGTCTCCTGAACCAAAGCTGGAGGTCATTCTTAAAGAAGAGAATGTCTGTGTGGATGGGAACCTCCAGCTGTTTCTCTGTCAAGATGTAGATTTTTGCCCACATCCTCTTTCTTGCAAAAGAATGGCCACTTAACCAAGTGATGGCACATTTGATTTTGTTGACATCTGGCCAATGTGTCAGCTAACCTTTTGTCTCTTGGGAACTGGTTTGTGACTTCTCTCCAGACTAGGCATATGTCTTAGTAATACCATACAGTAGAATCTTATAAGTTTACATACAATGTGGCCACACATATTTTACCAGGATAATAATGATCAGCAAATTATGAGTTTCCAACTGATACCTCACAAGGCATACTTTGTACAAAATTCATCATAGCCTTGTAAAGGGGATGAACATAGGGGTACAGCTCGTCATACTGGGGTAAGCATGTAAGATCAAAATCAACTTTTGGACAATTTCAAGGATGAGAGATCCCCTTAGAGTAGAGATGAATTGAGTCTAAATTAGAATTTTTCCAATGGGATTTTTAAAAGCAAACATTGTTGACCTATGTTCCAAATGAAGTCAATGAGCGTTTTACCATTAACTGTAATGAGAGCAGAGTTAGGCCAATGCTGAATTCTTCTGAAAATCTCCCCCTTTAACAATTACTCCAGTTTCACTTTGCCAATGAGAAGAGATGTCTTCTCTGCTGAAAAAAAAAATGATGCTGGATAAAACAGAAGGTAGTTATTGCTTCCAGCCACTCTAAGAACTGAGACTTTTTCATGGATTTTCCAAAATCAATGAAAATTTTGCAAAGCACGTGAGAATTTCATGGAAGCATGCAACAGAACATGGATAAAATAATCCTGATTTATTTATGTTTGGTACACAAATCACCAGATTCACTTTCCACAGCATGTTTTTTTCCCCAATAAAAAGTAGTTAATTTGAACAGCTCTGCTTATCATGAAATACCATGGGATTTACCACTAGAATTTAATTCCTCTCAGTGAAACAATTTTATCAAGGGATAGGGTGTTGCTTATCATATGCCTGGTAATTGTAGGGGGAGTTTAGCACTGAGTTAGGTGCCCATCTCCCATTGAAATTCAGAGATGAAGGATGGTTCAGTGGTACGGCTGTAGCTTGGGGGACCCCTTTTCTGGGCTTCCTGTAGGACTCTGAGAAAGTCACTTAACGTCTCTTTCCCTCAATTCCCCTCTATGAAATGGGGATAACAGTACTGCCCTATCCCACAGGGGCTTTGTGTGGAGAAATACATTAAAGATAGCGAGTCCCTCTTCTACTACGGTGACAGGGATAAAGAAGAGTGCACTTACCACAAGCATGCCCCTTATGGCGGGTTGTTGTATAGCAGCACTTTTATTTCTATTGCCCTATGCCAATGGTTGTCCAGTCTGTGGTGTCATTCTCTTCTTGCAACTCAGACCTCTGACCACATTACCATAGTTTAGATCCACCCCATCTGGGGTAAAAAAGTCCAATCAACAAAAATCCAATGTCCTTATATATCATCTTCAGCTCTGACTCTGGGGCCAGTGGTCCTTACCCCTGCCTCGTGAGGTTTTAAATTGTCCTTATCTTACACCAGGGGCTTCACGCCACCTTCCAGTGGCTGGTAGGGGAAGCCAGGTGCTCCCACTACACTGGTTTCCAGTCCCAGGGCCCGAGGAGGAGCATCCAAGGTCTGGTCTGTCAGACACCTGTCAGGTGCCTCTNTATCTCCCATTGAAATTCAGAGATGAAGGATGGTTCAGTGCTACGGCTGTAGCTTGGGGGACCCCTAGTCTGGGCTTCCTGTAGGACTCTGAGAAAGTCACTTAACGTCTCTTTCCCTCAATTCCCCTCTATGAAATGGGGATAACAGTACTGCCCTATCCCACAGGGGCTTTGTGTGGAGAAATACATTAAAGATAGCGAGTCCCTCTGCTACTACGGTGACAGGGATAAAGAAGAGTGCACTTACCACAAGCATGCCCCCTTATGGCGGGTTGTTGTATAGCAGCACTTTTCTTTCTATTGCCCTATGCCAATGGTTGTCCAGTCTGTGGTGTCATTCTCTTCTTGCAACTCAGACCTCTGACCACATTACCATAGTTTAGATCCACCCCATCTGGGGTAAAAAAGTCCAATCAACAAAAATCCAATGTCCTTATATATCATCTTCAGCTCTGACTCTGGGGCCAGTGGTCCTTACCCCTGCCTCGTGAGGTTTTAAATTGTCCTTATCTTACACCAGGGGCTTCACGCCACCTTCCAGTGGCTGGTAGGGGAAGCCAGGTGCTCCCACTACACTGGTTTCCAGTCCCAGGGCCCGAGGAGGAGCATCCAAGGTCTGGTCTGTCAGACACCTGTCAGGTGCCTCTCCCTTCCCGACCTCCCCCCACCCTGCCCCCAACCCCAGAATTCCTTCCTGCCATCAGCCTTTCTTCAGACCTCTTCCTCAGCCCCTTCCTGGGATCTTTATAATGATCAGCATCTCCCAGGGCTTCTCCCTAGACTTCCATTTCCTGCCATTGTGTCAGGATGAGCTATAGGACCTTGTTCCAATGCTGTGTCCTTCAGGTTAACTCTCCCTCCCCATCCCCAGCATCCTCTTTGCCTGCAGAAGCATTCCTGTTCCCCACCAGTCATTCTATTATCAAGGGAGCAGCTGCAGAATTCTTCCCTCTCTCCCTGTCTTTCCCTTTTGCTCCAGACGTCCTCTCCTTATAGCATCACTCAACTCCTTCCCAGCTGGGCTTCATCTTTAATTTGGCCCCGTCCACCTTCCAGGTGTAATCAGGTGTGTTCCTTAGCCTCTCAGGCCCACCTTAACTATTTCACCACCTGTATAAGTTAGGTACCCCATCACAGGAGGCCATATTGAAAATACGGTCCCTTTGAAAATTCCAGCAACTGGTCTCAGGCCAGGTCCCAGTGGACAATAGGTATCCATATTAAGAAAAAAAAAAACCCCTCCCCATCATAATTGGTCCCCTTGGCAATCCTTTTTGTCAGAAAAGTTGAAAGGGTCATGGAGACAGAACACCATTCCGACTCCATAAAAGGTGGCCCTCCAGCTCACCACTGAGGCATGCTGGCTGCTTGAGTGACGCTAGCAGTTCTGCAGCCCACACTGTACCTATTCTGTGACTAAAAAGGCAGTCGGTCTCCCCGACTCTGAACCCTGCACCTGTCACAAGAACTGAATGCAGGTCTATAATCATAATAATTCTTTTAAAAAATGGTGTTATCCAAGTTATCTGGGGATATCTCACATGATATAGCTGTGGGACAGTGATTGTTTAATCCACATTAAATTTGTGTCGCCACTGTATATTGATTATCCATTATCCTCATGCAAATGGCATGACTTATCCATTGAAGCAGCTGTGCATTGTTTTTAATGTTAAGTGAATTCTTTTAGTGCTCCATGAAAGGTGTCAGATTAACAGCCCCGGGGACTGAAGTCCTCTGTTTATCCACAGAACATATTCAAGCGATAATGACAGAACCATTCAAGCAGCTGCCTCTACCATTACTTATCTTGAGGGTTTGTTGCAAGACTCCTAGGGCGAAATCTTGCCCTGAGCCTGCACAGAAGAAAACCTAACAGACTCCAAGGTGGAAAACGTAGAAGGAGGGGGACAGGAGACCAGTAACTTTGATGGCATGATATCCCCACTGCCACTAGACTCTGCTGTCAGCTTCCCATGGGTTTGGGAAGCTATGAGCAGGTGTAGGGGGAGACTGAGGCACTATTAACAGCCCCAGAAATACGTGAGGACTCCAACAACAACAACATGGTTAGACAGTGGAGGTCCATAGCGCTGAAAGTCCATGGCCATATTGGGCTTTATTCTAGGTATCTAAAACCTCCATAGGGGTATTATTGACCTAGTGCAGCCAGCTTAATCGTGGATGACCCCGTGGGTGTTGCTAGTCTGTGGTCGGACAATGTCCCCTCCCTCGTAATGAAGGACCTGTCAGTTGGGCTGAATTCTTCCTCAGCAGAGAGATTGTTCAGTCATATTGCCAAATGCCCACTGAAATCTAGGATGATGTGAGACCACCCAACTCATATTCATCTGTGCCCTACCTGTACAGGAAGGATTCATTTGAATGGATGTCTTGGAAATACAGTAGGTGCTCATTACTTTCTGTTATATGCCACATGTATTATATGACCTGACTGTTCCAATTCTTCCGTTTTGCTCTCAGACCAGCTGCAGTTAACCATTATAGAATGTTTTTCCTTCACCTGTTTTCATTTGGAGCCATAATAGGCACTTATTCTGAGCACTGTACTACCTAAGGAGTGTCTTTGGAAAGATATTTATATATATGGTGTTGATGAGGGTTACTGAGATGCTCCTTATCTCAAAATAAGGAAACAACTATCACGCATTCCTTGCTACATTCTTGACTGGAATTGATGCAGAATTACTGGGTGAAATTCTACGGCCTGCATTGGTTAGAAGGTCAGACTAGATAATTATAATGAGCCCTTCTGGCCTTAAATCTATGCATGTATATCACAGATAGAAAATATATTTTAAGGTACCATCACCCAATCGGAGCGAGATTGTCCCCTATGGTATCTTCTCCAGTGTTCTGTCTGAATCCAATATTAAATAGCAGATGTGGGTCCCAGAATGAACGCAAGTGAGGTACTTTGCAAGTCAGAATTAATGTGCATAGACAGGGCTGTGTTGTGTGAAGGGCTAATTTGGTAACAAAGTAAAAAAATCTCAAATACGGATGCATAAAGTTAGGTATGTAAATGCATTTGTAGGCGCTTTCACTTTAAAAGCCTGTATCATTTAACAAAACCATGTATGTTTTCGGAACCATCTTATAGAATTGAATAGCAATAGCATACAGGTCTGTCTCATCTTACGCTGGGGTTACGTTCCGTGGTCAGCGCGTAAAGGGAAAACCGTGTATAGTCAAAATTACATTGAGTGTAATGGCGGGCAGAATTGCCCGCACTACAGAAACAGTATTTAAATTGTTATTTTTCTCTTTTTTTTTGTTTTTTTTCTTGTTTTTGCCGACCGCGTAAAGCTGAAATCGCACATGTTAAATGCGCCTAAGATGCGACAGACCCAAAAACATTTTTCATTAATTTTCTGGGTCATTCAGAAGGCCTATGACTCCCTGGTAAATTCTATTGGACTTTTTCAGAAGGATGTATATGCATGAAGTTCCTACTAGCTGAGATGCAATTCTTACAGGGGCTGAGAGGGGACTTGACTCCTTCCCAAATCAACCCACAGAATCAGGATTCCAGGAATGAAGACATTCCCTGGGGCAATGGTCATTGGATCCCCAGTTCAGCATATTTCAGAGGGGCAGGATGGTTTTATTATTAAGACAATAGACTGGGCAAGTGGATTTGATTCTTGGTTCTACCAAGTTTTCTGTGTGATCTTGAGCAAGTCACTTAGGCCCATATTTTTAAAGGTGTTTAGGTGCGGTGATGCTCAATGTCCCAGTGACTAGCTGATTTAGAAGCCTAGATTTCATTTTCAAAAGGGATTTAGGCACTTAGGAGTGTAAATTCCATTGATTATTGATGGGATTTAGACTTCTAAGTGCCTAAATCTCTTTAAAAATGAGATTTAGGCATCTCAATCAGTTAGGTGATGCAACACTGAGCCCAGCAGCACCTAAATACCTTTAAAAATCTGGGCCTTAATCTCCCCACACTTCACTTCCCCATCTCTAATATGGGGATAATACCACTTCCCTGTCTTGTCTTTTTCAATTTCACCTCTACCTCGATATAACGCTGTCCTCGGGAGCCAAAAAATCTTACCGCCTTATAGGTGAAACTGCGTTATATTGAACTTGCTTTGATCCGCCGGAGTGCGCAGCCCCGCCCCCCTAGAGCGCTGCTTTACCGCGTTATATCCGAATTCGTGTTATATCGAGGTAGCGGTGTATTTTCTTCAGGGCTGATACTGTCTCTTACTATGTGTATATACAGCACATATGGGGCCCTGATCTTGTTTGGGGTCTAGGCATTACCATAGTAATAAAATAATAATGGATACAGAAATGGGCTCAAATTGCAAAATTTGGCTGCAGACCTAAATCTGAAAACCTCCAATATTCAGTGACGTTCAGATATGAATCCATAAATTCCAAGACCAGAAAGGACCATTGTGATCATCTAGTCTGACCTCCTATATAGCACAGGCCAGAGAACTTCCCCAAATTAATTCATGTTTGAACTAGAGCAGATCTTTTAGAAAAAAAAAATTTTGATTTAAAAATTGCCAGTGATGGAAAATCCTCCCTGACCCTTGGTAAATTGTCCCAATGGTTAATTATCATTCATGCCTTATTTACAGTCTGAAAGTGTAGTGTTTCAATTCCAGCCAGTGGATCTTAGGAAACTTTTCTCTGAGCCCATTTCAAAATTAGGGGCCGTTTTCCAATTCCAGTCCCATGGATTCTGAAGATGTCCAAAGTTAGGAGATGTGCACATATGAGGGTAAGATTTGGACCCACCTGATTTTGGAAGTATCAACATTTTATTCCAGTCTGAAACATCAGCTGACTACAAAGGCCGGGACTCTCAAAGAGTCCAAGGGAGATGGCTGCCCAACTCTCACTGAAATGTAAAGTTAAGCATCTGAAACCTATCTCAAGTGATCCCCACTAGCACAGTATCTGAGTGTCTCACAATCTTTAATGCACTTATCCTCCTAACCCCCCTGTGAGGTTGAGAAGTACCATTACTGTACAGATGGGGTACTGAGGCACAGAGAGGACTTGTCCAGACCAACAGTTAACGCATAGTAAGCTGGGGTCTACAGCACACTGCCATGCCCTGCACTAGCTGTCTCTGTGGACCCTGCTACTGTGCATTCAAGTACACTAAGGGCTTGTCTTCACTACTAGGGTAAGTCGACCTAAGTTACGATACTCCAGCTACGTGAATAATGTAGCTGGAATCAACACAGCTTAGGTCGACTTACTCTGGTGTCTTCACTGCACTACATCGACGGGAGACGCTCTCCGGTCGACTTCCATTACTCTTCTCATAGAGGTGGAGTACCGGGGTCGACCAGAGAGGGCTCTGCCGTCGAATTAGCGGGTCTTCACTAGACTCGCTAAATCGAGCCCCGCTGCATCAATTGCAGCAGCGTCGATCTCCCCGTAGTGAAGACCAGCCCTAATGCACATTGACTTACTCCGACTTCAAAGCGCACGGGGGGGTCGACCTACGATACGCAACTTCAGCTACGCGAATAGCGTAGCTGAAGTCGGCGTATCTTAGGTCGATTTACCTGGCCGTGAGGACGGCGGCGAGTCGACCGCTGCCGCTCCCCTGTCAACTCCGCTTCCGCCTTTCACGAGCTGGAATTCCGGAGTTGACGGGGAGCACGATCGGGGATCGATTTTATCGCATCTACACTAGACGCGATAAATCGACCCCTGATAGATCGATCACTACCTGCCGATCCGGCGGGTCGTGAAGACCTGCCCCAAGTTCACATCAGAAGCCTGGGGCAGAGCTGGGATTGAAGCCATGTGTTAGGGTGTCACTGAAGTATTTCTCTCACTGAATCTGTCTAGAAAATTCCAGTCTAGGTTATCCATTGAAGCATTCTAACAAAGACTTTTTCTGCCTCCCAGGTAACTGGCATTTATTTATTCTTATGCAAAGAAGACCTCATCTTGTTTAACGGGAAAAAATGACTAATGAGCATGCAAAAAAAAAAAAATCCCAGAAAAATCACTCCGCTTTAGTAACACATCACTGCATCAACTTTGTCTGAGAATTAAGAAGAGTCATTTTCATCCAGGATCCTCCCAGGTTCTGCTAGTCCTTGTTGATGTTGTAACAGTGGTACGATGCTATTGCAGAATAAGAATAATTTGCATTTATATAGCGCCTTTCATTATGGATCTGCAAGTGTTCACAATCATTAATTAATTCTTACAGCAGCCCAGCGTTTTAGGTGAGCATTATTATTCACCTCTGTCCACAGCTCTGACACTGACTCACCCTGGGACCTTGGGAAAGCCACTCGATCTCTCAATGACTCTGTTACGCTGTGTCTAGAATGAGTGTAATACTGACCTACCCCACAGGGGTGCTGTTGGGGTTAGCCAGCCTTGCAATGTGCTTTAAAAGGCAATGTCGTCTTACAGACAGGGGAAGTGTAGCTCAAAGTTAGGGGCTAGGTTCTGACTATAGGCCTACTCCAGAGCAAGATGGGATGAGGAAACACCACCATCTCAGGAATAGCCCTGGGAGGACCTGTGCCTGAAAGACATCATGTTGTCTCCTCTGCTACCTCCTTGTTTGGGGGGGTAGGGGGGGGTTGGCAGTAATTTGTTGCTGGCCTATACCACCTTTGCTTAGTCCTACACCCCCAGACCCAAGGTCTGGGCAGCTCGAGTTAGGTGTCTTAGTGGGGGTTCTTACTTCCCCATACTCCTCTGCATGGATACATAATTCAAGCCACAGTCTAACTCTAGGCTTGCTCAAGAACAAGGCAGTGGTGATGCTAAAATCACATCTCATGAGTCCTGATTACTAGTCCTTTACTCTAACCACCAGCCCTTGCTATTCAGGTACAGCTGTGGTGGGGGGCCATGTAAGTACCCCGTGTCACAATCCTTCCAAATGCCAGATGAGCAGTCAGTTATGGGGCACTATTTACCTGGTGCTCAGCAGAGCCTAGATTTAACCTCCTGTGTAAACCTTGGTGCAGAGCCTGGTTGTGGAAAGTTGGCTAGTTGGTGTGTTATAAGAGCCCTCTGTGCCTATCCACAGAGGATATGAGTTGTTATAGCCCTTCCCTGAAGCGCAGCTCTTTAGCTCATGCTCTAACAGGTTGTGCTTTTAGCTCTGGAGATTCCTGGTTCAATTCTCCCGCCTCTCCCCCTCCCCCCCCCCATGTCAATCAAGGTGGTAGCAGTCCCATTAACACAAGGAAACAAGTCTGCTTGTGTGTAAAGTCTGCTGGCCTATAAAATTTCCTGGGTTCAATTCTGCTTTGGTTTAAATATGGAGTGAAGCAGTGGAGATATTCTGATTTTCCACTAGTGTGAAGAAGACCACAATGCTAGACAAATAGATGATAAATTCCACTTGTGTAGTCATCATTTTCCAGTTTCATCTCATTTACGTTATGATGGGTTTTTTTAGTGTGATCAATGTGGATCTGAGGATAACTTCTGGAAGCATGTACTTATAGGCCACAGGGACTGCTCGTTAAAAATACACTACTGTTACAAATACACAATTATTGCCTTCAGCCACTTTCTGTGCCATTATCTGGGCATGCTCCATCCATTCCTAATAGAGAATTCAGTGACCTCCTTGCTGACAGATCAGTGCAGGGGGAAAACAGAGTTTTGGGAAGAAGACCCATTCTTGTTCCACAGCTCATGATGTATTAAGCAAGAAGAGCAGAGAACAGGAAGAGGAAGTGTAAAGGCATTTGCAGTATGATGGATGAAAATCCAAGAGTAATTGGAAAACAATAGTAGTGCTGAATGCTGGCAGAGCAAAGTGACAAAGAAAAAATGAAGGAAGTGGGGAGAGAGAAAGAATGGGATCAGTGATGGGTAAGATTTAAAATGTTAAATTTTAGTTGAAATATGAGCTTTGTGTGTTCCCTTCCCTCCACTGAAGTTATTGCAGCCATGAACAATCTATGCTTTAAAATTAAATATTGGTAAATCTAATTGTCTCCTGCGAAGTGGAACCTAGAATTACTGTATCTTGAAGCTAAAAGAAAAAAGCAAACCCAGAACTGGATCCTTAGCTTATAAAACAATGCTGCTTTGAGTTTCCTATGAAATGTTTGCCTTCAGCATCCTCTCTGCCAAATGGCCACTGAGGATAATAATCAGAATAATGATGCATTTTATTGTGTAGCACTTTCCATCCCAAATGATCCCAAAGCACTTGGCAAACATTAAAACACACACATGCTCACAAACAGAAGCTTTGAGTCTCAACCTAAAGCTCCAACTCAGGTGGTAGATTGCATTGACTTTTCAGGAAGTTTTGACTGAATAAAGGATTGAGTACAGGCTATTGGACTGGGCCTCTACCAACACAGCAACAACAAATTCAAAACCCACAACTCATGTGATTGATTGCATGAGAGTCCTCCATTGACCTGCTTGTTGCTTTTACATTCTCAGCAATGTCTTCAACACTCTGGAGAGTCGAGTGGCCCTTTCATTTCCAAAATGGCTGCGTCGGTTCGATGGGGAAACAACATATTTATGTGGGATTCCAAAGTGTTTCTGAAGTTCACAGTAAATTTGAGTCCGTGAAGGGGAGAGCCCTGGGGAAAACCTGTTACTTTATGTCCTTCCTGAAGCATAAAATTCAGCAAAAATTCAATAGCGCTGTCAAATGCCAAATAGGCAGGTCGATATGTTAAACGGGAAGTAGTGACACTTCTAGAGAAACAGGCCAAAGCTTATAGCCAGCCTGTGATATAAACTCTAATGATTTCACACCTGTACTCTTACCCATCGGTAGAGAGGTGCTTTGTCTGGCTCCTACAGCCTTTGCCAAAAGGATATTTGAGTGTAAATTTGTATACAATGATACTTTTAACACTGTTATCATATATACTGCATTCATTTCATTCAAAATTTGAGGTGAGTAAAATGGTTCAGATAAAATAAGAACCCAGCTGAATGTATAATGTGATCAGACCTCCACACCAAAAGTCTGTCACTGTTTGAAAAAGTTCAGTTGACTTTTTCTCAGAATTGTGTTTCATTTTTGATGTAGTCTATCTATCTGTATTGCCACACGCCAATATAATTTCTGACCACCTTTCCGTGCACTTCTTCCTCTGCTTCCAGCTACAACCAGAGAGGAGAGTGCTGAGAAAAGGGTGTTCTGGAGATATTCTGATCTGACCAGAAGCTGTAATTCCCAGAAATCTTCATGTTCTTGTGAAACTTACTTCCTTCAGAAGGTTAAGATAGTTCAGAGAAAGTTTGAGTCCAAGTTCTCATCCAGACTGAAGTGAACCTTGAACCTTTTGAGGTTCACCCTTCATCAGGCAAAATGGACATAATCTTTTTTATTTTACTTTTCTCACCCTTTGTCTATCTTGTCTACTTCGATTGTGATCCCTTTGAGGCAAGGCATGACTCTTACTCTGTGTACATACTGTGCCTAGCACGATGAGGCCCGGAATTCAGTTGCAGCCTCTAGTCGCTACTCCAATGCAAATAAGTAGTTGTCAAAATGTTTTGCCCTTTGGAAACCTATTACAAAACTCCTTTTCCAACCCTTTAAAATTTGCCATTCTTATACTCTTCTTTAAATCCTTTCCATTACAAGGATCAACATGGCTACAACTACACCACATTTCCAGTCAGGACCGGATTAATCTGTTGTGGAACCCGGCACATGGACCGCGGCCCTGCCCCCTGTTCCACCCATGCTCTGCCCCGAGGCCTTGGCCCCACCAGGCCTCTTCCCCCTGAGGCCCCACCCACCACTCACACGGGAGGAGGGGCAGAGAGAAGTGAGCCGGGGGCAAGAGGGGAGGGGGCGGAGAGGAGTGAGTGGCAGGCAGGACCTCGGGGGAAAGAGGCTGAGTGGGGGCAAAGCTCTGGGGCAGAGTTTGGGTCCAGTGCCACGGCACCATTGGCGCCATTGTAAACCCGATACTGTTTCCAGTACAATGCATTGCTGACTTTCCAGGTAGATAACTAACATCAGATACATCTTGTCAAGGCTAATTCCCCACTCTGGCACTTCAAGTGCAGGAGGTGGGGGCCCACAAGGATTCTAAAAATTAATACCGGCCACTCCAGGCTTGTATTAAACTCCCAAGGTTACAGCTTCTCTCTGACCTTGGACTGGTAGATACTGCCACCAGCTAATTAAATAAAATGTGCACAAACCCCTTAAGACACAAAGATCCAATTCTGTTCTTAAAAAAGGTAAATTGTATTAATTAAAAAAAAAGAAGAATGTACATCGGGGAACTCAGGCTATTGCTAGATTTTCAAAAAGAGCAACTACAAGGATTAAGCACCAAGAATAACTTTCTTGAGGTCCAGCTTAAAGGTTACAAGGAAAACAAAAGCACCTAGAGGAATCCACAAGCCATAAAGAAATAAAAGGAATAAACCTAATTGCATCTTCCTAGACATTCCCTGATCTACTTACATATCTGGGCTTTTAAATGAGTAGTTTCTAGGTATGATACTGATGTTTTTTTCATACCTGGCCCAAGCTTCTCACAGCATAACTGCTCTGTCCCTTCTCTCCGGGAGAACAACCACAGATAGACAAAAGGGGAATCTTTTTTCAATTTTAAAAAGTTCTAGCTTTCCCATTGGCTCTTTTGGCCGGGCGCCCACTCACTTCCTTTTACCTATGCATAGCAGTGAGACTTTTTAACCCTTTACAGGAAGAGCAATTAGAGAACAGCTACTAAGAGGGATTTTTTAGCTACTGGCTGTGCACAAAAGGGAGCTACACTCCCGCCCCCCCGCCTTCGTTTATCACACATGTTCATCGCAGTCTCTGAGGGACTGTCCACACTGCAATCCCAGGGTGTGATTGACACTCATGGAAACATATTTGAGCTAGCTTGAATATAGCTAACTTGGGTCTAGAGGGTGCGCTTCAATGTGGGCTGTTTGAGCCCACCCAGAATCCTGGAAAATTACTCAGGTGGCTAGCNCCACAAAAGGGAGCTACACTCCTGCCCCCCCCGGCCTTCATTTATCACACATGTTCATCGCAGTCTCTGAGGGACTGTCCACACTGCAATCCCAGGGTGTGATTGACACTCATGGAAACATATTTGAGCTAGCTTGAATATAGCTAACTTGGGTCTAGAGGGTGCGCTTCAATGTGGGCTGTTTGAGCCCACCCAGAATCCTGGAAAATTACTCAGGTGGCTAGCCCATGGTGAAGCCCATGCTGCCATGGCTTCACTACTCCAGTAGCCAAACTAACTCGGGTATGTCTGCACGACCGACAATCACACCTGGGATTTCTGGGTAGAAATACCCTAAAGATATAAAACATAATGTTATCTCTAAAAGGACATTCATTTCCTCTTTAGGTAACCAGTGGGAATGTTAAGCACTGGTTTTGCATCTCTGCAGTGACTGGGATAGCAACCCCTGCACTGCATTCAGGGGTAAATACTGCCCCTTGCCTCCACTACCGTGGTTTATGCTAAAATAAATGCATAACGTCTCGCCACGTTCGCTATGTAGGAGGCTGATTTTTCAAATCTGTAATAAGTTGCATTTGCACAGTTGTTGAAAAGATACTGCTAGACTGGTTGCTATCCCCATGAATGTTTGCTACACTAATAGATCTCATAATGCCCTATGTGTGTAGTGTGTCAATGCAGATTAACAATATAAAAAGTTAAGCTATGTTTTATATTAGCATTATTCTTAATGCTAATGTAATGTCTAACCACTAAGACAGCATTGGTATAGTGTTAGTACTGTAGATTGTAATGACAAAAGGAATTAGATGGGTTTTCTATGTTAAATCAATCATTAAGCGGTGGTATAATTATTTGCTGTTAGTGAAGCTCTTTTTTGCCCCCATTGTAAAATTGACACAGTGTATGAAAGTAATTGTGCTGTTTTCATTGCAGCAGGGCTCCTTAAGATTAGAGTTTGGGAGGAAAGAAGTGAAATTCCTAATGCTTCTGACTTTTCAGGAGGAATGCATGAGTAATATTACTAGCCACATAATTAATCAGATCGGTGTCTTGTGGTCTACAAAGCGTGCATTTCGACATGCCTTCGGATGGGCAGGGAGATGGGTAGGTAGGAAAGTTTGCATCTCCGGAGTTGCTACACTTTTACTTACATTAAAACATTGTTTCCCCAGTTATTAGCTTTGCCAATTCCGCTGATGCGACTTACATTTAAAAATCATTATTATGTATTATTATTGGGGGAGAAGGATAGCTCAGTGGTTTGAGCATTGGCCTGCTAAACCCAGGGTTGTGAGTTCAATCCTTGAGGGGACCATTTGGGGATTTAGTTGGGGATTGGTCCTGCTTTGAGCAGGGGGTTGGACTAGATGACCTCCTGAGGTCCCTTCCAACCCTGATATTCTATGATTCTAACTCTAAAAGGAAATATTTTATCTTTAAATAGAAAATCATGTATGTCGTAAGGTATTAGTAACCCTAATTTTAACCTGGATATAAAAAATCCTAATCAAGATCCTTAAAGAAGATAGACTTATTGGAAATCCCTATGGTACTTACATGGTCCCCATTATTGTGGTTTCTGAGTAACTCACAACAAACCTCTGAGGTACAGAGAGACTAAATGGCTTACCCAAGGTAGTTCCAGACATCTGTAGCAGAGAAGGAAATTGAAGCTAGTCTCCCTAGTCTTAAACTAGTACCGTAACCACAGGACCATCTTTCCTCTCCATTACCATTGGATAGTAATGATAATGGTAATGGTAGTAGCATTGGCAGAGAATCATCTTCAAAGGTGGAAGGGAACCCCATTGGAAACAATGCTAAGGTGGATAGGAATTAGGGAAGCAATGAAAACTGGTATTGGGACAAGGGGGAAATATAATCACTTCTTGGAATACAAGGACAGGTGCAGTAGTGGATTCCCTGGCCCAATCTTTTGCATCTCCCTACTTCTGCTGATGCTCTGCTCCATATACACCACACCACAAAGGCTCCAATGGGCCTTTGCCAGCTATATCAAAGAGCCCTCTGGTGCCATACACCATCTCCCTGTGTAAATACTTATAGCCTGTGAACAAGTTGCCTCTTAACCAGGGCTGGCGCAACCCATTAGGCGACCAAGGCGGTCGCCTAGGGCGCTGCTATTTGGGGGGCGCAGGCGCCCCGTCTGTCCGTGGGATTTTGGGGGTGGGACCTTCCGCCGCCGCTGTTGGGGGCGGCATTTCGGGGGCGGGACCTTCCGCCGCCTAGGGCACCGGAAAAGCTGGCGGCGCTCCTGCTCTTAACCTTCTCTTTGATACTTTAGTAGTTTGAGCTCCTGAAGTCTTTCATCCTAGAACAGGTTTTCCAGATCTTGGATCATTCTTGTAGCTCTTCCCTGCACCCTCTCTGAATTTTCGGCATCCTTTTCGAAAGGGAGACACCTGAATGGGACCCACCATCCCAAAGGTGGTCTTATATTTGCCCTATATAGAGTTAATATCACTCACTGCTCCTACACAATATTCCCTGGTTTGTACAAGATGCTATAGGCCGATGCAACATTTCAGCAAGGTCTGAGGTTTCTTATGTATTTTTCACCAAGATTTCAGAGCCTCTTCAAAGTTTTAATTTTGTGAAAGCTGAAATAGGTACCATAGCAAAGCTCTACAGAGCCAGCAAAATAGCAGAGTATTGATTTTAGAGAAGAAAGGTGAAGGCCTAGAAACCTTAAAAAATAAAATAAATTAAACTTTAGATTCCATAAAATAGAACAAAACTAGTGGGAGGGGCAGAGGAAGACATTTTCTGCTGACTGATGTCTATTGTCTCGGTTGCAGATAACAATTGCTTAGAACAGGAAGGGATGTGAGAAACTGATAAGAGCTTTTCTTTTCCTCTAAAGGTTTTATTTTATTTGATTTTATTTTAGCTTTTGATTTTGCTGTGTATCCAGATCTTCCACTTCCTCCCCCACCCCCCTTTATCTTTGCTTTCAGTAAAATACAATGCTTTTTTCCCCCTCATGGCATTCCCCTAAGGGTGACTTTGGGAGAACACTGCGGTACCTTGACAGTTTCAGAGAACTGGAATTTGGTATACTATATATCAGGGGTCGGCAACCTCTGGCACGCGGCTCGCCAGGGTAATGGCCGGGCCGGTTTGTTTACCTGCCGTGTCGGCAGGTTCGGCCGATCGCAGCTCGCACTGGCCGCGGTTCGCCGTCCCAGGCCAATGGGGGCTGTGGGAAGCGGCGCGGGCGAGGGATGTGCTGGCCGCAGCTTCCCGCTGCCCCCATTGGCCTGGGACAGCAAACCGCGGCCAGTGGGAGCCGCAATCGGCCGAACCTGCCGACACGGCAGGTAAACAAACTGGCCCGGCCCGCCAGGGTGCTTACCCTGGCGAGCCGCGTGCCAGAGGTTGCCGACCCCTGGTGTAGATACTGTTCCACCTTAAGCAGAGCTACACTGAGACCTCTCATTGAGAAGGCATTGTGACAAAGGCCCAGTTTAGATCTAGCAAAATTAAACTCTATGGGATACATTTTAGCTCCCTTACTGGTGTAACTCCAGTGACTTCAATGGAGCTACTTCAAATTTAGGGACTGATCCAACTACCACGTCTGTCGGTGGGAATTTGCCACTGACTTCAATGTGAGCAGGATCAGGGGTGAAATTCTGGCCCTATTGAAGTCAGTGACAAAAGAAGGAAATCAATTGGATTTTTGCCATGGATTTCAGAAGTGCCAGGATTTCTCCCTAACCCCTTAGCGCCCACTGCTGCATGTCAGAGTGTTCTTACTTAAACCAATTAGACTGAGGGAGTTCAGCACCCCTCAGGATGCACTGGCACCTTGCAATCTGACACCAGACACTGGAAGTAGAATCTGGCCTATTGTACTGTTTTGCATCTATCTACCTGTCTGCCAGTCTAACCTAGTAATTCATGTTCTGAGTATTGCAAGACCTCAACTTCCATAGTAGTTTTTAGGGCTCTAGTCAGACACTCTGATTTTTCAATTTCCCTCTCCATGAATGCAACAGCTCTTTAAAGAGGCCTTTCAAGGGCTTGCAGAACAAAGGTGGGGAGTGAAAGAGAGACAGTAAAGAGCACCAGTGGTGAACACCGTGCAAGGCAATGTGAAGCTCTGTAGTGCCCATTGTGCTAATTTCATGCTTTCCACACCTTTGAATGAGTGTTCAAAGTGTTTCATTTCATGAGCTACAGAGAGCAGAGCCATGACAGAGAATGCTCCAGGAATTCTTAGTGCACAGCTGATCCAGGATGCTGCTACTAATGTGCATATATTGGAACTCTAACAAAAGGAAAAGGCTGTCAGCAGTGATGGGTGGTCCTCTGAAGATACATAGTCAACAGAATGACTGTGCGTATAAGCATGAAAGCTGGCAGAAGGTTATCCTAAGCTACCCATATTCATCCCAAATGTTTGGTCTCAAATCTAAGCTGGAAATCTTGAGATAGTGTTAACCCAGTAATATTTTCAAATGTTCTTCATGTTTAATTGGGCTGGAGTACTTCAAGGATGGCTCTTCTTCTGGCATTTTGGCTTTCAAACTCTAAATAGCCTGGGAGCCACCTATCTGAAAGACCTCACCATATTGCCACAGTTAAGACCAGCACCCCAGTTATATAGGAGAAGGAGCAGCTGGTGGAGTGTTCTCCATAAGGACCACGCCGCTTTGGCACAAACTCCCCATTCCAGTCTTTTATCGACCTTCAGATCACATTTGTTTTCCCTGATTATGAGGGAATTGGAATATGCTGGTGGAAGGTCATAAAAATCTTAAACCTATTTTAAAACAGTGGGTTATAATCTATTATAATTAGTGAATGTTATTGGGGGTTCCTAGAGCAGTGGATTTGTATCAGTGCACTTTTAAAACATGTGAGCCTAGAGTAAATGATAGGTGCTTCTTTTTCATGGACTGTGTGTATGAATAAAAAGAAATAAATAAGCATGATATAAAAACACACATACAGAGGTTGTCCACTTGGAGACTTAGTGCAAGGCGGGCTAGTTTGCCAGACATTCACACCCTCTCTTGCTGTGCATTAAGTCTCCATGTAGAGAAGTCCACATTTGCAACAAATTCTTCTGAACCTCAGAAAATAATATGGTCCAATTTCCCTTGGGTTAGAACACTTCGCACATTGATGGTTGAACAATATGCACAAATAGGATGTTGGGAAGGCCAAGACCATAACAAGGTTCAAAAAGGAACTAGATAAGTTCATGGAGGCTAGGTCCATCAATGGCTATTATCCAGGATGGGCACGGATGCAAAACCATGCTCTGAAGCGTTCCTAGCCTCTATTTGCCAGAAGCTGGGAATGGGCGATGGGATGGATCACTTGATGATTATCTATGCTGTTCATTCCCTTTAACGCACCTGGCATGGCCATGGTCAGAAGACAGGATACTGGGCTATATGAACCATTGGTCTGATCCAGCATGACTGTTCTTATGTTCTTATTCTGTACATGATGTGGTTTTTTTGCCCCATATTATCAAGCCAGCAATTCTCCATCCCTTTAGAATCCTGCTAAAAATGCTCCCAATGTATTGACAATTCTCCAATAACAACTATGTTCTGAGATCTTTCAGTGAACCCATTTTTAGTCAATTTAATATGTGCCATTTTGATTTGTTTAGTGCTAGTTTTTTGGTAATATAGCCTGTGGTCCTAAGTCAGATGCCTTACAGATATCTGTTATTTCAGTCCAGTTGTGTTTATCAGCCGCACTTGTAATTCATCAAATAAAATATGTGGGAATGTGTTTGCATCAATCAGGGAATAATATATTCACTAATAATATTCACTCATGGACCAGCTCTAGTATATTTTATGTTTTGATCTAGTTCTTATTTTATCCAAACAATTACAAAAAATCTGGACAAGGCATTTTAATTTCCACAGCAACAAATCACAAAAGATATACCATAGCATGTCAGAAAATGACTCCATTGTCCATATGGAACTTGATCCTCCTGAAATATGGCTGTTAATATCAATGGGAGTAAGACCAGGTCCTTATTTATATATAATGCATTTCAAATGCACCCATCACTGAAGCATCTAAGATTAGCATCATATAACCTAATACAGGACTATTCTTCCTTCTGATTAAAGCTTACAAAGTGCTTTGAGACTCTCAGATGCAATGGCATATAAATCCAAAGTACGAATCTTACTACATAATATATGTATGTAAATATTTGTAGAATAATAATGAATATACTAATATAACATAAGGAATGACTCAGCATTTCAAGGTCATTCATGTGGTTAAATCTTTTTTGTAATGATCAACTGTTGGTTCTTCCAAGAGTAAAAAAGGGAGTTCCGCTGGCCTGCTAAGGTGACCTTAGGTGAAACGTTTCCCCTCTCTGTGCTTCAGTTTAGCCATCTATAAAGGGGATGATATTTACCTTCCAGGGAACTAGGGAGGAAAAACACTATCTACAAGCTTGGCATTTATTATTAATTATGATTTAAAAACACTGAGAATCAGTATCAAGGTATTATTTGTTACTAGTCTAAATGGATGAAAGGGCAAAGGATAATTGCAAGCTTAATGATTTGCCAATCCAGAAAGACAAAAAAAAATAACCCTTTCTCTCCAGGTTCATCTGAACACAGGACCTCAAGGGAGAGAAGTTGAATTGATACTAAACTTGTACTATGGCTCCTTATTTTCACAGAATTTCCTTGTAATAAAATGGAAGTACTCATCTTCTTTTGTTAGTATCAGCTCGCCACAATTTTATTGTCTAGGAATCGTTAAATATTGCAAGTTATCAGGCTAAAGTCAATATCACAACAAGACAAATACTACATTTTCTAATGTGAACCTCCACAAGTCCTCCAGCATCCAGAGAAGTCAGGTATAAGCTGTATTAAACTGCATTAAAACACATCAGTAAATCAAATTTTCAGAGCTCTGCAAAACATTCGCAAAGCATGCAAGAGGCATGTTTCATAGTGGTGGCTTTGAACCAAACCGAGGAAACAAACACTGAGGAGGAAAGAAAGTGTTGTGAATATACTTTTGTATTTTTTTTAATTGTTAAAGAAACAAATTTGCTGATTGTTTTCTTAAAATTAAATTTTAGAAACTGGCCTATTTTAGGAGAGAAACTAGGAGGAAGCTCTATCCTCCCACATCTGCTATTTCCTGGATACAAGCCAGACTTTCAATGTAACACTAACTCACAATGCAACAGAGAAAGGACAAACATGCCCCTTCTCTTTCCCTGATTAGAGGATGTCTCATGAATGCATTCCCTGGGCAAGCTTTATAATAGACTCATCCACTTTGTGTTCAATTGTAAATTCAATACCTACCACTGTCAGATGTTTAATCTGTTGAACTCCATCCTGTTCAACATTTGACGGTAAGCTGGGCTGGGCCCAAACAATAATAGTAATAAATATGTTTTAAAAAAAATGCGTTCCAATTTTTTTCAAAAAGCTGACTAGCCTGGGAGCTTAAACAAGAATGCTGTGTGGCATGCAAAGTTTGACACCACCAATAGCCATCCATTTTCATTCAACTGGAGTTGTTTAAAGCAAGAATATTCCAAATGCAAAGAGAGGACAAATTTTAAAAAGCTTGTCAGAGGATCAGACCAGCATGAATTTTTAAGTGTATGTATCAGCACCAGTATGCAAACGCTGTAGATCTGTTGTGTTTCTCCCTACATATGCTGTTGTATACAGTGTTGCTGGAGCCAGGTTGGTCCCAGGATATTAGAGAAACTCCCCTAGCTCACAGAAGTGGTGTAATTACAGCTCATAGACTCATAGACTTTAAGGTCAGAAGGGACCATTATGATCATCTAGTCTGACCTCCCGCATGATGCAGGCCACAAAAGCCGACCCACCCACTCCTGGAATAATTCTCTCCCTCGACTCAGCTGTTGAAGTCCTCAAATCATGATTTAAAGACTTCAAGTTACAGAGGATCCTCCAGCAAGCGACCCCTGCCCCATGCTGCGGAGGAAGGCGAAAAACCTCCAGGGCCTCTGCCAATCTACCCTGGAAGAAAATTTCTTCCCAACCCCAAATATGGCGATCAGCTGAACCCCGAGCATACGGGCAAGACTCTCCAGCCAGACACTCAGGAAAAAGTCCTCTGTAGTAACTTTTAATATCCCATCATTGACCATTGGTACTAATTACCAGTGATGGCACGTTATTGACCTATTGACTAAGATCACGTTATCCCATCAAACCATCCCCTCCATAAACGTATCAAGCTTAATCTTAAAGCCAGAGAGGTCTTTCGCCCCCACTGTTTCCCTCAGAAGGCTGTTCCAGAACTTCACTCCTCTGATGGTTAGAAACCTTCTTCTAATTTCAAGCCTAAACTTCCCGCGGCCAATACCAATGTAAGTCTGCTGGTCAGGGAAATGGGTTTTTGTTCCCATTAAACATTTTGACAAAAATAAAAATGCTTTTGTTTCCTTTGAGAGAGACACGGTAGGTGAGGTAATATCTTTTATTGGACCAACTTTTGTTGGTGAGAGAAACACGCTTTCGAGCTTACACAGAGCTCTTCTTCAGATCCGGGAAGTTGAGGCTATGTTCACACGACCACTTATTTTGGCAAAACGTATGTCGCTGAGGGGTGTGAATATTCCCCCCGCCCCCAATGACAGAAGAAAAGCCAGCATAAGTGGTAGTGTTCACAGCACTACGTCGGTGGGAGAGCTTCTCCTGCCGACATAAGTACTGCTGTTTGTTGAGGGTGGATTAATTATGTGGATGGGACAGCTCTCTCCCATTGGCATTGAGCGGCTACACAAGAGATGTTACAGCGGTGCAGCTGCATTGGCACAGCTGTCCTGCTGTAAGCTCTCTAGTGCAGACATAGCCTTAGCTAAATACAAGTTGGAACCGATTGTTTAGCATATGTAGTTAACACATATTTCAAAGGACCATTCCTGGTGAAGTATTCCATTAACATCCCTCCAATCACAGGGAAGAAATGAAGGGGGCGAAGGGGGAAGTAGCTGGAGGAGCATTGTTAGTTAGTTATAGGTTGATGTAAATAAGCCATAAATCCAGAGTGTCTATTCAGTCCAGGATTTTTCATGTTTAGCAAAGTTATGAATTTAAGTTCCCAGGCTCTTCTTTTGAAAGTGTTGTAAAGATTTTATTTGAGAATGATGAGGACTGATAGGTCAGATATAGAGTGATCACTTTGTGAAAAGTGTTCACCCACAGGTGATGTGGGGTTAACTGGCCACTTCACTTTGAATGGCCCCTTAAACTGTGTGTTAACTACTTATACTAAACAATCTGTTCCACCTTGTAATTTAGCTGTGATACTCTAAGGTCTCGTCTACACTGCAGACTTACATCGGTATAATAATGTTGCTCAGGGGTGTGAAAAATCCACATCCCCGAGCGATGCAGTTATACGGACCTAACCCCCAGTGTAGACAGCGCTATGTCAACATAGCTTCTCCTGTTGACATAGCTACCACCTCCTGCCGAGATGGATTAATTACACCAGGGGTCGGCAACCTTTCAGAAGTGGTGTGCCGAGTCTTCATTTATTCACTCTGATTTAAGGTTTCACGCGCCAGTAATACATTTAAACATTTTTAGAAGGTCTCTTTCTCTAAGTCTATAATATATAACTAAACTGTTGTATGTAAAGTAAATAAGGTTTTTAAAATGTTTAAGAAGCTTCATTTAAAATTAAATTAAAATGCAGAGCCCCCCGGACCGGTGGCCAGGACCCGGGCAGCGTGAGTGCCACTGAAAATCAGCTCGCGTGCCACCTTCGGCACGGGTGCCATAGGTTGCCTACCCCTGAATTACACAGACAGGAGAGCTCTCTCCTATCTGTAGAGAGCAACTTCATTAAAGCATCACAGCCGTGCAGCTGCATCGGTGCAGCTCTTCCAATGCAGACTTTTAAGTGTTGACCTTCCCTTAGTTTCCCACATCTGAAGAAGAGCTCTGGGTAAGCTCAAAAGCTTGTCTCTCGCACCAAGTTGGTCCAAAAAAACCTCATATTCTTCTCTCTGGGAATGATGGGAATCAGGTGGTCCAAGGTTCTAGTTTCCTGCTGACTGCCTGGCTTCTGGTAGCAGGTCACTTCAGTTTTCTCTCAGTTTCCTCATCTGTAAAATGGATTGCTAATACTTAAACGTACATTTCACTGGAGTGCTGTGAGGATTCATTTGTTAGTATCTGTACAGTGCTTTGAACATTCACTGTGTTATAAAGGCTTAATATGTATGTATGTATGTATTTGCCAAGACTAAAATTAGAGCTAAGTGAATCCCTTCTGGTGAAACAAGAACTGACATGAATGTTCACCAAAAACTTGATCAGGACCCAACCTCAAGCTTGTTCACTGTTGCAAATAGTAGGGTTAACTTAGAAATAAATGTTGTGCTCCTTTTACTTCCATATAGAGAAATGGGCATATTGAATCCCTCAGAAAGGCAGCCCATGTATTATTTACAAACCAGGGAGTGCTGGAAACCTACTGAGAGAAATTGATCTTGCAACATTTCCAGACCAAAGAGGCTAGTGTTTAAACAGCCAAACTTTTAGAGATTTACCCATGGTCATCTCCAGTCAAGATGGACTCCAGAAGTTCTGTTAATGGAGCAGAGTGGCTGTCAGACATTTAAAGAGACAGCATATGTCAGATGTCAGAAAAAAAATATTCAATTTTTTCCATACCCTGTGAGTCAGCTATATTTCACAGCTCTCTTGTCAATGGAGAGGCTTAATACCAACTGTAGTGGAAAGATAGCTTTCCAATTAAATCATAGCTGTGAAATATAACTTTTTTTTTTCTTATTTCCAGTTGCTAGGAATGGAACTTTGACCAAAGACATTATAATGTAGCTAGATTTATAAAATGTGCTAAACCAACCAATTCCTTAGTGCATATACATTGCACACAAACAATAATTGAAGGGACACTGAAGTTAAAAATCAGACTTCTGCCTGAATATTTTTTTTATGTACCTGCTATTGAGACTAATGATACCTGGGATCACGCTAACTGAATGAGATTAGAGAAAAGGCACATTTCTTCTCTACTTTTTTCAGTTTCTTGACTTCGTACATTTGACAGCACTTTTTGTGTAGTCTTCCCCTGTATTGTCAGTCAGCCACTTTCCCTTGTTCTTTGTGCGGATTCTTCAGGCAGCAGGAGGAAAGGGACCAGTGCTTAAAGAATGTGATGTACAACCACAATCATTGGCAGGGAGATTCAGACACTGGTGCAGTACCTGGAATTAATTTTAACTCGTTTGGGACCTGATCCAGAGTCCACTGGAGTCAGTGGGAGTCTTTCCATTGACTTCAATAGAGTTTAGACCAAACCCTTTAGCTATATCTATCCTGAGAATTTTAGGTGATTCTCCCATTGTTGGTCTAGCACTGATGTGGGTCTAATGGGGCTAGCAATGGTAAGAGAAGCCACCAGTAATTATGCAACTAATTTTGCATAGAGCTTGCCTAGCTGATATGGTGATAAACCACACTCCCGACATTGCTCATGCCAGTCCAGCTACTCCAGGGCTGGACTAACAATGGGATAATTCCTTAACATTCTCAGTACAGAAAAGGCCACATTGAAATAGGTATGGTATTTTCAAAGGAGACTAAGGGAGTTAGGCAACTGGCTGCAATTATATTTCAATAGTACTAGGTATCACAATTCAGGGCAACTGCCCCTGTAGTTCCCCTCAGTGATGCTCCTGACTGAGGTATTTCCCTGCCTTCACTGTGTTATTCCCAGAAAATATTGTCTGCCCAAGTAGCCGGCTTCACTTCTTTCTTCAGAGATGATACCTGGTGAAATTGCTCCAGTTATAAATGACCACACAGCTCTTTCTAAGCAAGTACATTTCATTCTTAAGTAAAAGCATTACATAGAAGTACCTACACGCTTGCTAATGAGCTTGCTAGAGATCACCCCACCTCCTGTTCTCCAGCAGGGGCTCTGACTGGTGTGAATCCTTCCAACCCTTCCCAAAGGACTAGGCCATTCCCTTCTAATAGAATGTCCTCTCCATTTGCTGGATCAGAATGAAGGCCCTGAATCAGCTTAAACTCGGGCTATGTAGTCAGAATTCCTTTTGTTTTGTTTTTGTCTGTTGGGCCCTGGAGAATCCAGATTTGGTCTTTGACCTGTCTGCATGTAACATGTGAACAGCAGAAAAGGTCCCCTCCTTGGGGTGAAGCTTCAAAGGCTGGGTCTGTAGGTGGGGATTTTTCCATCCCTTTCTCCACAGTACTCCCTAGGAATTCCACTTCACATGTATTGTCCCAAAAGATCAATCATGTCTGCTATATTGTTCAGCATGGGATTTTGAAGTTCACAGTGTCTCCCAGAGAGTGCATTGGTCCTTCTTCCTCCTGAAGAAGTTCCATACAATCCCACAATAATGCCCCAATATTTGCATTTTCAATACAGTGGATCCTAAAAGGTATTAAACTTAAATCCATAAGCTTTGCTCAGGATATAATCATCTATCACACTTGGGTGCATAAAGTCACCCAAACTCCTTTGACAATCCCAATGTGGATCTCAATTGTAGTGTAGATTTTAACTTAGTCTCTCTTTTTAAGCTACAACTTAAATGGGCTCAGTTTAAGACAGCTTCAGGTCTGTCCCCTCTAAAATTAAAAAGAAATCTCAAACCCAGGTCCCCCTCCCAAAATCCCCATTGGAGAAAGCCTGTGTCTTGTCCAGGAGGTCAATTGGGTCTTGTCCAGGAGGTCAATTGAGTTGGGTTCTGATTTATCAAATCAAGAGTTAATTCCAAAGACACAGGCTTCTCCACTGAAAATGCCCTGTCAACAGCCTTCTCTATATATCTGGGGATTGTTAGGTTGAATAGCCTCACTGAGCTGAATCTCTACGGTACAGGGGACTGGGCTTTGGATCAGGCCTTAAAACAAGAAGAGAAATGAGCTGTCAGGTAGCCAGAATCAAAACCCTATATGGTAGAGATTTGGACATCAAAACCAACATCTTGAATTGTACCCAGAAAAAAGTCCAACAACTGAAAGCCAGTGCAGACTATGCAACCCCCAGTATTACGTGCTCCTTGCTAGGAGCATTGCTGCACAGATGGGCCACCCCCACAACCCCAGCCTTCTGCAGTAGTTGAAGTGTCTATGGTACTCTTCAGGTTTATGCCCATGGAGAAAGTGTCTTGCAACAATCTAATCTAGAGGTGACTGTAACAGGGAGGTTTCCCGTTGGGCTGGAGATCCTAGGGCTAAGCCAGCCCTGATTGCAGCGGGTGCATAATTGAGAGAAGTAGCTGACACAGCCAGAGACCAGAGGTCTGGAAGTAACTTAGGGGAGCCCAGACAGGGGACTGTGTGGAGTTAGAACTGAAGAAAGACTTTGTGTTTTTGTTTTGTGACTTTTGAGTTCTGTTTTGGACAAGCTCTAGTGCTAGCCTGGTGAATTAAAAGATTTTGGACTAAGAACGTGACTGGAAACTTTGTGAAGTCTTAAAGAGGTCACGGAGAAGGGGAAATAGGTTGTGGGTGTTGACCGTGGCACTACAGTCACAAAGGATAGGAACAAAGGAACGAGTGAGGTTATACATTGAAGAGGGAACTTTGCATTGCCAAGCCACATGTACCTGGATTCGGACAAGCGTTTTTGGCTTCTATAAGTAGCTGGGGAGTCAATAGGCCTCCCATAGTGGATATTTTAATAACTAATGTAAGGTGGTTTGCATTAAGTACCTTAAATACACTAGATGATTTCTTTGCACCAGCAGCATCACCTCTGTCTTGTCTGGGTTGACTAATAGACACATAGCCTTAATTCTTTGCAGATCCTGGTTTTCCCAATACCTGGCCTTGTTTGCTTTTTTATCTATCTATCTATCTATCTATCTATCTATCTATCTATCTATCTATCTATCTATCTATCTATCTATCTATCTACACCCCCTCTAGCTAGCTACAGACAGAGAGAGACCGATCCACTGCTAAAACAAGTGGAGTTATGCCAATAGATAATTTGGCCCATAACTCCTACAGAAAAATATTATGACATCTACTCTTTTCTTTCTTTTGAAGAACAATAAAGTCATGTCTTAAGTCTGCTGGCATATCTTGCCTTGAAGATGTTTATTCCTTCAGTAAGGGGTGTGTGTGTTTGAATTACTTTTTACATTGTGCTTCAGGATTTGATGACACCAAGTGATCCTGCTATTGATTCAATATTAGAGAAACAAAAGAGTTATTAAGTGATAACCTGTTGGTGTGTATTTTTGCTCTGTTCATATAAACCAGTGGAGCAAGATCAATTTACTCTCTGGTTGAATTGCTTTTCTTGTGGGCATCTAAAGCATACGTTAGAGAGCAGCTTCCGAGAAACAAATTCATTTTCCTGAAATGATGGTCTTTATTGGCAACATCTAGTTCTTTTAATTTTACAGTTGGTTTGCCAGTTATTATCTCTGTTTTCATGAAGCATGAGAAAAATGCTAGAACAGTTACATGTGCTTACCATATAGGTTGTGAATTAGTGGCTCCTTCAATTTGGCAGCAGATGTGGAATGAAACTGCACCGTCAGACCTCCTATACTGCCCCCCACCTTCCCTCCCCATGAACTATGGGAAATAATGTGTGTGGCATGCGCTACCAATTTGCTATCAACGTGTCACATATACATGACGTAATCATATCAAATATTCCCTCTTATATCTGACCCCTGCACTTCAGCTGTGACAAATTGGAGAAAGTTGCAGGTTCTGGGGGAGGGGGGGAGTTAAAATCCTTTTGATGCCTCTCTTGGAGATTATGCATTTGAAGGAATGTGCATTTTAAATAACTTGTACATCTCTTTGCAGATGTGTTCTGGGCAGGAGGCAGCAATTGCCATCAGTGACTAAGGGAGAAGTGACACTCTGTCTCTCGGAGGGTTTCTTCAAGTCCAGTTTGGAACCTCTCATTACATTGCAGGAATCCATTAAGACAGAAACAAGGTTATTCCATGAAATGTTTTTGTGACTAAAGAGGACATCCAGCTCTTTAATCAGTGACAGAACATCTACTCTGACAAGACTGAGTGATAGAGTGAGCTCTGGTAGCACCTTTGCAACTGAAGGGGAATATAACTTACAAGGACAGACAATATTCTCATTAAATTGCCATTGGTTGATTCATCAATACTCCACTGGAAATAATTATTCTGTATATGTTTCATGTAAATGTCTATGTCAAATGAAACCTTGTTTTGTATTTTGCAGATGTCTGATCCATGATAATTTGGCTAATGCCTTTAGGTCATGAGATAGCTGTCTGCTCCCTTCAGTTCTGACAGAGGCTATGGTGAAATTGTGAGAGAGCTGAAGGAGAGGAAAAATATCCTAAAGTCAAACTTACAATGTTAGTAGAGTGTGTAGTTTGCCTTCTTCCTCCTTTGCAGGAGCATCAGGTTTAGACTTGGGTAAGTCAGGAGTCCCAACAGTATAAGTGATAGTCCAGGGGTATGCTTTGCAACAAGGGGCTGGATATTCAGAAGTCACCATGGGAGAGCGTGAGTTCTCATCACATAAATAGATGTCTTGATTTAATTTCATACAGACATGTATAAGGATAGAGACACTCACTTTAGGCACAGCTCTGAGCAATGCATGGGACTTAAGGTGCACCACCCCAGAAATAGCCCCAGGAAGCCCTGTAACTCACAGACATCCCCAATTTCTCCCCTCCCAGCAGCTCACACAAGGAACTCACATGCCTGTACCCCCCAACCCCCATACAACAGGGACTACTTCGTAGTGGGAAACCAGCATGGCTTACCCCAGCAAGGGAAACAAGGCCCCAGTCCAGGGACAAGTCTCCTCCAGGGCAGCAGCTGTGGCCCTGAGGATAAGGAAGGTGAGGGGGGGGGTTAAGAAGGTAGGCATGGATTCACTCCTACCTTGTCTCAAATCAAGGCTGCCCTCAAGAAGAATGGGGGAGGAGACAGACATGCTCAGACCTTCCCCTACCTAAAATAAAAACTTAGCCCCTGTTCTGAGAAAGGACAGTGGCCCCAGTAAAAGACCCAGGTATACAGAATTCCCATGTTAAGCTTTCCTAAGCACCACCAGCATTGCCTGCAGCTCCACACCCCTAGCCATTAACACTGATTTTGGGAGGGAGTCTGAGGGGTTTTGCTGTCCCCTCCAACTCTTCTTTTCCTCTCAGAGGAAGCAGAGCTGAAGCCATCTGTTGGAAATGAGCCAATGCAAATGGTTTAAAGAGATTCTGTCAATTTAAAATCTAGCTGCAGAGGTGGAGGGATAGAGGAGTTATCCCCTGGGACATTTTCAAACATTTGTATTGTTAAGTTACTAAATATATTATATTATTTTTCGGTAAAAATATGTGGCATACAATGAATACAAACTGATGAACAGAGGGGTGAGGAAATGACCTGCATACATCAATTCTAACTTTGCTGCTTGTAAGTAATGCAGCCAAACCCATTCTTATGAGAAAACCTCATAAAACCTTTATTCCAGACTAGCCTATCATATTACAAATATGCATGTGTATTTCTGTGTGTGCATGAACATTGCATAGGAAAGTATAGAGAACAGGTCCCTGCCCCAAAGAAATTACATAAATCTAATATAGATGGAGCTCAGACTGATTGATAGGTGTGTGTCTGTCTGCATGTCTGTCAGGAGAGATATAGATATATATCAGATTGGAGCTTATATCTTTTTTCTCAACTTCTACTATCATCGCTGTACCCAAGTCAGGGATCTTTGTCAGAGATTTATTCTGCAAATTAAATGAGCTATAGCCTCTTCCCTTACTTTAATGTACAGCCATTGCTATTTAAATTTGTTCCTTAACGGATGCGGTTCACTTTATTTTACTCTTACTGTGTCTGGGACTATTCAAAACTGACACATATAAAAAATAGTGCCGGTTCCGTGAAATAGCAGTGCCTTTGTATGTACAAAGCTATAAATAAACAATGGCAGTTAAACTTCTGTGCTTTTAAACTTTAGCCTCTTTATCTCTGTCACTGTTAGAGGCCCCTATCTGGTCTGCCTTCCCTTTTTGCTTATGATAAAATGCTTATGCAGCAGTAATCAGTCTTAGTACCCTCCCTTCCCTTCAATTTGTTTCTTTCTCCTTTAATTTCCAAGTTCCAGACACCAGTATTCACTGCAGCCGGGCTAACAATTCAAAGTCCCAAGCTATGTTTCTTCAAAGCCATCCATGTCTCTTGTTTCTAAACCCTCAATATTGTTTCAGTTATAGCTTGTTAATGTTTTGGCTTATTCCACTTATTCTGGACATATTACAACCAAACTGTGCGAAGTAAAACAAACATACACAGAAGAGAAGAGAAAAGAAAAAGCCCTAAACAATTCCACGGTTTTCCTGTTTTAGCTTTTCCAAGAAATACTGAAAGGTTTCCACTTTGTTTTTTGGAGACCTATATGGGTACTGTTCAGTAGAGGTGAGTTCTGTCTGGGACCTTGGATCTGAAATCACCTGACCCTTGTTCAGCTCCAGAGCTGTTTAGCTGAGCATCATTAAAACTTAGGTCAAGATTGGATCAGATGCAGGTCCAGACTCAAAGTCTGTAGGTTCTGAAATTCCCAATTCAGCTTCCTAATGGTTCCACTCCCTTTCGCAGCTCTTCGAACCTAGTCAGTGGACACTGGCAGCCCTAATGATTGTACTGGAAATCTCCAATCTCAGGTGTAGCTTTTCCCACCACATTTACTTTTTAGACACATTTGTCAATAGCAAACATTGCAGAGGAATGTTTTCTGAATGTGTGTGTAATACCTTCTCATTTGGTTGTCATCTTTCAGTGTATTAATAGCATTAATAGGATACTATTTAGTAACAGCATTAATATGAGTTTCTACTTAGGTTTCCTAAGTGACCCTGCTGGGATGTTTAACCCAAATGTTGTTAACAAACCAAACAAGTTGTGTCATGACTGAATTTTCTCATACATAAGTAACAGAGTACCAGTGGCTACTGTGAACAGATTACTTCTCAAATGATTCCAAAATCACAGATATGAAGAAGCTTTCACCTCAGTGGATAAGTTCTACTTCAAAGGAACCTCTAGTATGTAAATAAAACATTGTTCGTGCAGCATCTTTATCCATATGATAGACCTGCCAGGCCTCCTTGTTTTCTTTGGAGACACATATTTTTCAACTCAGTCTCTGCTTTCTCTCTATCGGAGATCAATTCTCTCTCACACTTTTTTTTTTTTTAAATACAGTACACTTCTCACCCTCCTCTGCCTCAGGCTGCTTTTAGGAGATCATTGTGGATAGGAACTCCATTCCTTCCATACACTGTCTGGTGTATGAGCATATAATCAAGTACAATATATATATACTGTATAAAGTCCAAACTTACCCTCCTTGCTGGGGTTGGCTTTTATTTGTGACTCAAGCAACAGTAATAAAATACAAACCTCAGCTTAAGCTTTCCCCACATGCTTGATGATTCCTAGCATTTTCCTGGAGTTCTTCTGTACCCTTGTTCTCTCTCCTCTTGCTCCCATCCAAGAGACATTGCATGATCTTATATACTCTCTTGAACCAAAAAGGCCGACCTACCAGCTTGAGTCAGTAATAATTATTTGGCATCATCATGTAGGGTTCTAACAGCTGAGTTTACCAGAGAAGCCCTGTATTCTTAGATAGGGTCCTGGAAACTACCCTATTCCCACTGAATTAAAAGTGTACTTCTCTGTGTCATTCTGCATACCTTGGTTAAAATGGAAGCCCAAAGAGGTCCAAATGGAGCAGCCACCTCGGGAGGGAACTTTGGGTGGCATGGTAAGGAGGGGAAGGTGATGACAGCAGACATAGGTGGGGCGGAGCCATGGAAACATAACTTTATCAAGATTGTGAGAGTAGGGAAGTGGGGAACACACCTGGAGAGGCAAGAAATCAGATTGTAATCGTGCTTTGAATGGACTAAAGATGAGAAAGATAACAGAGGAAAAGGGTGCAGAAGAGAAGGTGGAAAATATTTTTTGGGGAAAAGTAGAAAATAGGCAAATATTCATAATTCATAGATGACCTCCTGGGGTCCCTTCTGATATTCTATGATTCTATGAATGTTACTTATCTTAAAAAAAAAAATAGAACTGGTCAGAAAATAGTGTTTTCTGCAAAAGAAATTCAAAATAAATGAAAAATATTCTTTTGTCCCCAAAACTTTTCATTGACATTTGTCAGTGGTTCATAAAAATAAGCAAACAAACTAGTTGTTTTGGATATTTGAAAACCAATAAGGTGTTGTTGTTGTTGTTGTTGTTGTTTGTTGTTTTTTTGGAGGAAGGAAACATTTCCATTTGCCAAAAAAAAAAAAAGGCCATTTTTGGCTACTGAATTTTAAATAAAATAATTCCAACCAGTTCTAAGTAGAAATTATTTTTGTCAATGCAGTCTATCATTTGGGCAGAAATTAAGAAGGAACATAATTGGCTATAGCAAAATGTGCCTGTGTCCAGGACACAACAGCGCTTCACTTATTTCACAGTCCCATTGCCGTGTGTCATCACTCTTGACTTCAAGTCATTCAGGAAATGCTATAAAGCACTACGTGAGCAAACTGGAGGTAATAAAAAGAAGATCAACCAACATGACTGAGGGGCTGACAATATTGACTTATGAGGAAAGATGAAAAGAATGCAAGTAAATATTTACAGCTTGGCCAAATGCTAGCTAGTGGTGGGGTGGGGAATAAGATAAACATCTCCAAAAACTTCATTTGAAGAGTGCTATGAGCCTTACGGGTCAAATTCATTCCTGGTGTAACTTCATTGAAGCTGACTTCAATGAAGTTACACCCAGGATGAATTTGGCTGTGTGAGAGAGAAAGGAGCTGGTCAGGTCTTCCCAAGGGGATATTATAACAGAGAGAGCTATGGGAAGAAACTGAGCAAAAAGAAAATGTAGACTGAATGTCAGGGAAATCTTACCAGAAAGATCTATGAGACTAATGAATTAGTTAACGAATAAAAAGCTCTTTGAAGATGAAAAATGCTATTCAACTGCAGCTAAGTATCATTATTAATAGTAGAGCTGAGTAGTGAATAATGCATTCAACAAGTAAGATTTTCAGAGGTGCCTATGGGAATCAGGTGTCCAGTGGGTATTTCAATGGGAGTTGGGTGCCTCATTCATTCTCTTATGAGCTTTTGAAACTCTCCCTATAGGTGTTTCCCACCCCCCTCCATCCCATTCTGTCGGTGTTTGTCATTTGCTAGCCAGCAACTTACAGATTTCTTAAATATATCAGTTATTGAAAATGATTCTCTGAGTGCCTGATTCAGCCATCCTCATTCATGTCATGGCACTCATTCCTCTTTCTGTTATTCCAGTGGTGTCAGACATTAATGCGCTACTCAACATGATTAAGGGTGGCAAAATATAGCCCAGAAAAATTCCTACCAATAATTATAGATTCACAGGGCTGGATCGCTGGGTGGTGTAAATTGGCATAGCTTCACTGAAGTTGGTGAAGTTACTTCAATTTATACAAGCTAAGGATCTGACCCATAAATTTAAAGGCCAAAAGGGCCTATTAAAATCATCCATTCCATGCCTCCTGCATAATACAGCCCATAGGTTTTGACCCCAGTAATTCCTGCAATGGAGGGAATTATTCTTCACTACTATCTGAGCACGTACTGCTAAGCGCACAAACTTTTTCTTTCTTTGTGAAAAATGTCAAGACATCATTTTTTTTAAAAAAATCTCAACCATATTGACAATTTTATCAAATATATTAGATAATTGGTTTTTTTAACCAAAAAATGGATTTTAGAAAATGACAAATATATATAACTCTTTCAAGAACATTTTCAATAAAAATTTCCATAACAATTTTGGGAAAAAATAAAGGAAAGAAATGTACCTATCCCATAGAACTGGAAGAGACCCCAAAAGGTTGTTGAGTCAAGCCCCCTGCCTTCACTAGCAGGACCAAGTACTGATTTTGCCCCAGATCCCTAAGTGGACCCTTCAAGGATTGAACCCACAACCCTGGGTTTAGCAGGCCAATGCTCAAACCACTGAGCTATCCCTATTTTAGACGCTTATGAATTAAAGCAAGTTTGAAGTTGGATTTTTGTTAAACTAGTTTTTCCTGTTATTACTAGCCTTCTTTTGCACTAATGTTCTCTAATTTCAACATTTTCTGTGTGAAATTCTGACTCCATCGACTTCAACAAGGCCATGATTTCACCTTCTCTTTCTGTAGTTATTACTGCCTGTGAACTCATTTCCTAGTGCATAAATGGGGTGTGAATGCAGTCAAAGTGAATTCAGCTTTGTATTCTCACAGAAGTTCTGAGGTGTTTGCCCAGCTCTAATTAGTAGAAAGTTGAATAGTCTCCTAAGGGAAGTGATGGAAACCCCATTGCTTGAGTCATTTAAAAATAGCCTGGACAATGCACTGGTGAATATGCTGTAAGAAACAACCCTACAGTGCCTACATGAACTAAAAATACCTCAACTACATAAGTTTTATTCTTCTTTAAATGATCTCAGTCTGTCATAAATGAGAGATGACATTGTGTGCTCACTATAATACCCAGGCTTTCTCTGAAGATTGTTGCCTACATATATTGTAGGACTGACAGGGACAGTCTTCTTTGATAGCTATTTATTCTCACAGGGTTGTATTTCTTTGGTCTTCTGACCTTGAAATAAAACAGATAAAAATTAAAACATCTGGGCAATACACTGTTTGCCTGAGTTGTAAACCCCTTTTGAACTTTGCCTGCTATCTACTGTGTTTCTAGCTATCTTGGTCTCAGTCAGAAGATTTGGCACAGGGGGCTTTTGGCAACATTTAAGTCAAGAGCAAAGGATGTCACTAAACCTCCAGCCGCCCGAAGACGGGACTGGACAACAGGATGGATCACTCAAAGTTTCCCTGTTCTGTTCATTCCCTCTAAAACATCTGGCCTCTGTTGGAAGACAGGATACTGGGCTGGATGGGCCTTTGGTTTGGTGCAGTATGGCCATGTTTACATTTTTATGAGGGAAAAAACAGATGCTTATCTTGGAAGCTGAGGGAGGAAATTCATCTTTACTAGAATGTCCAGTCTGATCCAGCTGCCATTAAAGTCAACGGGCAAAACTCCCATTGACTCTTCTGGGAGTTGGATCAGGTCCTTAATGCAATTATCCCTTACACAGCCCTGTCCCCCAAACTTCTGTTCACATGTGTTATATATTATTAGTATTACAATAGCACCTAGATGGCCCAACTGCAATCAGGGACCCAGTGTTCTAGACATACAAGGAGATAATCACAAAGAACAGACAATCTACATAGTGGTTCAAATGTCAGATAGGAAGATCTTACAATGAACAGCTCACAAACAACGTGCAGCCAAAAAGTTATTCATAGACATTATTTCACTAAGAAGTTTGAACAACATATACATTTGAGAAAGTTATAATCTTGACAGGAAAGATGGGATTGCATTTAAAATACTGTACTGGGGATTGGTCCTGCTTTGAGCAGGGGGTTAAGAACATAAGAACATAAGAAAAGCCGTACCGGGTCAGACCAAAGGTCCATCTAGTCCAGTATCTGTCTACCGACAGTGGCCAATGCCAGGTGCCCCAGAGGGAGTGAACCTAACAGGCAATGATCAAGTGATCTCTCTCCTGCCATCCATCTCCATCCTCTGACGAACAGAGGCTAGGGACACCATTCTTACCCATCCTGGCTAATAGCCATTTATGGACTTAGCCACCATGAATTTATCCAGTCCCCTTTTAAACATTGTTATAGTCCTAGCCTTCACAACCTCCTCAGGTAAGGAGTTCCACAAGTTGACTGTGCGCTGCGTGAAGAAGAACTTCCTTTTATTTGTTTTAAACCTGCTGCCTATTAATTTCATTTGGTGACCCCTAGTTCTTGTATTATGGGAATAAGTAAATAACTTTTCNCTCCTGAGGTCCCTTCCAACCCTGATATTCTATGCTTCTATGACTCTGGAGAGCAGGGTTCAGTTTCCAGTTCTGCTAAAAACTTTCTGTGTGACCTTGGGGAAGTTCCTTAATCTTTCTGTGTATCAATTCCTGACCTATGGAATGGGAATAATAAAAATACTCCCCTTTCAGAACTTCTCATCTAGGTCTATTGTAACCTCTTTAGGGCAGGACAGTATCTTACTGTGAGTAAGAGCACTGGTTCCCTAATCTATTTGGGGTCTTTAGATGCTACCATAATGCAAATGGTAAATAAAATAATAAATAATAATGTGTTTGTGTGCACTGTGATGAAAGAGAGAAAGAAATGAAGTTGGTCATATAAATTAGTCACTGAATTATTTCCCCAGCTCTAGATAAAACATCAAAAATGTCAACTTGGGCTTCCATTCAGATAATGCCAAACCCACTCCCCCCACCCCAAAAAAGCTGAGGGCCTGGAAATATCTTGAAAAATATAGAAAACATACAGTTAAAAGAAATGAATAGCAAATCAAAGGCATAATGTTCCACCAAGAAGTAAGCTTGTTTGTGTGTGTGTGTGTTGTGTGTGTGTGATAGATTCCCAATGATTTCCCATCAATATTTTGTGATGGCTCTGCAACCGTGGCTATAATTCACATTTATTCAGAGCAATGATTTCTAAGGAGGGGGGTATCGCAGGGAGACTATTGTATGATTCTGACCAGGGGGACAAGCTAAGAAAATGCACTGGAATTAATATGAAATGTTAGAAACAGTCTTAACAAGTATTAAACCTTTACAATCACCATTACAACCAATATAAATAAATGAAGCAGAAGACCATATTTCTTCAACTATTATAGTCAAATGATAGTGTCTATATGCTCGGGGTATTGCAGAGTTCATAACAAATTAACCAAAATACCCAATACAAACATCAGCTTTTCATGTACAGTGAGTGCATCACACTTGGTAAGAGAAATGGAATTTTTGTATTGAACAACGGAACCATTGCAAGACAACTTTGCGGAATAACTGGCTTCCCCTAGATGCACAATAATCGCTCACAGTCCCCTAGCCTATTATAAATCGCCCTCCCTTGCTCTTAGTCCACCCTGTTACTCCTTTTTCCTTTTATTCTTTCTTTCTCTGAACCTCAGAATCCTCTTTAGTGCTGTGAAGTGTGCAAAACCAAAACATGCACCTAGAACTTTGCACAGTCAGAAGGGTACACGATCGGTCCCAGAGACTGGCATGTAACAAACCATAGGCACCAGTGAGTTCAAAGCCTGGATATTTAGCTCCCCCAAAATCAATCACTGACTGCTACAGCATGGGCCAAAGGATCACTCTGTTAGCAATACTTAGCAGGTGGTTAAAGTCACTGGGGCCAGCCATTATAGGGAGTTATGATCAAATGTATTAAGCCTGTCCAGAGGTGAAAGTAAGCCAGTATGCCCTGGTACAGCGTACCGGCAAGAGCCAGTGTGTCGTACCGGGGTGGATCGGCTTCCCCTGGTGGCAATTTAAAGGGCCTGGGGCTGGAGCCCCGGGCCCTTTAAATTACCGCCAGAGCCCTGCTGCCGGAGCCCTGGGGAAGCGGCGGCGGGGCTCGGGCGGCAATTTAAAGGGCCCAGGGCGCCTGCCGCAGCTTCTGCCCCGGCCCCTAAAATAGCTGCCGGAGCCCTGCTGCTGCCTCCCCAGGGCTCCGGGGATGATTTAAAGGGTCCGGGGCTCCGGTAGCCACTACCCTCCGGGGCCCTTTACATCGCCACCCGAGCCCCGCTGCTGGAGACCTGGGGTAGATCTGTTGGTAAGTTTTCAACTAAATATACATATTTACGTTTTTCCAGACTTCTCTGTTTACAAACTTTTCTAAAATGATTCTGCTTCTTGCAGATATGACAGATTGGACCATATGCTGGACATAGTCTAGGGTGGTGCCTCCTTCCACAACTAGAACATTATTTCATATGCTCATGTTTTAATTTTAACAGTTTCACTCCATTTTCCTCCATAGACATTTTTTTTTTTTTACTTTTTCTTGTTAAATCTATATTCACATCTGTTTGTTTCCTACCAAAATGTGTAATTGTTGTTGATTAAGTTCAGCAGTTTGGCAAATTCTCATTGCTTTTTCTCAGATTTAGATCTGGCTCTTCTAACTTCTCTTTTTCTTACACTGATATCTTGTATTCCCATCACAATTTGATCTCTTATAATTGACTCAGAGATTCTGGAAATCATATCTTTATAGATGTTTAAAATGATTGAAAAGTTTCTTCCTCTATTTAATTTCTTGAGTGAAACTGAAATCTTTCAAATGTTTCATTTCTTTTTGGTAAACTGTTTTGGTAAACACTTTTTTTTTTAAAGATAAACTCAGTCAACTTAATTTCTAACATTAAACTCAGATAAATTATATAATGAAATTTCTTCAATACCAGCAGTATTCAAAACTATGGCAATCTTTTGTTCATCTTCCTTATGAGCAGATCAAATTCTTGTTTAAACCTTTTTCAATTTTCTGCAGCATTTCTTGACATTTTTAGAAATGTGGAAACTCTTAATTAATCCATCCTATTTCACTCAAATTTGTTTGGCTCTTCTGAGTAATGTTGACATCTTCTTTTTTTTTTAACTTCTTCCAGTTCTTTTTATCACTTACCCCACTCCTGGTACCACGTGTTGTTTTATATTCAAGTAATCCACTAATTTTAAGAATTCATTGCGGGTAACTAAACAACTGTCTTTATTAGATACATAGTTAACATATATACAGAACATCTAAATTCAGGTCAATATATTAGTCTAGCCTAAATCCAGCAGCCTCCTCCAACTTTCAGCTTCTGCACCCTGGAGATTATATTCATTCTCTTAAATCCTCAGTAATACCACATCCAGCATACTACATCCCTAGCTTTTCATAGACATGCTTCTATCCCAGAGAGGCTGTGGTGTATTTGAGATATATCTAAAGATTTAGTCAGAGAGACCTAAGTATTTGGTTGCCTTTAAATATAATGTTGTTCTACACGCTGAGCTCATCACAATAGTTCCAATATTCACAAGTGACCTCTGGAGCCTCTTCACATGTGTCTGGCCATCCTGTAAAAATATCCGATGCCAGAATTTGCACCTCTTTATCCTGTAGCGTGTGCTCACTGACTTTCTGTAGTCCTTGTCAGGAAATAGAAAGCATTAATCAAGCCAGCTATATTTATTTTTATGTTTCTTCTGTTATAAGAAGATTAAGGATTTCATAGTCTTGTTAATTTGTGTCAGATTATTTTAACAGAGCTGCTCTGGATAGGAAACCTGCTATATACATTTTGGTTCTGTAACAATCAGATCTGCTGGCTACTTTGTCCTGTCAGGGGCACGTTTACTTCTGACACCATGTTCAGGTGGGAACCTGTCTTTCATAACACAATACTCAAACCTCTGACACAATGTTCAGGCGGGAACCTGTCTTTCATAACACAATACTCAAACCTCCTGATTTGAATCCCCTTGAATGTTAAGGAAGGCCCTATCTCAGCCCCCTCCTAAATAAAGCTTCAGATCACAACTTTTTTATGCTTATCAGAACCCAGCCTCTGCACCTTTTTGAGGTTCACCCATCATAATTGATCAGATTCTAGACTTTTTCCTCCATAACAAAAGCCACAAGGGTCTAGTGAATATATTAAACTTGATTGTACAACTCTGTGCACAGCACCCAGTGTAAATAAGATACCAACTTACACTGAGCCTCCTCCCCCTCCTGTCTTGCTGCCCCCTTTCTGGAGACCAAACACAAACCATTAAAAGCTTCCTCTGTATACTATGTTCTCTACTTGCAAGGTATCTATTTCAGGCTCCTTACAAGTTGCTCCCTTTCCTTCCAGCCTCCTATTCAAAGGAACCTTCCAAACTGGCCACTTGTCAGAGTGATGTGAATGTATTTTGACATCAGCAGGACACAGAGAGTGGGGTCACTTCCCTTGGCTTTTCCAATTACACAGCTTGTTGCGAGGAGCTGAATCAACCATGAATGTCATTCTGCTCATGCTGGCTAGGAGGGTGCTCTCTGTTCGGCCCTTGGCATTTAACCATGTTGAATTATGAATGTGCTACCAATCACACTGTTTGCCTTGGAGCTGGGAAGGATGAATCGCAGGGACCTTTTTTGGAATTAGATTTCAAAGTGGACCATGCAATGTTTTTAAACAAAGTTTATTCAGAAAGCCCCAGTTATCTCAAGATCGGCCAGATAATAGGAAATAACATTTGCTCACTGTAGCATCCCGCAATAATACACTGTGTCGCTATCTGTGTGTGTTGTATGTTTTATCTAATATTAAACAAAAGTTGGATGAGAAGCCGGGGCAAGCCCTGTATAATCAAATGACTGACATTTTTGCTCTCTCCCTTTATACAAAGTACTGTAGCGAAACTGGTGTACTGCTTCTGTGCTAGATGAGACCTCTCAGATGGTTTGGTGGTATATAAGAGATTAAAGTTTCCTACATCTGCCCCGTAGTTTCAAACCTCTGAGAATATTCATTGATGATTTTTTCTTCATTAAAGCATTTGCTGTGCAGGTTGAAAGTATAAAGTAGGGCTGTCGATTAGTTGCATTTTACTCTCATGATTAACTCAAAAAATGAATAAATAAGTGATTAATCACACTGTTAAACAATAGAATACCAATTGAAATGTATTAAATATTTTTGGATGTTTTTCTACATTTTCAAATATATTGATTTCTATTACAACGCAGAATACAAAGTGTACAGTGCTCACTTTATAGTATTATTTTTTATTACAAATATTTGCATGTAAAACGATAAACAAAAGAAATAGCACTGTGCTGCAGACCCTCCACTTGCCCAGGGTGTGCGGGCCATGAGCAGCCCCTGGCCCGTGTCCCCACCGCGAAGGTCCCCGCCCAGGGCAAGTGGAGGGTCTGCAGCTCCCCACAGCTGCCTGCACGGCTCTTAATATGGCCGGGCTGCAGCCCCGCAACTGGAGCCGGGTAGGGGTAAGAGCCGGATGGGCAGTTGTGGACCTTCCTGCCCTGGGTGGGGTGCCCGCAGGGCGGGGACACAGGTCAGGTCCTGCTCTCAGCCTCCCCACCCCGAGCAGGTGGAGGGTCGGTGGCTGCAGACCCGCTCCGGCTTCCAGCTTGGCCAGGGGCAGGGCTTCAGGCAGAAGAGGTGGGGCAGGGCAGTGCCACGGAGGCGGCAGGGGGCTCTGGCCCTTCCACTTTTGGGAAGGCTCCGCCACCCCTGTACAGAGGGAATTAATATCTTCACGTGTAAAGTTAATACATGCATTTTACAATGATATTAATAACCAGCATGCTATTAGCTTCCATATGATACTCATAAAGCATATTTTGAACAAATATTATTGCAGTAGTGTTTAAGCGGTGAATACAAGGATGCCTAGGGTCACAGGTGGCTTTTGTGATGTAGACACCCATATACTTGGATGTGGCTTGAAGTCATAAATCCACTGGATAGATAAGGTGGGTGAGGTAATATTTTTAATATAACCCCCTTGTCTCTCTAATATCCGGGGACCAACACAGCTACAACTACACTGCAAATCCATGTTACGTCACCCAACAAACAGCTATCAAATAATGGCCGATCATTTCCAGCCCCTGAAGGATTCAAGCTTCCCCAGCATGGCACCGAGACGAAGCGCTTTGTATCCTGATACTGTGACTGGTCTTCATAATATTGGGGAAATCTTTGAAATGACTCTTTTCATCTCGCCAATTGCTGTCATGAGGGTCAGCAGGGTCCAGCGGACAGGGCCCTGGGATTCCAAAGACCCATGTTTTATTCCTGGCTGTACCATGGAACTGCCATATGACCTTGGGCAAGTCACTTCACCTCTCTGTGGCTATGTCTACGCAATGAGCTACAGGAGTGATTTCCCGGCTCACATGCACATACTCGAGCTAGCTCAACGAGAACTAGTGCCAGTATAAATAGCAGTGTAGCAGCAGTGAAGGCTTAGCTTAGCCATGCCAAAGTACCTACCCACCAGTTTCAGGACTAGTGCTGGGCAAGTATAGCAAAAAATAGATGTGGATATTCCTGCATCGCTTCCTCCACTGCGGATACCACAGCTACACTGCTATTTATACGCACACTAGCTCGATGAGAGCTAACAAGTAGTTGTGCGTGAGCTGGGGAATCACAACCCCGAGGTCACAGTGTAGATGCAGTCAAACGCATCCTCTTTCTCCTCCCAACTTTTGTCGGTCTTGTCTCTTTAGACTATCAACTCTCTGGGGCCAGAACTGTGTTTTCCTATGTGCTTGCACAGGCTCGCTCACGTTGGGTCCCGAGCTTGGTTGGATCTCTCAGCTGTCTTCTGCAACTGATAATGATATGAACAGGACAGATCTTGGGTTTTGGGGGATGGCTAGTGAGACAATACTTGAGGACGCACCTCAAATTTAACAGACTCATTTTACATTATAAAAAAGTATGGAAGTAGTCAGGGGGAAGAGGAGGAATCTCTTAGTTCCCTTTCCCCATTCTAAGCTTCAGGAGGTAGATCCCAGCGGCCTGTTCTTTTCTTCCCGAATGGAGTAGAATTGTTTGTTAAACGGGAAGCCGAGATTCTCCTTATTATTTCCAGGTGCCCGAAATCAAAAGGCTGTGGGACTTGTGCATCTCAAAGGCTAGCTCTCCCATTACAATGCCCTGAATAACCATAATCATTACAGCTGGTGGAAAAATGGTGATTATTTTGTGGGTGAAATGTTGGGGCGGAAAGTCCTTTGATATTTTTAATCATTTCATGCCATTTTTTTAAAAAAAAAATTTCAATGGAAAACCAAATCCCAACAATTTTAACTTTTAAAACGTTTTGTGCAAAAAACAAACAAACAAACAAACAAAACCTTTTGGTTTTTGGTAAAAAAAAAGTGTTTGGTTTTGAAAACCAAAACCTATTTCCCCCCCAATAAAAAAAAAAAAAAGTAATCAACAAGATTATCATTTCCAAAACCTTTTTTCTTCTAAATTAATTTGACAAAATATGTCAATATGCTTTGATAACTATCCAGTCCCCCTGAAAAATGTCATTTTTCTTTTGTTCAGACTGAAATGGCATAAAAGTGTGTGTACCATCAAAAGCATTAGAATGCTTTGCCTAACTTGAAAAACATAAAGATGCTTTAACCACTGCTCTCTGGTCCTCCTTCCCCACAGTCAACAGGCCAGCAGCAGACCATTTCACTGAAAATCTGCCATCACCCTACCTACTGTTGTCTTCTTAGAGGGAATGAATGATGACCTGTTCCCCCCTACAAGCTCTTTGGTAGATGGCAGGCATCCTCCCTTCATGGCATGTCCTTGTGAGGGATGGTAGTAGGTAGAGTCACTAATCATCTTGTATGGAGAGTAAAGATTGGCATGGGTGATAAGATATGTTGCCCATACATTACAACTGATAGCCCCACCAGCTTTAGGAACCTTTAGGAACCTGTGATACGTGATATAGCGAGCAGCAGACTTCTTAAAACTGTTTCTATTGATGAAGCACTGGAATGGGTTACCTGGGGGGGGGGGGTGGAATCTAATCATCTTGTATGGAGAATAAAGATTGGCATGGGTGATAAGATATGTTGCCCATACATTACAACTGATAGCCCCACCAGCTCAAGGAATGTGCAATATTAGCTTCAGTCCATAAACCTCTTGGTGGTGGTGCCTAAGGACAACCCAGGGCTAAAGTCCCAAGAAGAATAAGAGACATACTAGTTTTTCCTTGATTGGATTAGAAAGAGCACACATAACATGGCCTCTTCATCTAAGAATATGATTCAAAAGATGCACGTCTTAGGCCCAACCAATCAGGGAATAAATACCATGTGATTTCAGCCATTTGACTGCCATCATATAATCAAGAGCAGCTTGAAATTCAAAATGCACTACAAAATCTGAATCCGGAGAGTGCAAACAAATCTGTACCCAAATTGTGATGAAAGCTTGGTTGATGGAAAACATTTTGTACTTAACACTGAGGAAGGTCTTCAAACCTAAAATTGGGTGAATTGTGAGTGCTTTAACTTTTACACTGAATATGTTGCATACCTCTAATCATTGCTACTCTCATTGGATTCAAGCTAACAATCTAAAAACGAATACCATAATAACAGTCTCTTTAGTCATTTAGGCCATGTATTATGAGAGTATTTACTATATGTACATTTGTAAGCTTTATAATTAATATAATATAAGAAATCATAAAACACTCCTACGAGAGAGAAATACGTAGGGTCAGATTGTGAGCCCTTAAATCATTGGGGAGCAGTTACTCACATGATTAATATCATTGATTTCAGTGAGACTACTCATGTGAGTAAGTCATCGCAAGCATGATTAATAGTCTTTTGCAACCTGGCCTGTAGGAAGCAAACAGAGTGAGATTTTTTTTTTATAAAGTTAGGCATGCAAGTATGTCATCAAATTGCAAGCACAACTGCGTGTCTTGTTTTTGGAGACCAGTTACCATAACTGCATCTTTATATTAGGCAATTGCACGTGCAAATAAGTACCGGTGCTAATCTATGTTTGCAGTTACCCAGCTGGGACTAGATTCTGCTACTCTTAGCCAGCAAAACTAAACTCCTCGAGGACCCATTGATTTAAATAAAAGTACTCAACTTGTGGAAGGGTATCAGGATCTAGCTCTTGTGTGCCCAGTCATGGTGACGAGACACGGGTATTAGGCACACAGATTGAGTCCTGATTCAGCATTCATTGAAATCATATGGGAGTTTTTCCATTGGCTTTCATGGACTTTGGGTCAGCACTTTGATGGGCACATGTCCAACTTAAAAAAAACCAGGCACCGAGTATATAAGAAAAATCCTATTCTGCTTTATATTTGTTTGACTGAGACAGAATGGTTTTGGCTAATCAAAACAAAGAGAATTTGTAAAGTCACTAATAGATGTCATGTCAGTGACTACAGTAAGCTAATCCCTGCTGTCTGCATCGCTATGAACTGGCAGAAAAAGAAAATGTTCAAAAAAAGTTTTTAAAAATTTGAAGACGGTGTTATTGTCTTGGTTTTCTAAACTGGCCACTATTTTGGTTTTAAAACCTTTTCATGGATTATTTTTAGTTCAATGTTTTATTTTTTTAAAATGTAATTTTCAAAATCAACTTTTTACAGTCTTAGAATGCAGCTTTTTCCAGCAAAATGGCCCTCTTGCTGATATAACTTATTCCAGTCCCTCCCTCACCCTCTCTCAGTGAAACAAGCAATGCCACTAAAAGCAGAGTTTTGCCAGTATAACATCTACACTTCTGCTGGTGGGGGATACTAGGGAGGGATTACATTCTATGCTCCTAGAATGAGTCTTTTCTTCTTTACTGTTTTTTAACTGCTGTAGGATGATCTGCCAGCTGCAGCAGTCTGGCCAGACGTTATGGGGCAGGCAATGTTTAGGGCACCTTTTCTAGCCCCTTCCCTTAAAAAGGGTGAGCAGTGCTATCCTAAAAAGGGATGTTCTGCCGGCTAGAATGCTGCCGAACTTCTCCGTTGCCCCGGGGACAGAGCTGAAGGGCCGCCAGTCCCAAGGCCACCTACGTGCAGCATTGTGGCCACAACTGCCAGTGTTCATCTCCACCTGTCGCTTTGCCATGCCACCATCGTCGCAGAACTTGGGTTAATGATATAATGTTAATGATGATGAAATTTGATAAGATGATAAGCAGCACGAAGAATCATTATGGCTGGGGACTTCCTTGGGTGCAGTTGGTGACCAGGACATCTTCAGTGCCTTGTCATGGTCTCCACACCCCACAGCACGTTGCTCAGCCTCTTCATGGCTGACCTTCAGGTCATCGTTGGGTTACCTAGGGAGGTGGTGGAATCTCCATCCTTAGAGGTTTAAAAGGCCTGGCTTGACAAAGCCCTGGCTGGGATGATTTAGTTGGTGTTGGTTCTGCTTTGAGCAGGGGGTTGGACTAGATGACCTCCTGAAGTCTCTTCCAACCCTTATCTTCTATGATTCTGTGATCGTTGATAGATTTTCTGAAGCATCCCAGCTCTTTGGCTTCACCATCAGTCTCAGGAATACAGAGGTCTTGTTCCAACCAGCACCTCATTACATTGCCTCAGTGCCAGCTATCTTCATCCAAGGCACACATTTGAAAATTGTGGATCAGTTCAAGTATTTGGGCAGCACCATCTCAAGTGAAATTTCTGGAAATTTCCTCCAGAATTAGCAAAGCCAGCCAGGCACTTGGCCGACTCCAACCAAAAGTCTTTAACCAAGTCAACATTCATCTCTCCACCAAATTGAAGATCTACAATGCAGTGTTTCTGACATCTCTCCTGTATGGATCTGAGACATGGACTCTTTAGAGATGTCACATTAAACAGCTTGAGCAATTACATATGCGCTCCCTCTGCTCAATAATGAGCATTCGCTGGCAGGACAGAGTGACCAGTATTAAGGGTCTTAAGAGAACAAACACAACCAGTATTGAGGAAACATTACCGAGAGCACAACTTAGGTGTACCAGACATATCATCAGAATGGAAGACCACCGTCTCCCAAAACAGATCTCATCTCCCAAAACAGCTGAGTCAGGGCAAAAGAAAGAAGGGTCGTCCGTATAAGCATTTAAAAGATAATCTGAAGAGCAATCTCCAGTGGGCTGGCATCAATCCCAAAGAACTTGAGCAAATGGCTCAGAACAGGACTCACTGGTGGTCTCTGACAAGATCAGCATGAACAGGATCGACAAAATCATCTCCAGGCTGCACATGAAAGGTGCCACAGAGCCGCATCATCAAACATTATAGATACAGATTTCCCATGCCCTCAGTGTGTCCGACTCTGTGCTTTAGGGTTTGGACTTCGGAGTCATATGCGTAGCCATAGATGAGAACTGTGACAATATTGTCATCATCATCAGTGATGGCCTACCAACAACACTTCTGATGGCATAACTTTGTTGGTGAGGGATCACACATCTTCATACCCTGACTGATACAACTATGCTAGCAAAAGGGTATAGTTTACACCAGTTCTTAGGAACCTAGGAGCCTGACAGGGAGATTTTCAAAGGCACAATTTATAGTTAAGAGTCAGATTTTTCAAATGTGTTTGGGTGCCTAAAGGTGCCTAGTAGAATTTTCAAAAGCACTTAAGCAAGTTAGGGTCCTACATCCCATCAAAATCAATGGGATTTAAATGCCTAATCTTCTTAGGCTTTTTTGAAAATTCCACTATAAGCATCTTCCACCTATAAACATCTTTAGGGACCTTTGAAAACCTAGCCCTAAGTTCCTAACTGCCTTTGACATTCAATGGACTTAGGTACTTCAGAGTCTAAGTCTCTTTTGAAAATGGGACTTCTGTTCCTAAATCATGTGTGCACATGTGAAAATTTTACCCCATAGTCACCTCTTGCACAACGATGGTTATGAGGCTTCATTAATGTTTGGGAGGTGCTTTGTGCATAAGGGACCATCGTGATCAACTTCTCTGACCTCCTGCACATCGCAGGCCACAGAACCCACCCCTGTAATAGACCCCTAACCTCTGGCTGAGTTACTGAAGTCCTCCAATTATGGTTTAAAGACTTCAAGTTACATATTATCCACCATTTACACTAGTTTAAACCTGCAAGTGACCCATGCACTATGCTGCAGAGGAAGGCGAACTCCCCCCACCCCCACCACCAGGGTCTCAGCCAATCTGACTTGAGGAAAAATTCCTTCCCGACTCCTTGAGTAAGAGGCACCATAAACTATAGGTCAGGTCCTTAGCTGGTTTAATTCTCATAGCTTCATGAAGCTCAGTGAAGCTACACTGATTGACACCAGCTAACGAAATCGCTCTAAGTCCAAAAGCAGTAATAGTATTATTATAAGGAAGATCCTGTTGCCAATTATCATAAGAGTAATTAAAAGCCCCCTGAATCCAACCTGGAATTCATACTACACTTGCTCAGAGAAAGAAGGTAGCTTAAACTGAGAGAATAAAATGTTACTGACACTTCTTGCCATTTGCAGCATCAACGCAAAGTGCTGAAGGATCCCTGATTCCACCACGAAACAAATATTTCTGTAGGAGTTGCTTTGTTTAAATGCACAACTCCGCTTTTGTGTGATCCTCTGGGTCACCCTCTTGAGTGAGAGAACATTGTGTGATGCTGCTTTTAATAGCACAGCCAGTGCCAGTGCTGCATTATGTATAAAAGCACTACAAAATGTTCTGAATGAAGAAGCACTTTGTACTGAAGGGGATGGGAGGGGGGGCAATTGAGTATCTCTCCTTGGGGACACCTAGTTCCTTCTGGAAAAGTTAAATTATTACTATTATAAAACAAACTGGAGTGCAACTTAATTGGAAACATTACAAACAGCTGTGGAAGAGCAGAATAACAAGCTCATGTTAAAGAGAATATTTCTTTTAAAATATCTGTCATAAAACACCTCTCTCTTTAAATAAAAACAAAAAACGAGACAAACTTAAGGACAAATCAAACTTGAGATAAAGGATGCGACCAAAATACAAAACTTCGCAACAGCCACTGAACCTTTATACCCCTGCCGTTCGCTCTAGGGCTTCCTGTTGTGCGGTGGGAAAGTAGTTTTAGCTTATTGGTAGGTTTCCCCAGGGATGCTGCTGATGAGTCAAAGTATGCCCTGACCTACACCACTACCCATCTATATGTTCCACAACGTAATAGTATTTGAGGGTCTCACACCTTCCCTGTGAAGTAGAGAAGCATTATTGTCCTTATTTTACAGATGACTACCTAAACTACAGGGAAATTAAATGATTTGGCAAAATCACACAGGACATAAAAATTGAACACAGATCTCCAGAATCCCAGTGCAGTCTTCTTGCTGCTACATCACTAAGCTGGTTTGGTCTGTTTCCTGGAGTGGTGATCCCATCCACTCTGTTCCCTTTGGCAGATTTTCCATCTGTGGTATCTTCCCCCCTGGAAGCAATGTTCTCACTCTCTCTGGGCCTTTCAGGCCCCAGATCTCCCGCTGATCCATTAAAAGAGTTCTGGGGTGCATCAAGGTCCAGGCCACTTCCCCAGTGGCTAACAGGGGGGTGACCTGGGCTTGCCCACTACTCCAGGTTCCAGCTCAGGGACTCTGTATATAGCAGACATTGCCACATCCCTTTAACTAAACTGCATCGCTCTTACACTTGTCTGGGGCACTTCCCCATGGCCACAGCACATTGTTCTCAACCTTACTTCAGGGTCTTGTTCAGGTTGAGTCCCAGCAGCCAGTCCAGAGGTCCTTCTCTCTCCTCCAGGTCTCTGCCAGTACTGCTCTGTTCGAGGTCCTGTAGCTCCCTTAGCCAGCCAGGCACAACATCCACACTCCTCCAGCTCCACCAAGGAACTGGCTATCTAGCCCTGTAGCTCCTTTTATGTGAGCCTGCTGGGCCCTGACTGCCTGCTCCGCGTGGCCTCCCTCATTGGATGCTTCCTCGCAACCACTCTAGGCCATTTGGAGGATTTCTCTCCTGTTCCTCTCTGGGATAGGGTGTGGCAGGACCTCACAGCCTTCTGGACGGCCTCAAAGGGTCTAGTATTGCCCATCACAAACATCAAGAAGTTAAAGTCCTTCAAATGGAAGAAGACAGATCACAAGAGTGACTGATGCTGGTTCCTCTGATCTATTATTATGTAAAGGGAATCATAGCACATGAGGGGAAGATGTGATAGACTAGAATAGGAATTTTGCAATAGATTGGGACTATCCTGAGACCATGGGTCAGTGTTAATGAGTTTTCAAGGTTTGGGAGGACTAGTTCCAAGGCAACCTATTAGGCCAGTGGCAACTCTTATTTGTTCATACTTATATTCTAAAATTCATATATTGTCTAATGATGCTTATTGAATAAAAAAGTTCTGTGGGACACTCACAGACCTGTAAGTAGTGCTCTTAGTAGAGTTCCTGAAACTGCTTTCTCTGAGGCATGCTCTCCTTCAGTCACATGTTTGGCTTGATAGTGCTTAGTCATATATTCTGTTGGTGAGAGAGACAAGCTTTTGAGTTACACAGTGCTCCTTCTTCAGGTCACCAACGTGGTTGCTACAACACTGCTTACAAGAAAGGGTTATATTGAATTTTGCTGTTTAAAATGGAAACTAGCCCAGACCTGAAGAAGAACGCCATGGAAACGCAAAAGCTTGTCTCGCTCACCAACAAAAGTTGGTCTGATTAAAGGCTATTACCTCACCCACCTTGTCTCTCTAATATCCTGGGAGCAATACAGCTGCAACACTGAATACAGTACTCATTCACATAGAAAGGAACACATTTCCTCCACTGCAAGAACTGCTGGGTCAAATCCTGTGGCGTGTGTTATGGAGGTCAGACTAGATGATCTAATAGTCCCTTTCGGCCTTAGCAACTATGGATGAGTTCTTCGCCCTATTAAAGTTTCTAGGAGTTTTGCCAGGATTTCTCCCTATGTATCTAAAAAGTAGGGAGACCACTGCTTTATTTTTTTTAATTCCCTTTAAACATATTGCATCTCTTCTTTCCTACTAGCTGCAAATCCTAATACTTTACCTTTTATGTCAGTATTAACATTAGTACACTAAGTGATTTCCAAGGAGTCAAGCAAACAGAAATCAGTCCTTATCAACAGAGGTTACAAATATACTCTGCAATTTAACATACATCTGGTGCTGTGTAAAACAGAGAGCATCAGCAAGCCAGATCAAATGAGGATAAAGGAAGAGGATAGACAGGTTCTGTTTTATCTTTCAAAGAGGTAATTGCAGTTTTCCATATTGATAATATAATGGGACAGATTCCACTTCCAGTTACTCTCTTCAAACGCTAAATAACACTATTGACTTCAGTGACGTCACTGTGGATTTACATAGTTATAACAGAGGACAGCTGTATTTTGGCCTGGTATATTTTAGAGAGACAAGGTAGGTGAGGAAATATCTTTTATTGGACCAACTTCTGTTAGTGGAAAGTACACGCTTTAGAGCTACATAGAGCTTTTCTTCAGCTTCCAGCAAGCTCACCATCAGAAGCAATCTATTTGACATGCAGACATTTTCTTCCATTGGAACTATAACTCTCCGTTATTTTTTTTCAAAATATCAGCACGGAGAAGGAGTATGGGGATGAATTAATTTTTCCATTTGACTTCAGCTGTTAATATTTATGAGCCAGATTCTCAGCTGTTGTAAATTGGCTTAGCTCCATTGATGGTTATTTGGGTTGTCACAGTGCTAGTCATAGACGAGGAACCCATTGTCCTAGGGGCTGTACTAACACACAAAAAATGTCCATGACCCAAAGAGCGAAGTATAAAACAAGAGACAACAGATGGATACAGACAGGCTGATATGAAGGAGGAAGCACAAGGAAACCACTCAATATTATCAGCATAATGGGCTGTGGTCTCAACACCACCCCAGCCCAGCTTTACTCAGGGCTGGGCCTAAAGTCAGAATCTATCCCCAATCACTAACGACTTGAACTTGAGAACACTTACTACCAGGCATGGGGATTACAGCTGTGAGCTTTCCCGATGAAGTCACTGGGACGATACACTGCTAAGCACTGTGTCCCATAGCACGCATTCTTTGGATTGAGCCTGAGTTTATCCAAAGGACACATGAGGATTTAGAATTTCAACTCCTATTACCAGTGACGCTTTCTGCACAGTAAAATCCCTGCTGTCTCTTTTGAAAACGTATCTCTTTAAAATGTTGGGTTGAGAAAATAAAGCTACTCTGTGAATGGTGGACGGGAGGAGAAAGGAGGCTGGAGACAAAAAGCAAAAAGGTGGGGGCGGGAGAGATGCTGGTGAATTGGAAACAACCTTCTTTAAAGGATTAACTCCTAAAGGCAACATGTCCTGGTAGCAGGTGAAGGTGGGGGAAAAGGAGGCGGCTTGCTTCCACTCAGCACTAGTGGACCAATCTAATTAAAAAACACTAGAATTGCCCAATAGGAACACCCATAACAACAGCAAACTCCCATTGGTCTGGGAGACACTAGAGTTCCATTTCAGGGGGTATGTCCTTATCCCCCAGCAAATCCACACTTTGAAAATGTGTGCTGGCCCCAAGGGTCCATATGTGTAGATTGTACTGATCTATCTATATATTTTTCTTCATTTCAAAAACTTGCCAATTATAAGGGAGTGTGAGCTAGTGGTTAAAGCAGGTGACTAGAAGTCATCACACCCGGCTTCCAGTCCTAAATCTTCCTCCGTCTCACTGCATTATCTTGGTCAATGACTTAATCTCTGTCCCTTGTTTAACAATTTGTAGAACAGATATTGTAATACTTACCTACATCACTGGGGTTTTGTGACTTAAAGTCTGCAAAGCAATTTGAGAACTATGCATAAAATACCTTATAAGCACACAGTAATAGTAGTAGAAATAATAGTCTCTTTACCTATGGTAGATTTTTCTCACAAATTGCAGGTCTGTAAGGTACATGCACAGGGAACCTCTATGCAGTAAATCCCACAGAAAACCCATTCAAATTGTTCAAATAAGATTCTAACAGAGAACAAACTTGGAATAAATCTAGAATCTATATAATGGAAAAGGAGTGAGGTGAGTCGGACACTGTATGTCCTAAGGAATCAGACACAATGTAGTCAGCTCGCTCATCTGTATCAATGCATTAATGATTTATGTAGCTTTTAATTTACAACACAGACATATCTAAAATAATCAGGTAGAGGCAGGCATTAAAAATTCACTGCATGGGTCATAAAATGATTAGTTATTCAAGTGACTTCAGATTTGTATTTCATTAAAGAATAATTTTAATTTACTTTTAAACAGTTTATATACAGAGATTTAAGAACTCTTGGAAGATGATTATGCAAAACTCCTGCTTTTATGCATTCAATATATTTGAGACACTTTTTTTTGCAAGCTGTGTTAATTTGTTTGAAAGCACATGAAAAATATGGCTCAATAATTTCAGGGGGGAAAGCTTTAATTTACAAAAAAAATGTGGGTCTATATTATTATTATTTGCATTTTATATACATGCATGAAAGCAGATTTAAGACCAAAGGGGCATCTGTTCTTCCCTCAGATCCAGTCTAGTTGTCCCCCCTAATGTAACAAGCTCTCAAATCACAGCTGAAGTGGTTCAGCTGCATTTAAGCAGTAACATTCCACCCAGCTGCTGTGCAACGGGTTTGTTGCTTCATTGCAAGTGTTTATTTTCTACTGCCTTTCCTGATCAAATGCTGCAACAATCTGTAAAAACAATAGCAAGTCTAGGGGCAGTTTAACTCCAAATTAATCTTGCCCAGGCTATTAAGCACCTACTCTTTTTTTTGGTAAATGCTTTTGCAATAAACAATTTCAGATGTCTCTCTCAACTCCGAGAACTAACACAATTATGTCAAAAACACTGCCATTATCAACCTTGTCGGGAAGGCAGTGTAGCTCATCATGTAAGTAGCCTTTGTGTTCTGTTTTTTAACTAGTTCTTTATTCACTTCTGTGTCCTACCCTGGATCTCTGTAGCTTTTACCTTAAACAGATGCCTGTCATGTGGAACTTTATTGAGGGCTTTCTGCAACTCCAGATAAATCATGCTGTATGCATTGACACAGACAACCTTCTCTGTAACCTTCTCAAAGTCAAAAGAAGTGAGGCAGATTCTTTCTCTTCCATATTCGCAGTTTGACTTATCTCCCTTTGAGAAGACTTCAGGCCAGACCTTCAGCTGGTGCAAAATGATGCAGCTCCACTGAAAGCGATGGGACTTTGCTGATTTGCACCACATGAGGATATGGCCCTATAAATCTGTTCCTTTGTATGCCGAACAAAGTTTCTATTTTCGATACATGTTGTAAATGCTCAAGTTAAATGAATCAGTGAACACATATTTAAAAAATGTACCTTGAGATACATAAGTTATTGATATCAGGATAATGCCCCCTGTATCTGTCACTTCCCCATTTTACTCCTAAATTCACCTAATGTGAACTCTCCATTTTGTTCATACAAATAAATGATGGGAAATAACAATTTAAAACTCAGAGCTGAACATTGGTACACTCTGTTACACACCTGCATCACCTCAAATCGGAGGCTTATAAGACTTTTATTGGATATTGGCGTAACTCTAATGTTGTCATTTGGAGCTAATGGTGGATTTGTCAGGTCCATCAATGGCTATTAGCCAGGATGGTCAGGGATGCAACACCATTCTCTGAGAGTCCATAGCATCTGACTGTCAGAAGCTGAGAGTGAACGACAGGGATGGATCACTCGATGATTCCCTGTTCTAGTCATTCTCTCTGAAGCACCTGGCACTGGCCACTGTTGGAAGACAGGATACTGGGCTAGATGGGCCATTGGTCTGATCCAGTACGGCTGTTCTTATGTTCTTATCATAGAATCATAGAAGATTAGGGTTGGAAGAGAACTCAGGAGGTCATCTAGTCCAACCCCCTGCTCAAAGCAGGACCAACACCAACTAAATCATCCCAGCCAGGACTTTGTCAAGCCGGGCCTTAAAAACCTCTAAGGATGGAGATTCCACAACTTCCCTAGGTAACCCATTCCAGTGCTTCACCACCCTCCTAGTGAAATAGTTTTTTCTAATATCCAACCTAGACCTCCCCCACTGCAACTTGAGACCATTGCTCCTTGTTCGGTCATCTGCCACCACTGAGAACAGCCTAGCTCCATCCTCTTTGGAACCCCCCTTCAGGTAGTTGAAGGCTGCTATCAAATCCCCCCATCACTCTTCTCTTCTGCAGACTAAATAAGCCCAGTTTCCTCAGCCTCTCCTCATAAGTCATATGCCCCAGCCCCCTAATCATTTTTGTTTTCCTCCGCTGGATTCTCTCCAATTTGTCCACATCCCTTCTGTAGTGGCAGGCCCAAAACTGGACGCAGTACTCCGGACGTGGGTTCACCAGTGTTGAATAGAGGGGAATAATCACTTCCCTCAATCTACTGGCAATGATCCTACTAATGCAGCCCAAGATGCCGTTAGCCTTCTTGGCAACAAGGGCACACTGTTGACTCATATCCAGCTTCTCGTCCACTGTAATCAACCAGGTCCTTTTCTGCAGAACTGCAGCTTAGCCAGTTGGTTCCCAGCCTGTAGCAATGCATGGGGTTCTTCCATCCTAAGTGCAGGACTCTGTATTTGTCCTTGTTGAACCTCATCAGATTTCTTTTGGCCCAATAGGCCCAATTATGTTTTGTCCTATTTGAGAAGTGTTCAGTTAATATGTTCCAGTAAAAAAGACCCAGTCCCTTCTATGATCCCAGGTCCTCTCTGCTCATACTGAATCAACAAGAAAGGAAATGTTCAACTTGTCTAAAGGTGAGGCCTTCTTCCATCAAATTTGCTGGACTTTGGAAATTTATTTTTGGCCATACTAGACATGTAATTATACAGTCTTTAATGTGTCTTTTATGCTGCTCCCATTACTGTGGCAAAATTGATGTAATTCTCCCTAAAACACAGCCAGTAAAAGGGTGCAATCTTACTGAGTGTTATCTACCTTGAACGCCTTCTAAAGGTGCCAATTTCACAAGCTCCATTGGCAGCTCTTTTTCAGCACCTTAACCTTTCCTTGGCTGTACTATTTCGCAAAAGAGGTCTCATCCCTTTTTATAACTGTATACAGACATCGGGCACAGCTCCTCCTCAGGTGTTCAGCTTTTTGCCCTTAATTGTCTCAGAGTGGAATCTCACAAGTGTCCCAGCCTTAGACCTGGACCCTGGTACAATATGTCCTGTACACCAACCACCTGCCACCCTGCAGATTCAAATGGGTTTTCTGGCACCTGTGTTTCGCCCTTTAGGAACCTGTGATATGTGATATAGCGAGCAGCAGACTTCTTAAAACTGTTTCTATTGGTGAAGCACTGGAATGGGTTACCTGGGGTCGGGGGGGGGGGGGGGGGAATCCCCTTCCTTAGAGGTTTTTAAGGTCAGGCTTGACAAAGCCCTGGCTGGGATGATTTAGTTGGGATTAGGTCCTGCTTTGAGCAGGGGGTTGGACTAGATGACCTCCTGAGGTCCCTTCCAACCCTGATCTTCTATGATTCTATGATTCTATTCATCAGTTGGAACTAAGCAAGGGGAAAAAAGACTTTGTAACAAACATCCTGTACATGTCTATCTTACCTCAGAGGTAGTGCCATACCATAATGGCATTGTAGGCAGGATGAGCTCCTTAGACACACCCACAGGTACGTCAGTGTGGGTTTCTAACCAGTGCCTCTGACTCCCCCTTGACAGAGAGTTTTTTGGGTACATCTACAATTCAAGCTTGAGGAGACCTACCTCTGATCAAGCTCTGAGCATTTAGCCGCAGTGGTGGGACTACCCAGAGGAGCTGATCACCCTGAGTAGGATTCCCCTTTGAGACACTAGACTTGTATTTGGGTGGCTAGTCCACTGTGCAACTGTGGCTATGCTCTAATTTTAGCGCATTTACTCCATCAGAGCTAGCACAGCTATGTCTTCTGGAGCTGGGAATAACGCTCCCAGCTTAAAGTGTAGCTGTACCTTTTGTCTACACTTTGAGAAAGGTCTAACACAGGCCAATGGCTGGAAGTTGAAGCTAGACAAATTCAGACTGGAATAAGGTGTAAATTGTTGACAGTGAGAGTAATTAACCATTGGAACACTCCACCAAAGGCTGTGGTGGATTTTCTATCACTGGAAAATTTTAAATCAAGACTGGATGGTTTTCTAAGAGATCTACTCTAGGAATTAGTTTGGGGAAGTTCTCTGGCCTGTGTGAGACAGGAGGTCAGATTAGATGATCACAATGATCCCTATTAATCCATCCACCACCACCCACGTCTCCCTGTCCTCCTGGATTCTCTAACAGAGCCGCAAGAGTACTCTCTTCTCCACCCCTCACTCCCAATTGGAAATGGTTTGAGGCCTGACCAGGAGCCATTAAAGCTACCAGTGCTGGCATTGTCTCTTAACAACCATTAGTTAGAAGCTGTTAGGTCACTATTGGAAAGCATCTGCTCTTCCTGGTCATGAATGAGCAGGCTCTGATAACCAGAGAGACCCCGGTGATGAAATATCCATTCCCATATAGGGTACAGACACACCACGTTAGGGAAAGACCCAGATATGGTATTAATAAGTATTAAAGAGTATCCCCGCATTTGTCACAAAAGCTGACTAAAGTTGATGGGGAAAAGCTCCCACTGATTTTGGTGGGGTTTGGATCAGGCATTTGTTTCACATGGGAAAGTAATCTGTGACAGGCCTTTACAAGGTGCTGCCTTCTCCCTGCCACCAGTCAGCATGTAACTACTCACCCCTCACTGACTGGGTCCCCCCTTTCTGTCTGAGAGGAGTATCAGGCATTAAGCCCTGCTGTCTGCCCCCTCCCCACACACACACACTCACTCACTCAAAGTGTACCTAACCTGGCTGCAAAGAAGGTTGGGTGGGCCTTACCCCTCCAGGGCCACATTATAACCAGCCACACCCTTCACCACACTCATGCAACAGAACCATCTTGAATATATGTTGCAAAACCTTCCTGTTTGAAAGAGCCTTTCCACCATAAGTGACATTCACCATATAAAACCCCCTTCTATACGCAAATCCCTATCAACCCCCTCCCCTCAAAACCCCTATCCGAAGCAGAATTTTGACCCTGAAAAGGTAGAAGTACCAGAAGACTCTAAGGAGTCCGCTAGGGACTTTGCTATTGATTTTTCTTGGAAGGCACTCAGGAGGAATTTGGGCACCTAACTTCTATTGATTTCAAAGGGAGCTAGGCACCTAAGTACCTGTCAGGATCTGGGCCTCAGCTCATACGGAGATTGGAGCAGTATTAAACCATAAGATAGGTAGAACCACAGCAGTTTCCCTGTGTTTGGGGCCTTCCCCAGACTTCTACTGCCATGGGTGAATTTGAACTTCAGATGAGCCCTCACTTTCTCAAAAGTAATTGTGAAGATTGAAGGGTGTTCATTTTGCTTCTGAAGTATGACTGTCTACCTGCTTTGCTAGCATCCCGCAGAGGAAGACAAATGCTGTTTGCAAAGTTGCCTGCAAGTTATTAAATTGGATGCTGTTCTGACATTAACTACTGAATTTCTCAGATTTGTTCGTACAATAATAGCCCATGGTGAGACCCATTCTCTAGGGTGTTTGTTCCGTCTAAGACTGCCACTGCTCTGCTGTGCTTTTATTTTAAGGAAAGTGTCTCATGGGAGCCTGGCACTTTATAAGGAAAGTCTAGCAACCTTTACAGTCTATGCCCTTCCTAAGATGCTAACCCCAGGATAAAGAAAACAAATGAGAGTTAGAAGGAAAAGAGAAGCTAAATGAAGATAAAGGTAGCAGAAATTCATTTGGAGTCAGGGTAGAGCCTGGGCCTTGCTTCTTAAATTGGGTAAACTCTCATTCTGAAGCCTGTAGAGACTGGTGGACTGTTTGAAATTTGGAGCGTTATGACAGACACTACATGGCAATCCTGTGCCAGCTGAGTACTTAGCCCTCAAAGGATACAGTCATGAACCCAGTTCTTGACTTGGGTAACCTGGCTGGGTGTTGTCCAAATGCATCGGATATTTTAGTGTAAAGTGTTGCTGGTAGGTGGTGTAGTTGTTTGCTGAGCTATGGAAGCTGCAAACACATTTCTTCTTATGCTGCCTCCATCAGACAGAAAAGGGTTTTCGCTGGCACAAATTGCAGGAAATTACACAACCATCCAAGTATTTACACCATCTTATATTAAACATAAAACTTCCAACCTCCCAAAGAATCCCATCGAAGTCTGCAGATGTTGTTAATTGCCCGAAAATGATTTTTGGGGGATCCCAAAATATCTGTAGGGAAGCAGTGAGTCTAATGGTTAGAGCACAGGAATGAGACTCAGCAAAGCAGCGTTCTGTTCCCAGCATCTCCAGAGGATCATATGGACCTGGACCAATCACTGAAACCCTGAGTGCTTCATTCAGGAAAAAGATCTTGGCGTCATTGTGGATAGTTCTCTAAAGATGTCCACGCAGTGTGCAGAGGCGGTCAAAAAAGCAAACAGGATGTTAGGAATCATTAAAAAGGAGATAGAGAATAAGACAGAGAATATATTATTGCCCTTATATAAATCCATGGTACGCCCACATCTCGAATACTGTGTACAGATGTGGTCTCCTCACCTCAAAAAGGATATTCTAGCACTAGAAAAGGTTCAGAAAAGGGCAACTAAAATGATTAGGGGTTTAGAGAGGGTCCCATACGAGGAGAGATTAGAGAGGCTGGGACTCTTCGGCTTGGAAAAGAGAAGACTAAGGGGGGACATGATAGAGGTATATAAAATCATGAGTGATGTTGAGAAAGTGGATAAGGAAAAGTTATTTACTTATTCCCATAATACAAGAACTAGGGGTCACCAAATGAAATTAATAGGCAGCAGGTTTAAAACAAATAAAAGGAAGTTCTTCTTCACGCAGCGCACAGTCAACTTGTGGAACTCCTTACCTGAGGAGGTTGTGAAGGCTAGGACTATAACAATGTTTAAAAGGGGACTGGATAAATTCATGGTGGCTAAGTCCATAAATGGCTATTAGCCAGGATGGGTAAGAATGGTGTCCCTAGCCTCTGTTCGTCAGAGGATGGAGATGGATGGCAGGAGAGAGATCACTTGATCATTGCCTGTTAGGTTCACTCCCTCTGGGGCACCTGGCATTGGCCACTGTCGGTAGACAGATACTGGGCTAGATGGACCTTTGGTCTGACCCGGTACGGCCTTTCTTATGTTCTTATGTTCTTATGTGGCGAGCAGGCTAGAAAGCAACAATCAAAGCCCGTTGAAAACAATGCAAAGATTCCCATAGACCTCTATGGACTTTGGATCAGACCCATAATACTGACCTTTCTAAAGCAGTTTGAGATATTCAGATAAAATGTGTGGGGATAGAGGGGTTAAGAGGCACACATAGGAGTTAGGTACCTCTTTAGGGTTAGGATTAAATAATATCTCATAATATGGGCTAATAATGGTCCAAATCCCAAAGTTCTTACTGAGGCAAAATCAATGGGAGCTGATTTCTCTGGGAGTTTTGGCTGACCAAAGACTGAAGGATTTAGCCCCTATCATTAAGCTAGAGATGATCAAGCCCCCCCCCCCCCCCCCCCCCCCCCCCCCCNGACCCGCTTCCAGCACCTGGAACAAGGCTCGAATTTGGCTTTGAATTTGGAAAGCAGGTTCTTTATCAGGAATGCATTTTCCTGATGCCTGTGTATACAATGCCACAGTGGAAAAGGGCATATACCAGTGAAGAGGATGTGACAGAAGTATGGCTGAGACACGTCTCTGCACTGATAGGCAAGGTTGATTTGTCTGAAATGAGACGGAAGTAGAGTCTCGCTCAGTTCTTGCCACACCTTGAGCGTCCCTCCTGAAGATACATGCTTGACTGAATTGGCCAGTTTTCCCCAATTGACGGAGGATTGCCATCTTTGTTCAACATTATATGAATATAACGGTTTTACTCCAAACTAAAGATATGTTCAATGATATTGTAAAGGCTATTTAAGAGAAAAAAGAAGGGTACAATTTGTCTGCTAGTCAATGGAATTCAGTTGATTTTTCAGCAATTAAAAATTCCAGGCCAGAACCTCCAAGTAACTGTGTCCATTTATACCAGCTGAAGATCTGGCTCTAAAGTTTCAATTGCTTGAAGGCTTTATTGTTTTTTGGTTTCTTTTTCTTTTTCCTTCATCCTTTTTCCTGAGGAAGAAACTAGGGATCGTGCTTTTTTATTAATAAAAAAAAAGCAAAAGAAGGGAATTTGTCTTTATGAAAGAAAATACTATAGATATTTTGCCAAAAAGGACACATAGTGAAAATAGATTAGTTCATTTGAGCAGTATGTGGAAAATATATTTTTCCTGAAGCAGGTGGTGCAAATGGAAAGGATAAGAAGAAAAATGTCCTGGATGGAAAGTATTCTTCAAAATGTGATTTCTCTCATCGAGAGAGGAAGCGGCCAAATATTGTGCCATTGAGAGCTACAGCATATTCTGATGGCTCCTCTTTGGGTTTTTGCTCTGTATTTTATTTAAACGTGTATGCTTTGGTAGAAATACCTGGAGATTTTACATTTGTTAACTGAAGAGGAAAATAAGAAGACAAAATGGGATGTTAGATAATGAAGTGACTGAGCGGCTGAGTTACTGGAAACTCATAAACTGGACAGGTTAGCTGTATACCTCTCAACTCCTGGACTCTGAAATGAGGGACGACCTACCTTGAAATGAGGGATATCAACATTTTTATTGAACACACTATTTTATTAAATATATATGTGCAAGCATGCAAATAGCCTGGTACTTATAATGAAACTATGCAATGATTCTGTGTACTAAAAGCATACTTTATGTAGAAAGCTGTGCCTGTTTACTTTCATGTGAGGGCTGGCCTGGCTCGACTTTCTTGCAGCGCAGCAGTGACTGGTGGAGATCATGAGATGTGATGACGTCATGAACCAAGATGTGCAGCTCGCAACCAGGAAACCTTGCCAGTCAGGTGAATAGGGACTTTGCAATGACAATACGGGACCGCAGTCAACTTTAAAAATCAGGGCCAGTGGGACACTTGAAAGGTAAGCTTAGTTGTAGATCTGGGAGAATTGGGCCTTGTCTCCACTGAGGAATGTCCTTCATTTAACAATTGGAGTTGCTGCACTACTGCTGACTCCAGTGTGTAGACAAGAGCAGGCTGAGGTTTGCACCAATTGAACAGCTACAATGAGGGGTAAAGCTCAATTAGTTCAATCAGGACATGTATCTTCTTGTCTAAATGTCCACACCAATTGCTGTATATTCCTGAAGGTATATGAAGTCTTAGTCATAATTAAATAAGAATTGACAAAACCTTCACAGGTACCTCAAATGGAACCGAGACCAGGAAATTAGTCACCATTCAGACAAGGTCAGGTAACTATTTTCTTTCATTCTCACCTTCTTCTGAACTATTTATTTATTTATTTCTATTCCTGGCAGGTCCAGAAACAAAAGTACAGAAAAGTGCAACTAGAAATTCCAGGAAAATTCAGAAAGCCTATCCCTACACAATTTTTTTCCAACTCCATTATCAATGATGATCTTGTTTATAATTTGTTTACCAGCAACATGCTTGATTTATATACAAAACACAGGATGTCATGGCTTCTGTCTCAAGTGACTGTCAAGGTAGCCCTATTCTGTGCTGGTTCTATCATCTCCCCATCATCATGATATCAGAGTGCCTTCTATCTAAGGTACTTGCATGACTCCATCATCATAGTATCTGAGCACCTCAGAATCTTTAATGTATTTATCCTTACAACACCCATAGATTATCCCCATTCTACAAATTGGGGAAATGAGGCCCAGAGAGGTTAAGTGACTTGCCCAAGGTCATACTGGAGGTCAATGAAGAACTTGAACCAAGGTCTTCCAAGATGCAGGTTAATGCCCCTAACCATTGGACTTTTTTTCCACAAAAAAAGGCAGGCAAATGGCAACTAATCTACATAACATGCTTTCTCAGACATTGACAAGGGCTGCTCTCAAGTGTATTGTACATGGGTGGTGCTAGGGTTTAATGACAGTAGCATGTTGCCATCAGCTACTTGGTCACTTCTAGCATTAGAAACATAAAGAAGGAGACTAGTAATCAATGCTGTGTTCACTGATTTCTGGATAGAGTAGGAGTAAAACTGGAAAAAAAGTGTCTGTCAGATCATGCCCTAAATCCCAATACAACATCATTTATGCACTCAAAACCTTCAGCAATCCCACTTGTAGGTGCAGAAAGCCTTATGGTACATGGGAATGGTTGTGCGTGTAAAATGCTTGAATGTGGAATTAGAAACCACATTGATGCAAAATGAAAATGTGGCTGGGCGTGGCCACAATTTGCAAATCTACTTTGCACTCATACATTTTACATTGCTATTTTTAAAGGTTGTTTATGCTCGCACATTTTTTTAAATTGAAAGCTGACCAGATTGTTTGTATTTCATAATGCCGTCACTTTCCAGAATAACATTCACAGTTTCTCTTTTACCAATTACAAATGTTGAGGACTTTTCTCCTATAAAAGCTATAGGCATTTGTATTTTGGAAAAATACAATCAGTCAGGCTGTTTTAAACAGAATATGTGAGTGTGTGTGTGTGTAAATCCTGCATGATCATTTACTGGTAAAAAACCTAAACAAAAAAACAAAACCACCAAGAACCGACCTGGTTCCTCCAAACTAAGCTATTTGCAGAGCAATCTAAGGACAAACTATTGCTTTTCTACTCAGAATTAAAATACCAAGATAAGAGTAACAAGCCAAGAGCAATCTTGCAATCTTTACTTGAGTGAGCAGACTTTACTCATGCGTTATCCCATTGAAATAAAAGGAAATAGACCACTGTGCAAAAGGTCAGCAACATAAGGTATATGAACTAAGTCCTCAGAACAGGACTTGAAAGGGTCTTAAGAAGTGCATGGACCTTGTGCTGGCTTTCTGCTCAGGGGTGAATTTGACCCATAAGGACTTGCATGAAGACAAGCTGAATGAATAGGAAAAGATAGACCATGCATTTGTATTTGTGTAAGTTTGCCTCAGACACCAAATTGCTAAGTGTAGAATGGATGGATGGATAGATATAAGCATTTATGACTCTAGTCTGTCTTTAAAAAATAATGGGATTTCTGTGCTGTGTATTGCTGTGGACAGACACCTTCTGTCATTCCATAATTATGTGCCAGCCTCCCACGTATGGTGGAAAAGGTATTTTCGGAGATTTTGTTGTGGTTTTCTTTTTGTTTTTGCAGCATCCCTCCCCCTTTTTTTTTAAAAAAAAGCCAAACAAGCAAACATGCTGAAGGGTGAAAGATGTCAGCTGATTTGACCTCACTTGCAGGAGGTGAAAGTTTGAGGGGGAAGGTGAGTGATCCAGATGTTAGAGAATTACTGTGGAATGTGAGAGACAGGTTGAATTCCATGATCTGCCATCAGGTTCCCGTGTAATACTAAGCAGATCATTTAGTCTCTCTGTGCCTCTGTTTCTCATCTGTACAATGGAGATTACAGCACTTCCCTACCTCAGAAGAGTGTTTTGAGGATAAATACATAAGGAGCTCACATATTATCATAATTGGGCCATATGAACACCTCTGATACAGATAGATAGTTGGATTGTCATGGATGAAGTGTTCTGTTTAGCTGCAATACAGAGAGCAACGTAGCAAGATCCATCCCTCACCACCACACCACCCCCACCACCACTCCATATGCACACACTGACTCAGCACTGTGCCACTGTTCTGAACTGGAGAGAATAGTTCATTGAGCACTTGACCTCTGTTGAGACTACTAACCTTGTAGTGAACTTTGTAAAAGGGATGCATACCACCCATGGAATACAATGACACCAGCAACTTGTTTCACCCATTCTTAGCTTTCAGACGATAATGACTTTTGAGCAGCACTACCCAGCAGGGCTGGATAAGAACAAGTTACCCAAAGGAACGTCACCTTAGCTCATTTCCAATGAACCGAGTCATCCAGTCTCCTGTTCTGTATCTTTTATTATTTCTGCAGCACAGATCAATGTGTCTTCTTTATTAACAGCTGTGCCTATACCCAACCACCCTTTTGACAAAGGCTTTCTTTGTTAAGCTGCAATTCCCTCCCCACACACTTTTTTAAAATGAACCTATGAGTAATTGTGCTCATCATTGTATGTGGAATTATAATAGCCACTATTGAAAATGGGGATTTGTACAATAGAGCCTACTTGATGATGATCTGATGTAAAAATAAACTGAGGAGAATAGATTTACTAAGCAAAAACATTCCAGAATGCATAGTATATCATTTGAGGGAGAAATTTAACTGTGATAATAATATAGGAACAGCCCCAAATGCATCTAACCTGCTGGAGTTCTGTTTTGCGGCAGGTGGGCAAGCAGGGGACCAGAACAGTACTCGAGGGATCCACACCCCTTTCCATTGGCCAGCCTAATACACGGATTATATTAAAGGCATAGACAGGGGAGAAGATATGTGCCAGATGTGGGATTGGAAGTTAAATGAAGTAGGGAGAAATAGGAAGGCTGTTCAAGATGAGAGGAGCTGAAGAGGAGAAGGCTCTTGTGCCCACAGTGATCAGATCTGGGCAAGGGACAAAGCAGAATGAGGTGGGTGGAATAGAGGGAGACAAGGTCAGTGAGATGGAGCAAGTGTATGAGTAAAAGTTATGAGTCCCCCTCTGTACCTGATCAACAGAGGATATAAGTCTGGGGGGGAGGGATAGCTCAGTGGTTTGAGCATTGGCCTGCTAAACCCAGGGTTGTGAGTTCAATCCTTGAGGGGGCCACTTAGGGATCTGGGGCAAAATTGGTCCTGCTAGTGAAGGCAGGGGGCTGGACTCAATGACCCTTCGGGGTCCCTTCCAGCTCTAGGAGATAGGTATATCTCCATATATTATTATTATTATTACAGCATCAGGCTTCGGAGCCTGTCTCTTTAGTCCATAGATTCCAAGACCAGAAGGGACCATAGAATATCAGGGTTGGAAGGGACCTCAGGACGTCATCTAGTCCAACCCCCTGCTCAAAGCAGGACCTAAACCCCAACTAAATCATCCCAGCCAGGGCTTTGTCAAGCCTGACCTTAAAAATCTCTAAGGAAGGAGATTCCACCACCTCCCTAGGTAACCCATTCTAGTGCTTCACCACCTTACTAGTGAAAAAGTTTCCTAATATCCACCCTAAACCTCCTCCACTGCAACTTGAGACCATTATTCCTTGTTCTATCATCTGGTACCACTGAGAACAGTCTAGATCCATCCTCTTTGGAACCCCCTTTCAGGTAGTTGAAAGCAGCTATCAAATCCCCCCTCATTCTTCTCTTCTGCAGACTAAACAATCCCAGTTCCCTCAGCCTCTCCTCATAACTCATGTGCTCCAGCCCCCTAATCATTTTTGTTGCCCTCCGCTGGACTCTTTCCAATTTTTCCACATCCTTCTTGTAGTGTGGGGCCCAAAACTGGACACAGTACTCCAGGTGAGGCCTCACCAATGTCGAATAGAGGGGAACGATCACGTCCCTCGATCTGCTGGCAATGCCCCTACTTATACAGCCCAAAATGCCGTTAGCCTTCTTGGCAACAAGGGCACACTGTTGACTCATATCCAGCTTCTCGTCCACCGTAACCCCTAGGTCCTTTTCTGCAGAACTGCTGCCTAGCCACTCGGTCCCTAGTCTGTAACAGTGCATGGGATTCTTCCGTCCTAAGTGCAGGACTCTGCACTTGTCCTTGTTGAACCTCATCAGGTTTCTTTTGGCCCAATCCTCTAATTTGTCTAGGTCCCTCTGTATCCTATCCCTACCCTCCAGCGTATCTACCACTCCTCCCAGTTTAGTGTCATCTGCAAATTTGCTGAGAGTGCAGTCCACGCCATCCTCCAGATCATTAATGAAGATATTGAACAAAACCGGCCCCAGGACCGACCCTTGGGGCACTCCACTTGAAACCGGCTGCCAACTAGACATGGAGCCGTTGATCACTACCCGTTGAGCCCGACGATCTAGCCAGCTTTCTATCCACCTTATAGTCCATTCATCCAGCCCATACTTCTTTAACTTGCCGGCAAGAATACTGTGGGAGACCGTATCAAAAGCTTTGCTAAAGTCAAGGAATAACACATCCACTGCTTTCCCCTCATCCACAGACCCAGTTATCTCCTCATAGAAGGCAATTAGGTTAGTCAGGCATGACTTGCCCTTGGTGAATCCATACTGATTGTTCCTGATCACTTTCCTCTCCTCGAAGACCTCAATGACCATTGTGATCATCTAGTCTGACCTTCTGTATAACACAGGCCAGAAAACTTCCCTGAAATTATTCCTAAAGCAGATCAGAAAAAAAACAAAAACAAAAAAATCTTGGTTTAAAAAATGCCAGTGATGCCAGTTATCAGCCATAACCCTGGGTAAATTGTTCCAATGGTTAATTACTCTCACTGTTAAAATTATGCCTTCTTCCTGTCTGAAATTGTCTAGCTTCAACTTCCATCCATTGGATCGCGTTAGACCTTTCTGTGCTAGATTGAAGAGTCCATTATTAAATATTTTTCTCCATGTAGATACTTACAGACTATAATCAAGTCACCCCTTAACCTTCTCTTTCTTAAGATAAATAGATTGTGCCTCATGAGTCTATCACTGTGAGGCATGTTTTCTAATCCTTTAACCATTCTTGTGGCTCTTTTCTGAATCTTCTCTAATTTATCTACATCCTTCTTGAATTATGGATACCAGAACTGGACATAGTATTTGCAGCAGCAGTGGCACCTGCTAAAATAATCTCTCTACTCCTACTTGAGATTCCACTGTTTATTCATCCAAGGATCGCATTAGCAATTTCCACCACCGTGTCTCACTGGGAGCTCGTGTTCAGCTGATTATCAGTCACAACCCCCACATCTTTTTCAGAGGCACTGCTTCCCAGGGTAGAGTTTGCCCATCCTGTAAGTATGGCCTACACAGGGCTGGCTCTAGGCACCAGCGTTCCAAGCAAGTGCTTGGGGCGGCACTTCTCAAGGGGCGGCATTCTGGCCCTTTGGGGGCGGCTCTTTTGAAGGGGCAGCACTCCGGGTTTTTTTTTTTTTATTTGGCGGCGGCACTGCAGCTTTTTTTTGCTTTGGGCGGCAAAAAACCTGGAGCCGGCCCTGGGCCTACAGTCTTTGTTCCGAGATGTATACATTTACATTTAGCAATATTTAAGCACATATTGTTTGCTTGCACCCAGGTTACCAAGAGATCCTGATTGCTCTGTACCAGCGACCTGTCCTCTTCATTATTTACACTCCTCCAATTTTTGTGTGATTGAAAACTTGATCAGTGATGAAGTCATGTTTTCTTCCAGGTCATGGATAAAAATGTTAAATAGCATTGAATTAAATGTTCAATAGTGTTCAACCTACACTGACTCCTGCTTAGCTTTGGAGGTCTCTGGTTTGATCCCTGCTGTTGGCTAAGAAGGGTGCCGATGGGATCTTTACATGCTCATAGAGATATCTGACTTGGTATATTTTCAATACACGGCAAGGGATTTTAGCGACACGGCTCCTGTTAACCCCTGAACCCTATACAAATCTGAAAATTCAGGCTGAACTCCCCCTGCCTTTACAGTGTGGGCAAACCAAGGGGGAAAAACATGCTGTAAGAGCCTGTGGAGGGGAAAGAGGACCAAGAAAGATACTTCTCCCCCTTCTTTCCCCCTCATCATACTCCTCTTCCTGGCCGCTTCCCTCCAGCTGCTCAGTAGCATCAGAAGTGGGAAGTAGAAGCTATACTTACGCTATGTCTACACTACCACGGGATTGATACTGCTGCGATCGATGCACTGGAGGTCAATTTACCAGGTCTAGTGAAGACCCTCTAAATTGATGGCAGAGCGCTCTCTGGTCAACTCCAGGACTCCACCAGGAACGAGAGGCATAAGGTAAGTTGACGGGAGAGCATCTCCCGTCAACCCAGCGTGGTGTAGACACCACAGTATGTCGATGTAGCTGGAGTAGCGTGACTTAGGTCGACTTACTGTGGCAGTGTAGACATAGCCTTAGCAACATGTTTCTGTTGTTCCTATGCCCAGTACATAGGTTCTCCCAAATCAACTGACATAGTGAAGCTGAGAGCTCTGTGACTGCCGTCCATGGATTCCGAGGGTGAAGACATGGCTTCTGAACTTGTCTGGTTGTCTTAAGTACAAGGAAGGCTTCAGGGCAGCATGGAGTGGAAGTGCCCAAAAGATCCCCAACTTTCCATTTTATTTTCTGGTCCTATCCACTCTGTACCCCCACAGAGGGTATAATGTGGTGAGACTATAGCTCCCCTGGAGTCCCAGAGTTTTTCTATTAATGCTTTCTCCCTCCCACGGCTCACATACCCCTGCAGATGGCAGTATACACAACACACTCTCTATAGTTTAGAGGACTTTCCACGTCATGTCTCCATGCTACCATCCGTACTCAGATGGCATATCTTCTTATCATTCATGAAGTCCCATTGTAATTTATGAGGATGTTTGTATTATCTTAAGGAGGTACTCAGTGGAGGGAGTTCATCTCTGTGCAGCCGGCAAGCAAAAATACAAATAATCACCCTGCCACATACATATTAAGGACATTTTTTTTCAAATTTGAGGCCTGAACTGGTGCGTAAGTCCCATGCCGTTTTTACATGGGGTGCATGGGGGTAGAATTAGGCCTCTGTATTAGCCAACTAAGGCAGGTCAAAATTTGACCTTGTCAACCTTGAAAACATGCCTTTCACACTTTCTGATTGTCGAATGCGCTGCAAGAAGCAATCAATTGGATGTAAACATTTTGAGTACAGCAGTTTATAGCCATGCAGGGCAATGTATAATGAAACACTCCCAAATAAAGAGTGGACAAAAGTACATCCCTATTAAAGGTATAGATTTATTGACCTATTGATTTTTTTTTAAAAGGTCTCCATTCTAATACTAGGCTATATGTAAATAAGAACAGTTGAAAGCAAAGGACAAATTGACAGGAAGCAATGAAACAATGTGACTTATTCTGGCTTTCCATAATTGCATTTCAGAATGCCAAATTATTTTTAACCTGCACTAGTCTCTCTTCCCATATTCCTTTAATATGATAAAACAAGTCTATTTCCACGAAAACAATCTCTATCAAAATAAAGGCTGCGTCTGACCACTCCAGGCTGAATCATTTTAATGGACTTTTTAAATAACAGAAAAATAAGAATTTATGGAAACCATTTTTTTTAAATTTGGAAATAAGGAACTGAACATTTGAAAATTAAGAAATGGAATAATCAACATACATTAACATTAATTAAAAAAAAATACATTTTGTTGTTCCCTAATTTTAAACTTTTTTCATTCATTGATGTCCATAAATTCTTGTTCTCAACCTATACGAATAAAAATAATGTGATGAGGTATATCATTATGATATCTGTGTCTACATCCAGGTCTACAAAACTGAGAAAAGGCTGTATCTTTTAACATTATCATAAAACACCTGCGGAACCCACTGCCACAATATGTTATGGAAACCAAGAGCTCAGTAGACTTCAGCGAAGGATGAGACATGTATGCAGATAATGGGGACATCCACAGATAGGATATATAAAAAAAATTATCATGCTTCAGTGTTGTTTTAACCATGTCAGTCCCAGGATAGTAGAGACACAAGGTAGGTGAAGTAACATTTTTATTGAACCAACTTCTGTTGGTGAGAGAGCTCGAAAGCTCGTCTCTCACCTACAGAAGTTGGTCCAATAAAAGATATTATCTCACCTCCCTTGTATCTCTCATGCTTCAGGTCTTAACCAACCTGTAGCTGATGTGGGTCAGGAAGCAATGTTTGTGTAGGCACATTATCCCATAGCTTCTCCTTATGGGGTTTTTGTATCTTCCTCTGAAGCCTCTGGTACAGACCTCTATCAAAGGAACACAATACTGGGTTAGATAGTCTACTGGTCTGATCCAGAGTAATATAATAATTCATTAAAATGGACCATAGTGTTTTGTATAACTGGCATTTACTTCTGATTCAAATTATATGATAAAGTATTTGCTCAGGAGCCATGCCAGCAAATGAATATTATTTTTCCAGCCCTTGATGCAGATGTCACAGATTTTTTCTTTAAAAAAAAATGTCAGAAATCAGGCAGATCCAATCTCTGGGCAACCTAGCGAGAACAACAGGCCTGTAGAACACTGCTTGATTGTCTATGCCACCTGATTGGTGGGAAGAGTCAGCAGACCAGCTCGTAAGCCCAGCAGCAGGAGCAGTTTGGTGGCTGCTCAAAGCATTCACCGATGGCGGTGACAGCTTCTATGCCTGCTTATTGCCAGCCTTGGACCCAGCCTTGCCCCTGCAGTGCCTCACTCTAGGTAACCTGGCTCTGAACCTTGGCTCTGACATCTGATGTCTGATTCTGGCTCTGAACCTGGGCTATTATCCCTGGCTACCAACTCCAGCTCCAACCACTAGGCATGACCACCTACATTTCAGTCTCAGAGAAAAAAAAATCTTCCATTTGGAAAGATTCTACTGGTTTGACGGAGTTTCCCTATACTTAAAACAGAGAATGTCAGCACAAAAGATAGAAACTTTTTAACTGCACCCACTGCGGATAGGTAGTGATTCATTGACCAGATACCACTTATTTGAGAAAAGAATGATCGTTTGGAAAAGAGAACTTGAGCATAACATATTTGGGGAGTAACAACTTGTCCTGGTGTTTCACTTACAGTAGCTTTCTGGCCCCTTGATTTCGCAAAATAAAATTTGCAGCACTCCCAGGTGACAAAAGACAAAGTTGTCTGAACATTTAACTTCTCAGAGTAGCCCCGAAGAAAATAGAGAAAAAAGTGGAAAGAAAATGGTAAAAGACAGGATGCTGAGTTATTGGGGAAAGAAATGAACTTCTTCCTTCAGTGTGGGAGTGAGAGCCAACGATTATGGCTGAAGTTGAAATGAAAACAAAATACAGCCAAACCAAGGTTGCTGCAATCATACAAACAAAAACATGAAAAGAGTGACTGGCTTGATGATGTAATTAGGAGGCTTCCCTTTTATACAACTCATAAGGTTATGTCTACATTGCAGCCAGGGGTATGAGTAGCAGCTCAATTAGACATACCCCATGCTACTCTTAATCTAATTAGCGCACTAAAAATAGTGGCGATGATGCTGTGTCATGGGCTGCACAAACAAGTTTGTATCCAGAGGCTTGTACCACGGGCTTGTACAGCTTGTACAGCTCATACTGAAGCCCAGGCTGTGGCATCCTCCAGGGACTAGCTTGCTGCCTTCCTAATCTGTGTCAGGGAGATCTCAGGGAACAGTGCGATCCATGGACCAGTTGTAGAGAAACACCGAGCTAGAGGACAGATTGGGTGGGTAGGTCTACACGAGCTTCCATTCACATCCCTGATTGCCGTGAAGAGGTATCCTTACAGACTTTTAGCATGTGCAGGTATCTTTTACAATAATCAGTAAAACGTAATGCCAGACTCTTCATGTATCAACTTGCTATTTACAATTAAGTACAAATATGCAAACCATTTGGAGTGAAGGAAGAAAGGACCCAAAGACCCAAACCTTTGCTCGGCGTTCAAATGGAACCTTTTGAGGTTTGAGAATGCTTGTTTAAATTGTGTTTGCAAACTTTTTTGTATACGAATAAGGTCAAAACTTACTGCAATTGTTAATTATTTAGATCAGGGGTAGGCAACCTATGGCACTTGTGCCGAAGGCGGCACACGAGCTGATTTTCAGTGGCACTCACACTGTCCGGGTCCTGGCCACTGGTCCGCCAGGCTCTGCATTTTAATTTAATTTTAAATGAAGCTTTTTAAACATTTTAAAAACCTTATTTACTCTACATTCAACAATAGTTTAGTTATATATTATAGACTTATAGAAAGAGACCTTCTAAAAACGTTAAAATGTATTACTGGCACGCGAAACCTTAAATTACAGTGAATAAATGAAGACTCAGCACACCACTTCTAAAAGGTTGCCGACCCCTGGTTTAGATCAATGAGATTATGTGAATGCTAAAGTTAAGCACCTGCTTACATGTTGAGTATTAGTGAATTGGGGCCTAAATTTGACAAAACCTTGTTTGCTTCATTTGAGTTCTTCCATCTTTACAAGCTACTGTATTTGTTTTCAGTATTCCTTACCCAGGCAGAAGCAGAAGCTACTGCAGATTTTGTGAGAACCTACCCTTGTGAGGTTTTCTGTTCAGTTTCTGAACCCAAGAGGTTCAGAGGTGATTGGGTAAGTTATGGATAAGGATCCACACTTCTGGTTGCCTATCCAAATCAAGCCTCAACGTCAGAGATTTTAGGGGTTCTCCTATTGCAAACTTTCACAACTCACCTTAAAAAACAAGAAATAGCTCTGTGCTAAAAAGTGAATTCAGCAAAACCTCCGTCTAATATATTTTTTTTTATTGACCAAGTTTAGATTTGTGGGAAATGATGAGCATGTTGCCCTAATTTAACTTTTAAAAAAATCTTATTTTATATAATATCTGTTTGGGGCAGTGCCCATCTTCTTCTTCTTCTCATTCTTCTTCTTCTGTGTTTGTACAGCATCTCTCACAATGGGCTGCTGGTTCCTAACTGGTTCTCCTAGGTGCTACCACAATACAAATGATGATAGTGATAATGATCAATATTGTGTAACTGCTTTTAGCCTCCAAAAAAGAAAAACAAACAAACAGGAAAGTAATATGGCTGCAATATTAAATGTTGAAAAGCGACTTCTTGCAGAACGATCCAGATTCTGCTATGCTTATTCTGAGTAGCATTTTACTCCGTGAGTAGTTCCATTGAAATCACTGAAGGATGGCACTACTCAATGTGAGGGTCTCGGAATGTGGCCCAAAGGAGCAAAAACAATTGACTTTCCTAAGTATCTTAGCTACACATTTTATTATGCATAGCATGTGCCCCAAATCTATGTTTACACGATAGCACAGAATGGCTCAGAAGGTAATAGGTTTTGCCTTTTAAAAGAATTTGCATTATAAAAAATGTATTTAAGTGGAAATAGATCTAACGTAATACACATTTTAAAAAGCTGTCTCGAAATGTATTTACCTGGCAGAACAGCTGTTCTGGTCTCTTGAGTAAATAATTAAATGTTTTAAAGAAACTGCACATATACACATTTACCAGATAGACTGGAACAAATAGAGCCTATTTTTTCCCAGTAATTGACCTGGTAGGGCACATAGTTTCTGTCCATGCTTGGAATAGGTAACGGCTTTTCCTGCCAGGACAGGAGTGACTGTGGTCTCCATCATTTTCTAAATATCTCCAGAGAAACATCCCATCAGATGTAAGTTCTCTGTTTAAGCCAGTGGAGGACAGGCATGAGAAACAACACACCTGTCCACCAACATCTCCAAGCCTGACCTAGACAGACCACATTGCATGGTTTATGCAGCCCATGGAACATCGGTACCTTCTGAAGAAATGCCTACAGATGGCAGAATTTATTTACAGCTGGATCTTACTGGAGGCAGATCTGGAAAAAAATCATGTTATTATAATTAATCATTTATAGTAGGTGTATTGCCAGCAGATCGAGGGAAGTGATCATTCCCCTCTATTCGGCACTGGTGAGGCCAGACCTGGAGTACTGTGTCCAGTTTTGGGCCCCCCACTACAGAAGGGATGTGGACAAATTGGAGAGAGTCCATCGGAGGGCAACAGAAATGATTAGGCTGTTGGGACACATGATTTATGAGGAGAGGCTGAGAGAACTGGCATTATTTAGTCTGCAGAAGAGAAGAGTGAGGGGGGATTTGATAGCATCCTTCAACTACCTGAAGGGGGGTCCCAAAGAGGAGGGAGCTCAGCTTTTCTCAGTGGTGGCAGATGACAGAACAAAGAGCAATGGGCTCAAGTTGCAGTGGGGGAGGTTACCTAGGGAGGTGGTGGAATCTCCATCCTTAGAGGTTTTTAAGGCCTGTCTTGACAAAGCCCTGGCTGGGATGATTTAGTTGGGGTTGGTCCTGCTTTGAGCAGGGGGTTGGACTAGATGACCTCCTGAGGTCCATCCCAACCCCTAATATTTTATGATTCTATGATTCTATTTGTCTTATCATAGCACCTAGGAGTCCCAGTCATGTAGGGTGACAAAGTGTGAAAAATCAGGACAGGGGCTGGGGGGGTAATAGGAGCCTATATAAGAAAAAGCCCCAAATATTGGGACTGTCCCTATAAAATCGGGACATCTGGTCACCCTACAGTCATGGACCAGGACACCATTGTGCTAGGTGCCATACAAACACAGAACCAAAAGAGCCCCCATGACTACTTTCCTGGCTGTGAGGGTTCCATTCGAAGAGGTATCTAGAGTCTTAGATATTTTCTTAGAGATAGACCAAGCCTTGCAGATCATGAAAGCCAACCAGTACAGCTGGGATTTCATGTTCTCTCTGATGGCAAATCATGGATGATGCTGGGGAAGGTGCTAGTACCACACATCTTCTTTGCTTGCACGGGTGAAGACAATGGTGGACTTGGCAGGACATAGCACTGACCTATTCCAGTTTGTTGCTTCAACGGGTTCTGCCTTCACACAGCTTTTATACTGGTGTAGCTCACTGATTTCAATTGATTTTATCTTGATCTACCTCACTGCAGGTGAGGAAGCAGAAATCCAAATATACTCACAGTCCAGTGTGTTAAAAATCTGGATCTGAATTGTTCACTTTTCTTGGGAGCCAATTCTAGCAATACACATACTAGAGTGGGTTAACAATTTTTTCAAAAGTTGTTTTCTAATTTAAATACCTATAGTGCTGGTTGAAATTGTCCATATTTGGTGAAATTTTAAATTAAAAAAAGAGTAAAAATCTGGATTTATTTTTTGGAGGGGATGAGGGGAGTGGGAGAAAGTCACAATGTTTATTTTCACTTTTTGTTTTGGACTAGCTCTAACATGCCCTGGAGAGAATTCTTCCTCAGACTTTCCGTCTTTTAGTTTAATAAAACCTTCTACCTAACTGTGGCACATACTTGTTTATCCAGCAGGTAAACTAGCATATTTCCGGGCAAAAGTGACAAGAACAGGTAAGACCTACAATGGTATTCTATAACCCTCATGGTGTTTACGATACATTTGTACAACTAGCCAGTTTCCTGCTGCTTTGGCAGAGAGCTTGTGTAAACACAGCCCCACTTCCAGCAGTGACTCTGGGACATACTGCAGAAGACTTTGAGGGAAATTAAGTTCTTGCTTTGGTTCCAATGGACACACCAATAAGCGGTGCTAGACCTAAATATACAAGCATGGCTATCACTGTGAGGAACACATCAGGCAACAGATTCCTGCACAGAATGATCACACTAGCAGCTGTCTCAGTAAAATGGATAAAGCTAAGGCCAGCTCTTGCCAAATACAGACTCAAGGATCATAAACAATAGGAGGAAAACCAGGAGGCACAAAGTACAGTCCAGACTCAGAAAAGAGAGACTGTGACACAGGAGAGATTGAAATAGACAGACAATGTCCAAACTGCCAGGGAGTTCAAGAAAACAATTTTCACAGATGATCAGGAATCATAAAAGTGTAGGCCTAGCCCTGGGAGAAAGTATGGGGATGGCAAAGATGTACCAACCTGCAATCTGAACAGAATGGACACTGCTGAGAAAAGGACACAGGGAATCAAACCCCACATACAGCATGAAGGCCTGTCCTGAGGAGATCAGACCTGCCTGTGACAGAGACCTGAGAGAGGGGTCTGTCTCTTTTCACACCTAGGCAACACTTGACTTGAGAAACATGCCAATAAAGTCACCTTGAATGGAAGTCAAATTATTTTTTATGTGGCTTCTGAGCCCAGGGGTCTGTTTACAAACTGGTATGATGCATAGAAATATGAACAAGCTACAGCATGAAAAGTGGTCTGTTACATCGTACATCCTCCTCCACTGTTAGCACAGACCTGTGGGTGGATGAATGCTATATACAAAGGAATAAACAGAAGGGTTGTGGAGGAGACCCTCCACTTGGAAGTGTACCAGCAGCTCTCTGTGTGACCAGATCATTTGAAATGACATGCAGCTAAAGTTTTCAGCCACAGGCATGAAATATTATCGCGTAGACAATAGCCCTGGCTCCTCTCAACATCATTGAACATTTCAGCTGGGTAGAAATTAAGGCCTGTAACAGCGCAGACTCACCGCCGCAGTGCCTCCTGCTGGTCAGTCCAGGAATTAACTCTTTCCAGCCTCGGCGCGCCTCCTGCTGGCTGGTTTTTCTCCCTTGGTTACTGGCCCTGTTATCTCCACCACCTCTGCCCCTGTGTCCCTCCCGGACCCTGGTGCTCCTTACCTTGGGGTGCTGCCCCACAGCTGTGCCCCCACACACCCTGGGTCTCCCCTCCTCAGGGGAACCCCACCCCCCCATACCCACTTTGCCTCAGTGGCTACTGCCAGTCGTCATCTAGCCCCGTTTCTTTGGGGCAAACTGCAGTCTGTAATGGCCACTCATCATTGGCAAGGGCATTGGACCTGCTGCCCTTCTAACCCCAGCTGTCTCCCTGCAGCCCCAGCAGCTCCTTAGACCTTCCTGCCAGGCCTCAGCCTGGGAGGTAGCCAGGCCTGAGCTCCCCAGCTCAGCCTGCCCCTTCCCCAGCACTGCCCTATAGAAGGTACCCTGTCTCTCCCTGGCAGCTAGGTCCTTCTCCCTCCAGGCCTGGAGTGAGACTCACACGGCTCCTTACTCACGGCCCTCTTATCAGGGACAGCTGTGCCCTGATTGAGCTGGCCACACCTGTGGCCAGCTACTCAGCCAGCCTCCCTCATCTGCTCTCACTCCTTTTATCCCAGGAGCGGGGTAACCGCCTCTTGGACATACAGAGCTAAGATTTGCTGAGTGAGGACTGTAGTTACAGTAACACTCACATGTGGCAAAACAACAGTTCTTCATAATGAACATGCTTTTCCCTTTGCAAGTCATCCGTTAGCCAAAATCCCATCCCTGTCGGTTCCTCAGCAGCATAGTATCTGAGCACCACTCATGTATTTTTATTCTCATAACCCCTCCCCCCATGAGCTAAGAAAATATTACCCCCATTATTATAAAAGGAGAACTGAGGCAATGAGAAATTGAGTGATTTGACCACGGCTAGGAATTATATGCAGGACTCATGTATCCCACGCCAGTGCCTTAAGCACAAGACCATCCCTTCAGAAGCACAAAGCACATGACTTTTTTTTCTGGCAGTGCTATCTTATAGAATGGCTTCTATGTCTCTAAGTAGCAGTAGAGACCCTCAAGACCAGATTATGATCTACTGTCATGCAGGGGCATGGGGCCTGAAAGAAGTCACCCTCCCACTGTGGTCTGCAAGTGCCAAGTAAAATAACTGTCACTATGAGCAGCAAGTGTTGAGTCATTGCTACTTCTGAACAGCAAGTCACCTGGTGCAGGTCTATGCTTGCTCCTCCCAACACAGACAGGCCCACATATTGGAGCTGGTATACTGAGACAGGATGTAATAACAATCCCCACTGTTACCAGTAGCGGCGCCAGCTTTGCTGGCGCCCTAGGCGGCGGAAGGTCCCGCCCCCGAAATCCCGCCCCCAACAGCGGCGGCAGAAGGTCCCGCCCCCAAATTTTTACGGGCGGCGGGGGCGCAGGCGCCCCCAAAATAGCAGCGCCTTAGGCGACCGCCTAGGTCGCCTAATGGAAGCGCCGGCCCTGACTGTTACCTGTGTCAATAAAGTGCTACCTCCCATGGAACTATGATATTCACAGACAAAGAAGATCTTCTTGTTGTCTAGTTCTGTGAATATTTCCTCTTGTACCTACATCAAAAAATTGGTCGCTATGATAACAGACTGCAAACCATCTGAGCATATATTTAACAACTCCAACAAACTCTTGTATTAACTGAGCAGCTTGCATTTCCAGTACAATTGTCTGGGTTCCTTGTGATCCATTAGGGTGATAAAGGCAACCCTCAAGGCAACATCCTGCATTGCCAGCCACAAGCGTTCAAAATCATGAGATTTTTAAAAAGGAAATGTGGGTTATATGCCTCCTGGGTTCTGAATCTGGGAGATGGATTTGGGTTACATTTTCAAGCTTTTTCTCTCCAAACATGAAGGTGAGAAATTTACTTTTTTATTATATAAAGTGAGATTCTCATGACTCTGGGAGTGAGGGCTTTAAGAAAAACAACAAATATTGGAAAAGACTTGCTAAAGTTGCAAGAGTTTGTAACACCGCATGATTCATCAAAAACCCTACACAGTGAGAGCAAGACCCTGGAGGATTCAGAAGAGGAGTGATTGTGATTAATGAGTGGGAGGATGGTCCAGTGATTAGAGTACTAACCTGGGCTGGGAGGGGAGGGGAAGCGGGGGCATATAAGTACCTTAGATAGATAGATATCAGAGGGGTAGCCGTGTTAGTCTGGATCTGTAAAAGCAGCAAAGAATCCTGTGGCACCTAATAGACTAACAGACGTTATGCTGCAAAACGTCTGTTAGTCTATAAGGTGCCACAGGATTCTTTGCTGCTTTTATAGATAGATAGAGACCATTCTGAATTGAGAGTATAAGTTAGATTCCAGTCTCACTTACATCAGTGTAAATCAAGTGTTATCTCCGCAGAAGCTCCACCAGTGTAGAGGTGATGTAAGCAAGAGGAGAATCAGGCCCAGTGTCCTCATTTTAAGTTATTTTCCAAGGGATTGTGTTGCAATTGTTTTTACACTATTGCAAAGTTAAGGAGGAATGGCTGTGGAACTTGATGGTACATAATCACATTAATACTTTATTAACTTATTTATCAATATATTAGTGCAATATTTTATTGCATACATTATTAACTGTTGCTGGTAAATGTTTTATGTGGGTCCTTTCCATTTTTTATCTTGATTGTGATAAATTTTTATTCCAGAGACCTTTTTCCTTCGGAACAAGAACAAGCAATAACATTACATTAAAGGAGACTTATGAGGTCTAAACCAAGTCTAGTAAACAAGAAAGGTGACATTTTTTCTTCCTCTTAATCTTTTCTTTTTTTCCCATCTAGTTATATTCTTTGCTCTGAAGCTGCACGGTTTATGACTTTAAAATCCAGACTGGTGAAGCCCAGTAATTCCTTGCTTTTTTCCAGTATCTTTATGAAACATCTGTAAGTCTGAAGTAATACTCAGGAATTGGTTCAAGAAATAACTATAGTTGAATCAGAGAGACAAGATGGGTGTGGTAATATCTTTTATTGGACCAACTTCTGCTGATAAAAGGGACAAGCTTTCAAGCCACACAGAGCTGTGTGGCTCGAAAACTTGTCTCTCTCACCAACAGAAGATGGTCCAATAAAAGGTATTAGCTCACCCATCATGTATCTCTAATATCCTGAGGACTGACACTGGTACAACTGCACTGCATATAGTTGAATCGACAAGTAATAGCACTGATAATATAAGTTCAACATCCTAGGCAGAAAAAATCATACTAAAACTAGTATAGCAACACTAGACTATAGGAAGGGAAGTTAAAAGGGAGGAAGCTAAAATCAAAAGTCAGGAAATTAAGAATATTTTCAAAAGTACAATTAGCATTTAGGCCTGAAATTCTGATTGACCTTCAATAGGAGTTGAGTGCTTGATGGCTACTTATGCTTTTGAAAATGTCCTTCTGAAATCATTAGGCTTCTCTTCAGCTGTTTAAACATATCATACCAATAACAAAGTCACAGAAGTCATGTAGACTCCGGGTCATAAAATGAAAGAGGAAGGGAATGGTTAGATTACTAGGCTCCAGAAGTCATTCAAACCATACAAGCATCCTTTGGAAATGGAAATCCCAACCTAGAGAAGCCATAGAAAGGAGTGGAAAGTACTCATGCATGCTGCTGAGCCACGCCATGTGGATCTGAGGAAAGGTACTGTAAAAAAATTTCCACTCCTCGCTGGATGCTGTAGAAAGACAGGCACCACAAAGTAGTGGTGAACTAGCTAGTTCCTTGATGGCCCTGTCACACCTGTTTTTGGAGTTGATGAGTCTGGCACTAAGTCCCCAGTGAATGCTTCCCAAGGTGCTAGATCTTCCATCTGAGAGAGCTAAATTCTACAACCAGCTTCTCTATCTTAAGCTGACTATGTGGAAGTTGAAGTAACTACATAAAGAAAAGCTGTTCAGCAAAAGGGCTGACTGCTTGGTAAACACCAGAAGACCTTTGACTTCATACATTTACCCCATTTGTAGTTAAGATAGTGTTCCACCAGAAAAATCCCCAACCACTCCTGTCCCCTTCAGAAACCCCGTTGGAGACTATCTTGCAGTTTTTGAGAGGCATCATTGGTCACCATCAGGTCTGCCAGGAGATTTGACAAACTGAGCTCATGAATCATCTGTCTCTCTGAACTACAGCTATTTTCCCCACAGAAGATGTTTTTCCATTTCCCAGAATGATTTATTCCAAAGTAAACATCAAGTTCTACCTCAATAAGTTTATTCTTCTGTGCATCCTTTCCTCCAACCTAGTAACTTCGGGAAAAGAGGTTATGCCTATAGAAATGCTAACAGCATTTTGAATATAGCTGATCAAAAATTTTCTGTCACAATTTTATTTGGATGGAAAATTGGGGTTTTGACTAAATAAAAATTGTCTTAGAAATTATCTGCTTTCTTTACAATTTTTTGATTTTTTTCATTGGAAAACAAACAAAATATGATTTTTTTTGGTTGCCAAAACACAAAAAGGCTTTGGTTTTTCATTTTTTTCAATGAAAAGTAGATTTTTTTCCACAGAAAATGTAGATGAATACATTTTCATTTTGTGTTTGTTGATATTTTCCATGAAAAAAAAGAATTCTGACTGACTCTAATTTTGTAGTTTTAGTTATATTGCTCTCGGGAGTTTAGGAGAGCAACAAAACTTTCCATCTCTTGTGATAAAGGCAGCAAAGGCTGCAAAGACCTGATGAGTATGTCCTGGAATCCTCTCAGCTCCTGATCAGGCAGGTTACTCTTGTCCTGAGATAATAAAATGCCACTCTGCCCTAGAGGGACTTCTGCGCATGGGGAATGTGGGCTGAAGCACCTATCTCAGAGGCATGAAGGGCAGCAAATGGGTTATCCTGTGACCAACTTTCACACCAAACTCTCAGCAGAGCCCTTTCCCATGAAGCTTCATTGCTGCACGACCTTTCCACTTTGCAGCTCTGGAAGTTCTCTACCTGGCTTCTGAATAGTGGTCCTATAGATAGATGAAGTTTTGCCTCCACAATGTTTTGCCTCCTTGTTTCTTGGTAGAAGGCATAATAGTGCTGCATTTCCTAAATGCTTCCCATACGATGGGAGAAGGGAAATCTACAACAACCACAGTTTCCAGGTGTATTTTCCTGTTGGCTCAAGTAGCAGTGACGTATGCTTTTGGCGTCAGAAGATCTGAGTTCTATTTCTGCTGATGGTGCTAAATTCTAAGTGGCCGTGATGATGCTGAGCATGACAGTGGTGGAATCCATGGAGTCCATCAGTTAGTCATAATTATGCACATGTGTGTATATGATATAAAATCTATATTATTAGCAGCAAGAGAAAACATTATCTCCATTTTACAGATGGAAAACAAGTCACAGACAGTCAAACTTACTTGTCCAGTGGCACATGGGACATATCAGAAGCAGCAATTGAACTCTGATCTCTAGTCTAGCAGGTGAAACACCATTCCCTTTTTCTTCCTCTTTGCTCCCTTACAACATAACCTACTTCACTATGGAGTACACGAAAGACCAACTGTCATGTGCTGTTGCACTAATCTCTACTCTATAAATTCCTGCCATTGTGTTGCAAAGGGATAAGCAGGAAATTAAAGGGGAAACTGAAAACTGAAAGGAAATGAAAATACATTTCCAGCAATTTGTTACTAGAAATGTAGATCAATAAAATATGAATTGGAAAACATTATTAAAAAGAAAAACACGTCCAATTTGAAAAGTCCCCGTCTTACATTAAAAACCCCATTCGAAAAATTCTCATCCATCTGCATTATTATCTCTCTCTTAAGTTTCAAAGGCCAATCGCGTAATTTCCACTGTCTCCTTAGCCAAAACCCAACCTGATTTCTGTAAGGATTTGAGCTGTACTCTCCCCTTACCTTTAAAAACTGTTGGGGAATTTGTCTCCCACCGCTCCTTTTTTTTATTATTACTAGTATTTAAGCATCATAAAGTAGAAGTCAGGTTGCTGCATTTTCTGAGACAGATGAAGCAAAGTGGTCCGCTGGGAGCATTCAGCCCCTGTGCCTTGCTGTATTACGGCATATGGAGTTGCGTCTCCAGGCGCTGACATTAGCACTCCTGCTTCAGGTAACTCATTTAGCTTTGGTGTCATTTTACAATAAATATACCATCCACCGACACAAATTAGACAGCTATTGAGATTAATTTTGAGGCACTATCGGCAACATCTTAAATCAAAAATCATTCTTTATTAGCATGCTCGGCTGTACAGTGCTCCCCCCTCCCACCCCATCCCTGCCACAAGAATAAATGAGCCCGAATGGTTGACACAGCGCATCAAGTGTTTTATAATAGTCTAATTGTAGCTAATGGTTTGTGCAGCTAATTAAGGCCCTATGAATTACAGTAATCAGTCAGCCTCATCTTCTAAACCAGATAGTTCTATTCAAGCGTTCCTTTAGTAAGAAACAAAAAAAAAAAAAGAGAGAGAGAGAGAGAGAGAGAGAACATAATGATCTGCTAGGCTCATTAGAGCACAGCAAAATTAATAGAACTGATTTCCCCCCCTTACTTATTAGTTATTACAAAAATATTTACTTAAAGCAACACAGGATCTTGCTGTACAGTCTTCAGTAAGGGTGAAGAAAACAATGGTGTTTTCCCTCCTTTAGAGTCAAATTTGCATTGATGGAAGGATGAATCTCTTTGGGTGGAATGCTGCAGGTAAATCCTGATTTTGAATAGATCATGGTTTAAGAGAAAGGATTGCATCATGAAATATTGTGCTGTTTGGTTTAGCTTCACTATAACAAAAGGGGAGGAAAGGGCTATGGTTTAGGTTACTGGTTCCCAAACTTCTTACTCAGGGGACCCACCAACTGTGTTTGGTTTTTTTATTGCAACCTATGCAGTGTCCAAACTCATATGCATCAGGAGATGAAATCATAGGCCAGCAGCCTTCACCTCTGCTGCCACCACATCCTCATCCCACCAAGGGGGTGCTACTCGCCTGCAGTGGCACCCTCTACCCCAGCATTGCAATCCCAATCCTGCAACAAAGGGAGGCGTGGGGGCCAAGGAGGAAGAGTGATCCACTCTGCACTCACACTACTGTGGTTGTTCCTGTCGGGCGGGGCTGGGCCAGGCTCCCTGCTCCAGGAATAGCAACCTGGTGCACTGGGTCACAGCACCACTCACTCAGATTTGACCCAGTCACCCCCAGGATAGGAGCTGTTGCTGCTGGGTGAGTGTGGGGCAGGCATGATCTCCCACATCCTAGTGCCTACACTCTGCATTGAGCCTGCAAACCACCTCAAACCTTCTCACAACCCACTGATGAGTCAGGACCCACTGTTTGAGAACTACTGATATAGGAGGAGTTGAATGGTGTAAATGCCAAGGAATGCTGTACAGGGCCCCATTCTACAAGTTGCTCTGCTCAAATAGACATATATTTTCAAAGATACTTATCGTGTTGCAACATGCATGAAACTTGGAGGGAGGAGCTGAGGTTGAAGGAGGGAAGAGTTGGAGGATGCACCAGGAAGCCAGTCTGTGTATACATGGCTGGAATGCTAGCTGCAGTTGCTGCATCTCTGTAAATAGGCTCTTAATAAATAGACTTTAGTTTTAGAAACATGGACTCCTCTCATGTTATTACCCACCACACACAACATACTACGGTGAAGGAGCCATTTATGTGAGCTCCTCACCCTCTTTAAAATATGTATCCTCACAACATTCCTGGAGGTAAGGCAGTGTTATTATCCATTTTTTATAGACAGAGAGTTGAAGAAAAGAGAGAATAAAGCCCAGCTCCCCCAAGATATTTAGGCTCCTAACTTCCATGATACTAAACACCACTGAGTATCGTGACCTAAGTTACTGGTCCAAGATCATGCAAGGAGTCTGTGGTAGAACAGGGAACAGAACCCAGGCCAGGTCTCCCAACTCCTGCGGTAGTACCCTAAACACTGGATCATCCTTTCTCTCCTCTCCCATTATACAGCCTCGTTGACTTCAGGTCCTCTTGAACAATATGACCATNTGAGTATCGTGACCTAAGTTACTGGCCCAAGATCATGCAAGGAGTCTGTGGTAGAACAGGGAACAGAACCCAGGCCAGGTCTCCCAACTCCTGCGGTAGTACCCTAAACACTGGATCATCCTTTCTCTCCTCTCCCATTATACAGCCTCGTTGACTTCAGGTCCTCTTGAACAATATGACCATCCCAAACTCAGGCTGAAAAAACCTCTATTCTTCGTGACATAATTCTATCTAGCTAGCTATCACTGAAAATCCTGATCTTGCAAATCCATAGTCACTGGGGTTTTGAGAATCTGTGGGGGTGTGGAATTATTTTTTTTGTTTCTGTTTTTTCTTTACATGGAAAATAAAAAAAAAATCTAATGGGGGGAGAAATGCAAGATGTTCTTATTGAATTCTTTCTTGTCTCCCATTGGTGTGTTTCCACCCTTGCATTTCAAGAGTTTATTTGCTGAATATCTTTTTGAAAAGTTCTTGTGCCAAACAGATTAGTACAGATGACTGTCTGACATATTGCAATTTTCTTTCCCCTTTTACAAACAGCCTTTCCACAATATCTTCACACCAGCCATTTTATATTTATGGTCTGTACTCTGGCTTTGCACTACTAAAGCTGCTACCCAATTTTTGCTCAAGAGCAAACCTATGCTAAAATTCTGCATTCCTTCCTTTATGCCTAATGTCTGTGAATGGTATTTTCCATGCTTGTAAGGGACTCATGTCCTTAGCTTGAACCAAACAAGCATGTGGGGTCCCAATTCAGCAAAGCAATGGGACCGTTCACATGCTTAAAGCTAAACATATGCTTAAGTGCTTTGCTGAACCAGGTCCTGCTCAAGTTTCTGTCTACAAAACTAATTTACTTTGGTCACTCTCACCTTGCTATTACAATCCACAGACTCATTGAGTAAAGTCTGAACTGGGTTGTGTTGGTTTTATGATGCACAGAATGGGGACTAGGATGAAAGTCCCATGAAATGTATTTAATTTGTGATCTATCTAACACAGATTTTAATTTCTTTTCGGACGTGAAGGACAAATATATTAGCTAGGAATAAGCTGAATTGTGGATAACAAATTTCAGATGAAATTTGGCAATTTTGGATTCAGATAAATATTTGCTATTTAAAAAAAAAAAAACCTCCTATATATAACAGTGTAATTTATACCAATGCATCCCTTACATTTATATCAGTGTGTCTGATTCTCTATTGCTCTTCATCTTGTGTCATCATTTATACCTGGGTGAAATAACTGCAATTTGGGTGTAAAAGGCCACCATTTGACTCCAGTAACTTTCTTCATACACTTTGTACTTGCTTCTTTCACAGGCATAAATGACAACAAAGCAGTGGAAAATGTACTGGAAAGACAGTGTTCTCATGTGGAGCACCTCGAAGGATTGGGTTCACAATTTGGATGCATCTAAAATTCAGACATACACAACATTCAGAGAGGAGAAAAAGAGGTGAAATCATTTTTCTCCCAACAATATTATGTTCTAAATGAAATTCTCCCTTTTTCCTTATTTTGACTATAACCCACCATCTCACCATTGTCACCATAGCATTTTGAATTTTAAAGATTGAACTCTTTTACTAGTAATTCCTTTAAAAATGTTTGCAGTTGCTGTCAATCATAGATACAATTTTTTTTAAATATCTCTATTATTTGTATTACAATAGCCTCTAGAGTCTGCAAATGAAATCAGGATCCCATTGTTTTATGCATTTACACAGCAATTAACAAAATGGCATCCTGTTCTTGATTGCCCCCTAGTTATTATCATAATTCAAATAATAAATAGTAAATACTACAGACCACCTAACCAGGAAGAAGAGGTGGATGAGGCTTTTTTAAACAGCTAACAAAATCATCCAAAGCACAGGACTTGGTGGTGATGTGGGACTTCAACTAGAAGGAATTTCTGGACAAATACATCAAGAAACCAATGATATACCTGAGATACATCGATGATATTTTCATCACCTGGACAGATGACCTAAACTCCCTTATAGATTTCCACCACAATCAGCTTCAACAATGGAACCCTACAGACAAATATATACAAGAAAACCATGGATCACCATACCTACCTACACAGATCCAGTAACCACCCCAAACATACCAAGAAATCTATTATCTACATCCAGGCACTCAGATACCACAGAACATGTTTTGAAGAGGAAGTCTGGGATACACACCTCAACACACTTAAAACCACCTTCACCAAACCCAGGATACACCATCAGAGAAATAAGTCACATCAGGGAACAGCCACACAAATACCCTGAGACAACCTGCTTCAATATTAAACAAATACTCTCCAACCACACACCCCTACTTGTCACCTACCACCTCAAACTGGAACCCATATGGGGTGTCATTAAATAATTATAACCCATAGTCAATGGGGACCACCTCCTGAAAGCAACCTTTCCTGAACCTTCTCTTCTGGCCTTCAAACAGCCCTCACGAAGCTCTTCATCAGAAGCAAGCTCCCCACAGACTAGGGCACACTAACTCAAAGCAGCACCAGACCCTGCTATAACAGTAAATGCAAAACCTGAAGACAAAGCTCCACTACTATGGTGATCCATACCTTCCTCCCAAAACATGGGTCCTACACACATGCCTATCACAACATGTGGTGTACATCATCCAATGCACTAAATGCCTCAATAACAACTATGTGGGTAAAAGCAGCCAATCCCTAGGCCTTTGAATGAACTCACACTGAAAAATGATAAAAGACAAAAGCACCATATCATCCCTGAGTGAACAGTTTTCACAAAACGATCACACCATTCTCATCCTCAAAGGAAATCTGTAGAACATCTTCAAAAGGTGAGCCTTGGAACTGAAATTCATAACTTTGCTAGGCACTAAAAATCATGGACTTAATTAAGTCACTGGATTTATGGATTATTACAACAATCTGTAACCCACAAACCTCTTCCCCCATTTTTTGTCTTATGACTGCAGCGGAGTTAACTGGCTGCTTCACTTTGAATGCTCTCTTACAATAGGTATTAACTAGTTATGCTACTGTTCCACCTTGTTTTTATCTGTGACACTCCGAGTACCTGTCCCAGACCTGGAAGAGGAAGAGATCCGTGTAGTTCAAAATCTTGTCTCTTTCACCAACATAAGTTGGTCCAATAAAAGATCATATGTCACCCAACTTGTCTAACTACTGTACAGGTCTGTCTCATCTTACGCGCAGATTTCAGCTTTGCGCGGTCGGCAAAAACACACACACACACACACAAAAAAAGCAATTTATGTACTGTGTCTGTAGTGCTGGCGATTCTGCCCACCATTAAAGTCAATGGGATTTTGACTATACGCGGTTTTCGCTTTACGCGCTAACCGCGGAACGTAACCCCAGCGTAAGATAAGACAGACCTGTACATCCATAAATATTCATCCTGAAAAAAATTCTACCCAAGCAGACAATTAAGGCCTGATTCAAAGCCTATTGAAATCAATAGAAAGACTCCCATTGGGTTGCGAGTTTGCATGGGTCCTCAGACCTGTGTGTGGAATCCCACTGGCTTTAGTGAAACTCTCCTTCAGTTTAAGGGTCTGCCTGGCTAGTTCCTTTGCATGCTCATTGCCTCAGACCAAGAAAAGTCAAGACCCAAAGGCCAAATCCCGCAAAGATTTCCCATCAGGCAATGTGCTTATTATTCCCAATAGTAAAAGGGTCATACTTTGGACAACTAAGGTGTCCAGTCCAATTCCTATCAAAGCCAGTGGAGATCTTTCACTGATATCAAGGGAAGTTGGATCAGGCTCAAAATAGATAACAGAGGGACAAAGGAGTATTGGAAGGAGGCAGTGTGACTTTTTTTTGGTATTATTTTCACTATTAAAATAAATGAAGCCCTGGCTCCTTGATCTATCCCAGTCACTCAAACCAAGTCTATTTGCCAGCATGTATCTTCTACTAATTTAGTTCCCTGTTCATTCTCTACCACATTTCCACACAATCCTCAGCCATTATTGGTATAAATACAAGAGATTTGGGGGTTATATACCACATACTTAGAATATCAAGGCTGGAAGGGACCTCAGGAGGTCATCTAATCCAACCCCCTGCTCAAAGTAGGACCACTCCCCAGGCAGATTTTTACCTCAGTTCCCTAAATGGCCTCCTCAAGGATTGAACTCACAACCCTGGGTTTAGTAAACCACTGAGCTATCCCTTCCCCCCTTTAAAAAGTGCTCAGGGACTGGCCCTGTTGGACTTTTTACCCCATCCATCCTTTTACCTATTAATTGACTGACTTAGCCAGAGGTCTGAGCCTCAGCAAGACATCACAAAGCACTTTTCAATAATAAATAAGAGAAACTCACAGATTTATAGATTTTAAGGCCAGAGCTGGGAGGTGAAAACATTATCTACTATCTAGTCTGACTTCCTGTATAGCACAGGCCACAGAATTTCAACCAATTCCCCTTGTATTGAGCCCAATAACTTGTGTTTGACTAACGCATACTTTCCAGAAAGGTATCCAGTCTTCGTCTGGAGAATCCATCACTTCCTTTGGTAGTTTGTTGCAGTGGTTCATCACCCGCACTATTAAAAATGCGTGCCTTATTGCTTATTTGAATTTGTCTGGCTTCCATTTCCAGCCATTGGTTCTTGTTATGCCTTTCTCTTCCAGATTACATTGTTCTTTGGTACTTGGTATTTTCTCTCTGTGAAGATATTTATACATTATTATCAAGAAAATGGTTTAATTGTGAAATACAAGGCCCATTGTGTGAAATCTGTTCTCATGATATTTTGACACTTCCAATCCTGTCTCTTACTCTCTAGAAGTAGGAAGCGTGATGTTACCAGTATACAAGAAATGCGGGATGGGGAGAAATTATCCAAACACTTTTTGATCTAAAACATTTGGGTGAAGGTTTGGTCCAGTTCATAATAATACTAATAATAAAAATAATAACCGTTTATTCATCCCTGGGATGTACTATGTCTGTAAAATACATTACTGTGGGCCTCAGGTTAAACTTGAGCTAGTAAGATACGGTATAACGTTATCAGAGGCAGCAACTGTAGCTTCTGAAACCGACTTTTCCAAAGTGAGTGTGATAAATAGAGCCACTTTCCCTGTATTTGAGAAACTAGCTTTATATGAGTTTATTGTAGGATGCCTGGGGAAGGCGGGGGAGGGGGCATTAGAAAAATCCTTCATTTGAGTTTGTAAATGTTATTGGCACTAGTGGCATCATCTTTTTTTTTTTTTTTTTTTTTTTTTAATCCTGGGATTTATTGCTTTTTACTTCAAAGCAATATGAATTTGCTAGAGATTTTTCAGCTCAGTACTTCAGACTTCCCTTCCTGTTCAAGCACTTTGCCTTTCCGCTTCTATGTCGATGGTTTTTTTTTAGCTTTCCTCCCCTCTAATTCAGCTGACATGCTGCTGAATTTAGCTCTTTACACATCTGCACTAGGAGTCACCCCACCATTGGATTTTTAAATATATCGCTTATATAGCCTTCCCTTTTTACAAGACTTGCTGTGACTATGACTATTCTGGTTTGGGATTTCTGCATCTAATTTATCTTCGTGCTTTGGGATAATTTTTTACTTCCTTGCTCAGTGGTTTGTTTTTGGTTGAGTAGTGGGTGTGTTGTAGGTTGGTTTTCTTTTGTTTGTTCAGGTTTTTTTGTGGGAAAAATACCATACTCAATGGGCTGCTTTATTGGCTTCTAAATATGTGGGTTGTTTTTATTTGCTACACTGAGCAGGAGAGTTTCAGATCAATCAAGGGTTCTCAGAGTGATGGGTGAGAAAATGTATCTCAGATTTATTGGACTAGGAACAAGTAAATTTCACATGATTGTTTTTGTCCTTTAGAACTCTCATAAAACATTCAACTCCTCAGTGTCCTCACCTTTGTTATCAATAATGACATCTTAGATTATTATCTTCATTATTGGTGGTGTTTGTTCACACACGCATCGGACAGTAAGTAAACTGGTCAGTTTCACTCACTGGGCCAGTTTCATTCTAATTTATGTGCTAACTTCTGACAGCACAGACATTGGGAAAAAACATCGGCCATCTGAAAGTCCTCCAGGAAGGGTGCTGCTACGGTGCAAGATGCCCCGATCTTCCTTTCCACTGGGGGTCGTGCAACCAACCAACCTATGAAGTGGCAGTGTTGCTGGGGACGGAGTGTCCACAAGGCAGATAGGATATGCCCTGACTAAGGACATCTCACTATGGGCCCTGATCCAAAGCCCATAGAAAACAGTGGGAGTCTTTCCATTGACTTTAATGGGCTTTGAACCAGGTCAATGGAGCCCTGAATGGAATACTTCCCTGGCAGGAACTCTAAGACAGAGCAGTGTTGGAAACACCACACATCCTCCCTGGGAGTGAAGTCCCAGCTATCTTTATTGGTGCAAATTGCAATGTGAATTTTGCCCACTGGCTATAGTTTGTTTCACTTCCTGGTTCTCACACAGCAGATTCAATTGTGTCAGAACATTGCAGGGAAAAGTCTGTCTTAAACAAACCAGCAAAACTGTTATCAGTATAGTTAAATAAAATTAAAAAAAACTGGGGAAACATTTCTATCAGAATATTAATCCCTCAGTCGTTAGTTCTCATTGAGTCCAAACTCCCAACAAGATAAAAGAGAGCTGGCTGTGTCCAATAAACACCCATGGCTGGGGCCGTGGATGCCTGTTTCCCTATGTCCTTCATGGCATTTAGAGACAGATCCAAAATCTGCTGGTCAGTGGGAGTCATTATTGTGTCTTCAATTGGCTTTGGACCAGGCCCCTCACTCCTAAAGTCTTACAAGTTGTGGTTTTGGTAGCATGAAATGGATTAGTGAAAATCACCTTGTAGTGATGACCATGAAATAGTCTTGGTGAGATGTAGAGTAGCTCTGGTTCAAATTTCTCTCTCTCTCTCTCTCTCTCTCTCTCTCTCTGTGTATATATATATATATACATAGAATAAATATATATCTATATACATAATCTATCTATATAAATGGCTTTAAATTTTGGCAGAAAAAATTCATTTTGGTAGAAATTTTCCTGTTTTTGTTGTTGTTGTTGTTGTTGTTGAAAACCATTTTTTCCCAGTAATTTTTTTACTGGAAACTGATATTTCCTCCCCCAAGAAACCCACTTTTTTGAAAATTGAAAACTTCTCTAATTTCATTTTTTTTTTTAACTGAAAATTTTTCACAGGATATTTTTGGAGAGAAAAAAACATTAAAAAAAATAAAATATTGGCATTTTTGACAAGCCATCAGGAAGAAGGAGTCATGTAATCCCTCCTTAGCAATACAGAAGATCAAGTGACATGAGTGCTAGGAATGGAGGAGGGAAAAACCTCTCCACCTCTGCATCAAAATTAAGTTCAGTTGAGTTTTCCCCTGGTGCTAAGCATATCTCCACAGGGCCTCCTGCGTAGTGGCACAATAATTTTGTCCTCTCTCTTTTTTAGGTTCCTCTTAACAGTAAACCTAACCAACAGGTGCTGTCAAGGTCAGGCTGAAGAATGGGACCTCTTGGTGAATAACAGTAATCTCGCCATCACCCGCAAACATTTTGCTGCAGCTGTCAGAAAGCACAGCCCCAGGTTTGTTACAGCTGGCGACAAATGTTATGTTGACAAGACCCTTCTCTTTCAAACACTTGACTTAAGCTTGACGCTTAAATTAGCCATCAAGAATCACATTTTCTAATGAGTGTCCTTTGATGTCTGGTTCTTCTTAAAGTGAAGTACTTCTCTTTGCCAAGGTGACCTCAAGGAGGGATGCACTTAAATTATTGTTCATTTGAAGGGCTTTTCTTGTAGACAGCATGATAATCTCATCTTGACAGTGAGCTGGCCAAGGGCTAGCTTTGATTCCATCTTTGTCCTTTTCCCTCCAACACCAGTTTCTTGTCTCTTCTCTGCCAAAATACAAATCAAATAAATGGTCTGTGTTGTGATGGAAGGCCCACCATCTTTTTGGTGTGCATCTCTCTAGAAAGCCACAGTAATCAAGGGCTCTTTGCGGTAGTGAAGTGATAGCAATATTAAGACAATCAAACCCTATTAATTCACACTTTGCTCTTCACTGTTCATAGAGGTGGGAATAAAAAGACAGATTCCTAATTTGATAGCCAAGGGCTAAAATAAGGGTTCATAGTGATTTATGAGCCGGATTCTAAACTGGTGTAGGTTGATATAGTTCTGTTTTGCAGAGAGGAAGCAATTAGGGTGCTGGGACTTCAAAGACTTGTGTTCAATTCTCTACTTTGCCACAAGCTTCCTGTGTGATCATGGGGAGTCACTTATCCTTTCTGTGCCTCAGTTCCCTATGTAGATCAGGGGCATAATCTCGGAAGAGGGTTGTTTAATAAATACTTCAAAAGATGATGAGTTGCTCAGATACTGTGGCGATGGGGACCATAAAGGCACCTAAGATGGATGGCCCTGTTACAATAGCAAAATATATTACAGTATTTATGGGTATAATATCAGGAAAAGTCATTAAAGAAAACAACTAATCAACACTTATCAAATAGATGAACAAAATCCATTTTCCAGAATGCATTATTCTTGCTGTTCAGATTGTGTTTATTCTTCTGAAGCCCTAGTCTTTAGGAAGCTCTGACCACCCTCGGCTCCCTCTGAAGTCGTTGGGAGATAAAGACACCTGATACCTTGCAGGGGTGATCAGCGCCTTGCAAGATCAAGCCCTATGCAGGGGAAGTGTGGAGAGACAGGGGAGGTGAAATTTACTAGCCCAACCCAGACCCAGTGAGCCAGGCTGCCCTACTGCACTAGTTGCATGAGCAATTGAGGCCACTGGAGCTACCCAAACACAGATTATTTGGCCTTCCCCCAGTATACGCTTTTCATAGCCTTCCATGCCAGGTGTGCAGAAATCCCTCTTGGCAGTGCTGTGTGTGCCTGCAATCCTCCCACTGCCACTATGGGTTTACCTGTCTGATGGGGCCTTTTACTGGCCCTTCTCACCATTTTCACCATTAGAGGCCAAAGCTGCAGATGCTTCTTAGCAAAGTTCCATGGCAATCAAATTAAGAAATAAATTCCTGGTGTAAGTTCTTCACGGCCTCAGTTCCTCAGGGTGTCCCTGGTTCTGACGTGAGCAACTTCTGCGATCACAGAGATAAAATGCAATCCCCCAGTCGGGAATGAAACTGAAAACAGTAATAATTAATTAATAAAAACTAATTGGGACCAAACTCTTACCCAGGTAAGGAAAGGTTTGCAAGATTGGTTTAGAATTTGGAGAAGTGGGGACATAATTTTGTTTCCGGGTGAGGTTTAGAAAGGAGAGAATATTTTTTTTATTTGGTTCATCCATCCTTCAATTACATGAACAGGTTCTGGTTGCAGGCAAGGAGCTAATAGGGTTAGCTGAAGAAAAAAAACCAAATTAAAACCATGAAAAAGAAAACCACTTTCTGAATCTGAAAGGCAATAAAGGTTTGATGAAAAAGTACCTCAGAATTATTTTAGATTCCAAGAAGATTGAGGTTTCCCCCCCCCACACACACACACCTTCTGCCATGACTTTGAAGTTGAAAAGGTCATATTTGTTTCACCTACTCACTAATGGCTCCATTGCGGTAACTATAATTGATTGTAAAGGTTTTTTTTGTCATTCTTTATGGATTCAGATCCTGCAGATTAGGAGTTTGCAGGATTATCAGGCAACCACAGTCAGAATTGAAGAATTATCAGAGGATAATCTTGTCCTATTGCAAGCGTCCTGCTATTAGGTATCATGAAATCATTCACTCAAGGAATTGTAATATATTGCTCAGCTGCTCTGCATTGTTATAGTCCCCTTCATTCCCTTTCAAACATACTTTCATGAACTATGGGGCCATTATGGAAGGCACATAATAAGCCTCCATTGTAAAGAGGAGCTGATTTTATTTTATTTAAACCAAAGCTCAGGTTGAACTCCCTCTCTCTCTTCCTCCTCTTCCCCCCCCCTTACTTATTAGAATAATGAAAAGTTTTTTATAACTTTATCCATTTATTACCATGGGCATTCTATGCTCTCTCTCTCTCTCTCTCTCTCTCTCTTTCCTCAACTCATTTTTTAGTTGGCTTTAGGAGATCATCCTACAGGGCTAAACCGGCTGTCAATAATATAACCTCCACCCCTGCCAGGAGCAGCCTTAGCTGTTTTGCCAGCCAGGATGGATAACATTGTTAGTGACTCCTCCCACTCCAAATGGCCAAGCCATTAAAATCACTAAAACAAAGCAGCAGGCCAATCAGTTGAACAATCAATCAACCAATAAAATACAAATGTTAAAGAGGCCAGATAATCAGAGTAGAGCAAAGGAAAAAAAAAGCCAAGCGGCATCTGAGTATACTGCCCCCTGGAAGTCAGCACCTGTGATGACCGCCCTCTTTGCCTGCCCCTAGAGCCAACTGGACAACCAACGCTCACATATGTTCCATATTTTCGCATGCTTTGCCAACTAAAAACATTGTTTGTACTTGCACTATAGCCGAGCAAATCATTGTTTTTGTTTCAGTATCTGAAATGAACAAAAAATAATAATAATTCTTCAGGCTGATCCAAAATGGATTGTTGTTGTTGTCATTGTTTTTACTCATCAAAATTACAACCCCTGCCCCCCCCCCTCAAAAAAAAACAACAACAAAAAAGAAAAAAAACATGTTTCAGGTCAAACAAAACATTTTGTTTAGTTTCATGTTTAGGTTGTTGTTGTTGCTTTTAGATAAGTCTAGCTAAAGTTTGAAATGAAATGTCATTTTGAAATAAAAAGTTAAGCTTGATGACTCCTAAATGTGTGTCTGAGGCCCAGCAAGGGGTTGGAGAGTGAGTAAGGAACCATCCCCCTTACATGACACACATGGTTTGTCCACAACTGTAGTCAGTGGAATGCAAGGACTCATTGGGCCTCTGGGGTGCACAACGCTGTAATGGGGGCAGGAAGGAAAGAAATAGGTGCAGCCATGCCCCCCATCTCCACACTAACTCACTGTGCAAGGAAGGTGTGCTGGGGAAAAAGTTGTTTCTGCCTGGGCAGTGTGCTGGGCATCTCAGAGAGATTGTGTTCATTTGACACAGAAATGAACGATGAATATGTTAGAATTGGATAGATAGATAGATAGATAGATAGATAGATAGATTTCCTCTTTATATGGAATCTCTCCTCATATTGAAGTGGTTCCAAACCCCTTATCATTTTTGTTGCCATTCTCTGCACTTTTTCCAATTCTTATCTATATCTATATGTATCTATATTGTATATGATACAGGTATACAAATATATAGATATAGATATCCACATAGCTAGATATAGAATTGCCCTCTTCTGCTCATTCCCTTTGAAGCATTTGTTACCAGCCCCGTCTGAAGATATGATACTGGGCTAGATGAACCATTGGTCTGAGCTAGTGTGGTCATTCTTATGTTCCTTATGATACAAGATGCAAGGCTATGGGGAATTGGGTCCTGATATTTAATGGTGACTGTTGGAGTTAGATGCAGTTCACTAAAAATGAGGGCACAAATGGAGCAGGTTGAAAAACAGTGTGACATATTACAGGAGCAGGTGGGTGAAGTTCTGTAGCCTGCGACGTGCAAGAGGTCTGACTTGATGATGAGCATGGTCCTTTCTGGCCTTCAAGTCTATGAGTGTTAAGTAGTGTACTTGATTTCCAGAGGTGCTGAGAACTCACATACTCAATCTGATGTAAGTGAAATCTATGAGTGCTCACAATTTGAGATGGTCAAAATATCCCTTTTTTGCACAAAAATCACTTTATGGTTCAAATGAAATTTTCTCAGAAAAATGTTTATTTTTCCTCCAAAAAATTCAGGTGGTTGTTGAAAAAGAAAAGTGTTTTTATTTTTTTAAATTGTTTTTTGACAACTAAACCCAAAAGATGTTCACTTTTTTTTTGGATCAAAAATAGAGAACAAATATTTTGGTTATTCAACAAAAATCCAAAAAATCCAAGAAAAATGTCAACATAAAAAAAACACCTTCAATTTTTTTATTTTTTTTTGGTGGAAGATAAAATACAATTTTGACCAGTTCTCCTCAGAGTCTCTGACAATCAGGTTTCAGCTAGTAGTAGGTGAATCCCAGGTCTGGAACTACAGCCTGCAAATACCATGTGCACTTTTCAGGGTTTTAGTTATTTCCACTTTAATGCCAGAAATTAAACTGCTGGAATCTCAAAATGTGAGTAACATGATTTTGTACAGTGTTTAGCACAATCAGGCACTGATCTCAGCTGAGACTCTAGACACTACAATAATACAAATAATAAAAATGAATGATTATCCTTTCTGTCTTTAACAAGCTTTGAGATGGGACACATTCTATAGATCTCCTTCCGTATCTCTCTTTTTCCTGTTGAAGGGCTACCCTCATAGTCAATGCCAACCATGTTAATTACAAAACTAAGCTTTCTCATTTTCAAACCTCCGTAAATCTCTTCTTTAATGGTTAGGCAGCTGGTGTGAAGAGTGCCTATCATGCTAACCAATGGTGTCTTATTGTTTCCTTGTAGTTTCCCATTAGTCTGTATCCATGTGTTACTTCTTGTCTTATATTTATACTGTACGCTCTTTGGGGCAGGGGTTATCTTTTTGTTCGGTGTTTGTACAGCACCTAGCACAATGCTGTCCTGCCCATGACTGGAGCTCCTGGGTGCTACTGAAATAGACAAATAATAATATTGTTCTCATAATGAGGTCTGCATCTCTGATTACATCCTCGCTGTGACCACCGGACACTCACAGAATGTTGTTAGTCACCTCACTATCACCCATCCTTAGCGAGAAGCAGTCTAGCCTATGCCTGCTCTGGATCAGTTCCCTGAAACCAATAACTTCTGGCAGCACAAGCACTACTCTCCATGCCTTGTTCTCTCTGTCCAGGTAGTGATAGGCACTCGCCAACCCTTGAGTCCTCATAGTGTTCCCTGTTGTGTCCAGCCCCTTATCCACTGGACACTCACAGAATTTCCAAGCCTGCTGTTCCTAAAATAACAGTACACACCAGCTTTCAAGATTCAACTCAGAGCCATCCTTTTGCTTAATACCACAGCACTGAGATATATTTACAGTGAAAACAAGAATATGTTTATTAGCAAAGAACAGAAATGTAAGTGTTAGTGAGCAAGAATACTGGAAACAAATGGTTACTTATAAAATAAAAGCATAACATGCTTTCTAGAGACTAAACTTAACTAACAGGTTAACTTCCTGGCTACAGAAGTTTATCTGACCCAAAGTTCTCTTCAGCATTTTCAGTCAAGCCTGGAGGAAAACCTATGTTCATGAAGCAAGTTCCCTGTCCATTTACTTCCTAGGCGATGGTCTCCTACATCCCCCAAAATATATTCAAACAAACCTTTGATATGCACCTCAAGATAGGCTTTCCCCCTCTACTCTCACCCTCTCTGTGCTGTTGAAGTTTTCCTGTTACTTTTCTCCCTTTGAAGATTTTACAATCTTTCATTAGCTTCCAGGTCACACTGGTGAAAGGAGACCCATTTTTGAAGTATACAATACTTCATTTACATAGAAACAGCAAGCTACAAAAGCAGTTCTTGTCTGACAGCAAACCTGTTTCCCACCTTTGCTGGTGACCAGTGCCTAGACACAGACTTTAAGAACATATTTTCAGCATATGGTCATAACTCCTTACATAGTGTATGTATATACATTTCACAACCATATTGATAATCACAGAGACACTGGCTATTATTAGAGACCTCACGTGATACTCTTTGCGTGAGCTAGAATGTAAATACCAGTCTCAAGCAATTCCTGTGAACCCTATGAACCCCCTCTGTGCCTCTTGCCAGTTGTCACTCTGAGGTTCCTGGCTCATGCTCACCCTCTCCCCAAACCTTTTCAGTCTTGGCCTGCCAGACAGTGCATTCTTGGGTACAAACAGAATAATAAAACAGAGACATGTCCTAAAGTATGGGATTTCTCTGTCTCTCAAACCAAAGAGTTTATCTGACAAATTTTGCCTTGTTTTTTTCCCCTCTTTGTCGACCGTGATCAGACTGCAAAATGCCCTTACTTATTGTTTGTCCTTCAAAGTTACTCACAACATTTCTCCAGTGAATAAGTCTTGGTCTGCAGATTGCTCATGAGCAGTTTGTTATGAATGTATGCTGTGATGTTTAATTACACGAATCACATGGTATAGTTTATCTTCCGTGATTGGGCAATTCATATAACTAACCAACAGCAGCATGCATTCCAAAGGACATATTTGTACAATTCTGTTCCAAGGCTACAGGATGCAGAAAAACACTTAACTTCTAAGCTATTTAAACTTTTCCTGTGCTGCCTATGTTCTCCCAAAATCCTGACCTAGAAGAGACTTGTAACTATACTGTAGATAGCGTTAGGGTTGCCAACCCTCCAGGACTGTCCTGTAGTCTCCAGTTATTAAAGATGAATCTTTAATTAAAGATTATGTCATGTGATGAAACCTCCAGGAATACGTCCAATCAAAATGGGCAACCCTAGATATCATGGGGATGGATGTGTCTTAAATGTGGACAGATAGATTGATATTGCATAATTCCCATGAACTCTCCTTAGTTAATGTAAGGGACATCACTTTGGTACCTTGATCTTGAGTTGTAGTTAATGTTATTTCTTGTTTATTTTGTTGTTATATTAATTTATTTCTGTTTCAGATGCTTCCTTTGATTAACATACAACATGTTTTCCCTATTCTGTTTTTCTACCAGCATAGGCACAATCTGTCAGCAACATTATCTCTTTATGAGTAACATTTATTATATAAAATTTCAATAAGCAGTCCTTTTAACAAAAAACATATGTATATTTTTAAACCAAATATTTTTATTGAGATAAAATGGATACATCTGACACACAGACTATTATGATGCACAGGGCTATATATGTTCAATACCTTTTATACTCACAGTAAATGGAAACTGATGCTCACAGCACTGAGAACTCTTCCATCAATTGTTTAGGCATATTATAGAGACAATTCCATGTTGTTATCTTATCCCTTTTCTCTACCATCTCAAATGTCCTGTATTTGTCGTCTAACTGCTGTGTAAGTGACATCTTTGGACTCCCATTTAAATATGCAGCAGGGGAAATATTGATTGTGTGGTGGATTTATGATGTTCTCTACAGGTTTCCAAAGCTGATCTCCTTCATGGTACTGCCTGAGCACACACTAATGCTGGATGTTGTATTTGTTTTGCTTGCCTACCTCTAAAGTAGGGGCCATTCCTAGAGCCGTTACTCACATAAACAGTTATTATTAATGTGAGCAATCTGGTTCACTCCTCTGGGCCTAATTGTGATTGAAATTCACCCCAGCCCAAGGCTTATGCACTTCTTAGGCCATCAAAATACAGCTTAACTGGGAGCTAATAAGTGGTCCTGGCTGTCAACTCAAGGGGAAATTTTACCTTGTTAAATAAAGGATTCAGAATCCGGAGCTACATCCTGTGCTACTTTACTCCCACTGATGCCCAAGAGATTATCTATGTAAGGTGAACAGGATCTGGTCCTTAAGCTGTAAGCTCAGTGGAATGGGCACCTGCTCTTTCTGAGTGTTATAAATTGTGAATGCGTGAGGCTGTGGACAGGACATTGGAGTTGGAGTCCGGAGTCTTGGGTTCCACAGGTTTCCATTCCATTCATAAGTTCAATAAATTCCATTACTTTAACCTCTCAGTGACCCACCCAATAATGGCTGATCCCTCTTATGGGAAAGAGTCCAGCGGAGGGCAACAAAAATGATTAGGGGGCTGGAGCACATGACTTATGAGGAGAGGCTGAGGGAACTGGGATTTATTTAGTCTGCAGAAGAGAAAAATGAGGGGGGATTTGATAGCTGCTTTCAACTATCTGAAAGGGGGTTCCAAATAGGATGGATCTAGACTGTTCTCAGTTTTAGCAGATGACAGAACAAGGAGTAATGGTCTCAAGCTGCAGTGGGGGAGGTTTAGGTTGGATATTAGGAAAAACTTTTTCACTAGAAGGGCGGTGAAGCACTGGAATGGATTACCTATGGAGGTGGTGGAATCTCCTTCCTTAGAAGTTTTTAAGGTCAGGCTTGACAAAGCCCTGGCTGGGATGATTTAGTTGGGGATTGGTCCTGCTTTGAGCAGGGGGTTGGATTGGTTGACCTCCGGAGGTCCCTTCCAACCCTGATATTCTATGATTCTATGAAGTACCTTGAGATGTCTGAATGCTAAGAGTTCTTATTACAACCCCTGATCTTTCAACTTCATGCAGGTGGGCGGAAAGCTTTTCCTTCGTGGAACCCCAGTGATGTCAGTGAGGTATAACACAGTCACAGCACTATGAACTCACAGAGTCGAGGCCAAAGTCTAGGGCAGAGGGAGGATAGTAGCTGTGGTAGAACTGAAAAAGGGCAGGAACTCAAGGAAAGAGTTAACAGAATCTAATCCATGCTTGCTTACTTCTTCCAGCAGCCTTGAGCAGTTGGTGCCTTTGCCATTAAATATTTTCACATGCAGGTTTTCTATTTGCCTTGAATTACAGAAATACACTAAGCACATCTCTCCAAGGACCCAAAGCAATGGTGTAATAGGTTCCTGCTAATAGCTTGAAACTGTACCGCAATCTAGTTTTAAAATACAACACAAATCTTGATCTAAAAGCACTAACACCTCAGTCCTGTGTTCACAGAGTATGTTTTCATATTTTCTCTTGCAACACATAACAGGGAGGATGTGTGTGTGTGTGTGTGTGTGGGGGGGGGGGGGGGGAAAGCTACAAGAGAAAGGATGCATTCTGGGCAAAGAGCCAATTTAAAAAGTCTGTTCTCTCCAGTTTGCTGTCACTTGTCGTGGTTAAACAAAACACGGACTAGAAAAAGAGAAATTGGCTTCAGTGTAAATGTCAACATTCTGATTAAAGCAAACACGAAGCATTCACAACTCTTGACAAAAAAAGTTAAATTGAATTATGAAGGGTATGCAAATTAGGCCCTTAGTCTGTGTGATTAAGGGTATGTATGAATTTGCATTTTCTGTTTGTATTATTAAAGCCCATGTAACAAGAAGGGGTGCTTGGGAAAGTGCATTTGTGCTTTTGTGTGTATATGCATGCTTGGGTGTGTGTGTGTGTGTTCATGAGTGAATTAGCATGATTGTGCATTTGTGTGTCTGAACATCTGCATGCGTGCGTGTGTATTTATGTGTGTTTGTGTGTATGCATGTGCATTTTAGTGTGTACACATTTCTGGATATACATATCTGCATGCATTTTTGGGGATACACATTCGTGTGTATCTGTGCATTTTGGGGCATGCCCATCTGTGTGTGTGTGTGTGTGTGAACATTTCTGGGTATGCACATCTGGGTATGTGACAACAAACAACACATTTTTCACCTTCCAATAAGAATTAATCTACAAATATACACGTATGTAAATAATGCCTTCATTCAATATCAGAAATGAGTATAGACTTCTAAATCTATGAAACGGTGGGTATTAGTAGTAAAAAAAATCCTTATCAATTGAGAATATTCAAAATCTATCATTTTCCAACAAGGGCCAGGGAGAGCTATTAATAATTTAGATATGAGTAGGATATGGGCCCAGTTCCTCGCTATCTTTTTAGACACAGACGTTGGGATCTGAGTTGTTTGAAATGCACGTTTGTAAAGTTCTCACCATGCATCCAGGACATGAAATTTTAAAGCTAGCATAATATATTTGAATTCTGTAATTAAAATTAATGGGAAGATAAAAAATAAATGGCCTGTGTTGGTCCAAGTTCCCTAAAGTGGCATATATATTTACTGGTGGTGTGCCATGTTATGGATGAGGTTTGTGTATGAATGTGTGTTGGTATGTTTGTCTATCTACGTGGGATTGTGGTGTGCGTGTCTGAATGTGAAAGTTTGTGTCTATGGCTTAAACTAGCCCCCCGCCAATAAATATATATACATAAATTGACATAGCACGTGGGACACCAGACAACACATTCGCTGACATTAGAAAGCATTTGTACCTTAGTCACTGCGGTGTCTGTATACTTGAAAGGTTAGGTTCATGCCAGGAGTACTCCAGGAAATTAGAAGCAACCTCCTGATCCTCTGGTTATAAAAGGTTGTGTACTGAATCCAAAGAGATTACTGCAGATTTATTCTGATAAGTGCATTAAACATAAAAATTTATTTTAAAACCTTACTAGACAAAGTGGAGATTGGTCTGAAATGAGTTAAGCATGTTCAAAGAGAGCCAGGGTTTATCTAGATTGCTAATGACACTGCCCCTCTTCCCCTCCTTTGATTGCTTCCTAAGGAAATGTCACACTAATATGTTCAGCATAGTCCCAGTGTTCTCCATTTTTTTCCCTTTTAGAAGTTAGGGTTTGTATGCTGAGTCTCTTCTTTCTTTCTATTAAACAGAAGGATCTATCTATCTATCTATCTATCTATCTATCTATCTATCTATCTATCGAATCATAAAAATGTAGGACGGAAAAGGAGCTCGAGACGTCATCAAGTCCATCCCCCTGCGCCACGTAGATCATCCCTGAGAGGTGTTTGTCCAACCTATTCTTAAAAACCACCAGTGGTGAGGATTCCACAGCCTCCCTTGGAAGCCTATTCCAGAGCTTAACCACACTTACAGTTGGAAAGGTTTTCCTAATATCTACCCTAAATCTCCCTTGCTGCAGAATAAACCCATTACTTCTTGTCCTACCTTCAGTGGACACAGAGAATAATTGATTCTTAAACCAGTTGAGGACTATTATCAGGTCCCCCTCCCCCCCCAATCTTCTTTTCTCAAGGTTTTGAATGTTTCCTTTCAGGTCAGGTTTTCTAAACCTTTGATCCCCTTTGATCCTTTTTGTTGCTCTCGTTTGGACTCTCTCCAATGTGTCTGCATCCTTCCAAAAGAAACGTGCCCAGAACTGGACATAGTACTCGAGCCTCACCAGTACTGAGTAGAACAGGACAATTATCTCCAATGTCTATGACACACCTGTTAATATACCCCCAAATGCCTTTTTTGCAACTACATCACACTGTTGACTTACATTCAATGTGTGATCCAATTTAACCTCCAGATCCTTTTCAGCAGTATTTCCACCTAGTCAGCTATTCTCCATTTTGTAGTTGTGCATTTGATTTTTCCTTCCTAAGAGTAGTATTTTGCACTTGTCTTTACTGAATTTCATTTTACTGATTACAAACCAATTCTCCAATTTGTCAAGGTTGTTTTGAATTCTACTCCTGTCCTCCAGTGTGCTTGCTACCCTATCTATCTATCTATCTATCTATCTATGAGACAAGGTGGTTGAGGTAATATCTTTTATTGGATCAACTTCTGCTGGTGAGAGAGACATGCTCTTCTTCAGGTATGGGAAATGTACTCCGAGTGTCACAGGTAAAAATAAGGTGGAAGAGATTGCTTAACATAAATAGTTAACTGGCCACTTCACTGTGAATGGTCCCTTGACATATGTGTTAACTTGTTATGCAATACAATCTCTTCCACATTTTTTTTTTTACCTGTGATGCTCTGGATATGTCTACACTGCAATAAAACACCCATGTCTGGCCCTTGTCAGCTGACTCGGGCTCGCAGGGCGTCAGCTCCAGCCCAAGCCCAGATGTCTACATTGCAATGTTATAGACCCTAATCACAAGCCCACTGAAGTCAGTGAGTCTTTTCAGTGACTTCAATAAGTGTTAGATCAGGCCTCTAAAGAGATGGTCAATCAACAAGAATAGGCAAAGTTCTTCAGGTTTGGAAGGATGGATGCTGAGCCTGAACTTATCTGTAACCCCTGGTCCGACGTGCATCAAAAACAAAATAACAGTGTTTGCATTCCATCTAGTTTGTTAAATAACAAAATCAATTGCAAAGATAAAGGCCAGTGATTTTGGGTGCTTCTTTTTTTGTGGTGCCCAAACTGACATGCCCTCCACCCCACTGCCCACGCCTTTAAAAGCATCTGATTTTCAGAGATTGGATGCTTGGCGCTTTCTGAAAACCAGGCCTCCTGAAGGTGTCTCAAACTGGACACTCAACAGTCAGGGCTTCCTAATTCACTAATGACACCAAAATCTTAGCCAAAATCCACATTTTTCCACAGACTTTCACACTGCAGAACCACTCTGACACTGATAAGAACAGAATGCTAAATGTTGCACTGAGATACCAAATCCTTCTCAAATTAACTATTTTACCTCAGAGAAGCCACTGTGGTCTGTGCAGCTGTGGTTTTAGCCCAACCCCAAAGACAAAGAAGCTGATCTGAAGAGCAACAGGCACAAAACAAAAGAGTCCCAGTTAAAGCTAATAACCAGCCAGGTACTAACTGAGAGTTTAAGAAATATATCTCTCCACAGAAGGTAATGAATGTGGGGAAGGGATAAACAAAGGCAGCTATAGAAACTGCTTCTGTCAGTGTATTCAAGAAAAGATCAGGAAGGGATCTTTTCTGATCTCTCTAGACCCTTCAGAATTTTATACATTTCAACCATGTCTCCTCTTTTTCTGACCAATGCAAAGCGTATGGAGTTATTAAAGTTCAAAAGGTCCAGTCCTTTACTGTAGGTACAGTGATCCCCCCACAAAAATGAGCCTACTTCTTTATTACTTGTAATTAACTGTGAGCATAAATGTGAGTAATTATACAAGTAACTCCTTGATTTGCTGGTGCAAATGAAACAGTGGTGGCCATCTAAGTGCTAATAATTAGCGACCACAGTGGATCTATGGGCATCTACTCCTACCCAAAAAATGGGAGGCTGGACCCAGTTAAAAATATTACTAGCCTACACTGTGGTGTATTTAAAACTGTGTTTAAACTGTTGGCTATCACTTTAAATTTATGGAGAGTTTCCTGGACCTGCTTAGGGAAGTGTGTGATCTGGGCCTCAGAGCAGTTGGCCTGCAGAAAGTCAGCTTAGAGTAAGGTGAGGTGAGTTATGCCTCTTTTTTAAGGAGCAACCCGCTTTGTCTCCCTCTCTTTCTGAGTTCTTTTGCATTATCATTCTGAATTCTAAGAAATAAAGTAGTTTTACACTGCAACCTACCAGCAAGAGTAATTTTTGTTTTTATTTATCGTCTCTGTCTGTATGCCATTAATATCTGAATCACAACATCCTATAGCCTAGCTGTTCGGGGTGTGTGTGTGTGGGGGGGGAGGGGGGGTGTTGTATGTTTGTTTTGTTTTGTTGTATAAGTTAGTCACTTCTTCAGCTCCCTTCCTTCTGCCCCATTTTTCTCCTTAAGCTATTTCTTTGCAGCACACCAAGACTGTACATGCTGAATTTGCATTCACATATATTGCAATTCTACATTCAAATCAGGAGTATTTTCTTGCTGGTTATGAGAACCCTCAACTCCCACTGAACTCAACAAATATTAACAATTGATATTGGCATTATTATCAACAGCAATAGTGATAGCGATAACAAACAGTAAGTATAGGGCTCAATTGTCAGAAGTGCTGGGCATCTAAATATCCAATTGAAGTCATCAACATCGGCGTGATCAGTAGTCTCTGAAGATCAGGCACTATATATATATATATATATATATGTGTGTGTTCCACATTTTGCTCAGCTGCCAGGGTGCTCATCTTTTGCTCATCTTTTTCAAAGATGACTGGTGATTTTGGGAGCCTGGATTTTTCAGGTGCCCAGCTTGAAACACCTTCAAGGTGCCTGATTATTAGGAAATCACTGAGCATTGCTCCCTGAAAATCAGACCTCTTTACAGTGACTCAAGTAGGGCATCCAAAAATTCTAGCACCCCAAATAAATAACCACTTTTGAAAATGAAGCTCTGGCCTGAATCCCATCCTTAGTTACATCAATATAATCCCAGAGAAGTCAGGGGAGGGAGGTTTAATGGGTCTAAGCAGGGAAAGAATTTGGTCCTCTTGTAGTTCTTGATGGGTAGGTGTCTACATCCAAATCCATAATAAAAACTGAAATTAATTGTGCCCTTGTTAGCAGTCTCAGACAAGAGGCCAAAGAATTTGTTGGACCACAGAGTTAGAACAGCAACAATAGCTACTGCTACCTCATTACTTAGAATTCTTCCTCTTCCCCACACTTATCTTGCTTTTTCCATCTTCAGAACACTATCTAAATGATAACTAATTAACCAACTCCCTGAATTTGTACTTCCAGGTTAGGGGTTGAGATGAACTATCAGCGCTTCCCCATTCCTTTATATATATATATTTTAAAAAACCCTCTCTTCTCTACTTTTTAATTTCTTTCTCTTCCCAGATGAAAACTATTTTTATTATAAGTATAATTCCTACTAAAGATAAGCTTTGGGCTGTATCTTTATTAATCCCAGACAAGATAACATTCAACAGGGAGAGGAAAAGAAATGTTAAAGAGAAATGGAAGATGAGGGTGAGACTGACAGACTGGCACAAAAGGGATCGAGTCAAATAAACTCTGCCTATGGTACTTAATCTATATTCAACCAATGTCCCGGCCAATACGTTGTTCAGAGGACAATGCTGATAGAGTAGAGCAACACAATGACTCATTAGGTTTCAGTGGGCCTTCTTGTGGGCAGGACCTAACGCCTTCTGTAGGAAGCCAGCATTTTACATTAGTTAATGCTTCTTTCCTCTTTGTTGAGTTACACAGTTACAGAGGTTTACACTGCAAACACTCAGTATAACCTTATAACATGGGGCACAGATGTTATAAGTGAGATTACTACATGCAGCATCCTACAAGCATTTAATAAAATCTAATCACTAAACACATTCTTATAAACTTAACGTTTAAACTTAACAGGTGAGGCAGACAAATTTAGCTATGTATTTGTCAGTGTTCAGTTGAGGCCTTGGCATGAGCTGGCTTCAGCGTCACAAGGGCTAACATGGATAAGGCAGGGGACTGAGAGATAGCAGACTTGTTTTTTGTTCCCATGTCTAATGACTTGCAGTTGGAATTTAGGCAATTCCCTTGAACTGTTTGGTGTCTGATTTTCCCCATCTGTAACATGGAGGGTCATGATGCATCTTGAACACCTTCTACAGGTGCAAAATATTATCAATTAAACAGGATTTAAACATTATTGGTAGCCTAAGGCATGCAACTTGGGTCTGTATAGAAGCACAAAGAACTTCAGTGGTTTGGTTAATATATAAGGCCCACTTTTTAAACTTGGGTGCCTGTTTTTAAACCTAGGACCTGCATCAGAATTCTGAGATGGCCACTTAGTAAGCCCATCTTGCATTCAGATGCCAAAGCATGTAATTTGGGTGCTTGCATTAGTCTGAAAACTGGATCCTCTCATTGGGCAGATTTCTAGGAGAGCCATATTTACAGTATTTCATTGCACTTTTTATCATACTTCGTGTAGGCACTGCAGTTCTGTAGAGCTAAATGAGCCACAAATGTCATGCAGAAACCACCATCCCCCCTTAATAATGAGAAATCAAGCAGTCTACAGTATGTCCAGCCTTTTGCCAGCCACACACAACTGCCTGGGGCAGAAATAAGCATGACCATGACCACAGTCCTGCCTTATCTTATAGATGGAGGTCCTACAATTCTCTTGCAGGATTCTGTTACCCCTCACTCTGGTTCATATCTGCACAGGGGTGGAGGAAACCAATCATTTTCTGTTTATCTGTATAACAAAGATACATATTCTGTACAACGTAGCTATGTCTGCTTCCGACCCATAATTTTTAAGTCAGAATCTTAAGGAGGACTACTCTCTCTTTGCAAAGCTACATAGAATACTGATTCATAGCTGCAAATACGTCACTCAGTAGTTCCAAATCAAAAGCTCACTCCTTCCTTGGGTAAGGTAGTAATATTAAAAATACTATATTCCTTAAAATGCAGTTTTCCACCAATCCCTCCTGCCTTCCATTCAATAACTTTCAGTTTCTAATGTTCCTTCCAATGTCCAGTAAAACTATTAAAGACAGAGGCTAAAACACCCCACTGACAAAACCAATTATAACTAAGGAATGATCCTAGATAATCAGATAAGGTGAATGTGATAATCAGTTTAATTTTATTGCCTTCCTGTCTTTAGCTGATACAGGTATCAGAATGATTTTCAGTGTGTTATTCACACGTTTGGTATGAAATGGAATTGATTCAGTACAACAATGCACATCTTGTCAGATGAGCAAAACGGGTGTGCGGACAATGTACGAAGACAACATTCAACCCAAGTAATTCCGCCCAACGTAAATTACGCAGACATCATGTTTTCTTATATCTTATATTTAAAATGTTACAAGTGAGGGAGGTTGTTTGTTTGTTTGTGTGTGGGATTTTTTGGTTCTGATTGTAAATTAGCACTAATTTGCTTCCTGGCATGTGTAAATGAGCATCTCAGAATTACCATATACTCAGGTTTTCCTCACTCTTGGGAGGAGTGCTTGGTACAGCTGTACAGATCCTTTTCAACCAAACCGTGAAACCACACAAAGCGCAGCTGCTTTCATCATTACAGCTTGAAATCCAACCAAGGTTCATCAAAACTTTCCCTGAGGGAGCTGAACTTGGGCCCAGTTTTCAGGGATCTGTACCAATATTTTTGGTTCTGCATCAAAATCCAGGGTGATCCACATGGCACTTGGTGGAGTCAGTGGAGCTTTTCTTGGGATATTGTAATTTATTTCAACTGAATGTCAAAGTGAAACTCAAGGGATTACAAATCCGGGCAAACCGGAACTGAAGCAAATATTTGTTTGAGCCTCTGCTAGCAATTAAGCTTCCTACAGCTCTGATGCTCAGCTATATTCTGATTTTACTAAGAGCAGCTAAGACAAATGATAAAAGACTGTCAATACTGTAGCACAGCAACAATTCATGAGATAGGAGGAGGCCACATAGCCCGCTTCTATCTGTCTATTTATCATTTCAGTGCTTGCACCCAGGGAGGCCTTTGCATGGAGGACAGCAGTCTGTTATGCTTCTTTGTAAGTGTGAGCTGAGTTTACACGTGAGAAAGCACCAGGCCCAGCCCTTTGCACTTAGCAGTTACCAGTCCCAAGCCCTCTGGGGGTGGGTTAATGGGTGGAGAATATGTTTGTCTGAATAGATATATTATGGAAGCAAAGCACATTACAGTCAGCTCTTAACAACATGGACTTAAGTCCTTATCATGTTAATTAGAAGCTTGAAGAATTCCACCTGGATTTCAACAATTTCCACCCCACCATCAATCTCAGCCTGGACCAGTCCACAAAAGAGATCCACTTCCTGGACACTACAGTGCAAACAAGTGATGGTCACATAAACACCACCCTATACCAGAAACCTACTGACCGCTATACTTACCTACATGCCTTCAGCTTCTATCCAGGACAAATTACACGATCCATTGTCTACAGCCAAGCCTTAAGATACAACCACATTTGTTCCAATCCCTCAGGCAGAGACAAACACCTACAAGATCTCTAGCAAGCATTCTTAAAATTACAATGCCCACCTGGGGAAGTGAGGAAACAGATTGACAGAGCGAGACGGGTACCCAGAAATCACCTACTACAGGACAGGCCCAATAAGGAAAATCAAAGAACACCACTGGCCATCACATACAGCCCCCAGCTAAAACCTCTCCAGCGCATCATCAACGATCTACAACCTATCCTGGAAAATGATCCCCAACTCTCACAAGCCTTGGGAGGCAGGCCAGTCCTCGCTTACAGACAGCCCCCCAACCTGAACCAAATACTCACCAGCAACTACACACCAGACCACAGAAACACTAACCCAGGAACCAATCCCTGTAACAAACCCCGTTGCCTTCTCTGTCCCCATATCTTCTCTAGCGACACTTGTAAGGTAACTCCCTTCTCTTCATGTGCCAATATATATTTATGGCCTGTATCTGTAATTTTCACTCCATGCATCTGAAGAAGTAGGTTTTTTACCCACGAAAGCTTTTGACCAAATAAATATGTTAGTCTTTAAGGTGTCATCGGACTCCTCGTTGTTTTTGTTAGCTATTCATGCCCTTCTCAGACCTTACTCCTGCAACTGGACTGGAGTAACTTGTCTGATGCAAGTCAGAAGTCTCATTAATGTAGGATCAGTTCCCCTAGCCCACCCAGCCTCACATGTATGATACATGAGATTCTTCCCCTGCACTCGACAAGATCAAGCTCCTTTGCCTTAACATTCCTTCAAAAATATCCACGATAGCAACTTCCCTTATGAGGATTCATTATAAAATCATAGAATCACAGAAATTCAGGGCTGGAAGGGACCTTGAGAAGTCATCAAGTCCAGCCCTCTGCACTCAGGAAGGACCATATAAACCTAGACTGTCCCTGACAGGTGTTTGTCCAACATTGTCTTAAAAACATCCAATCATACGGATTCCACAAACTGCCTTGGAAGCCTGGTCCAGAACTTAACTACCCTTAGAAATTAGACATATTGTCCTAATATCTAACCTAAATCTCCTTTGCCACACATTAGGGCCATTACTTCTTGTCCAACCTTTAGTGGACATGGAGAATCAATCACTGTCCTTTTTATAACATGAAGATTGTTAATAGGTCCCCCCTCAGTCATCTTTTCTCAAGACTAAACATGCCCCAGTTTTATTTTGTTTTTAATCTTTCCTATTTTCATTGTTCTCCTCTGCAATTTATCCAGTATGTCCACATCTTTCCTGAAGTGTTTTGCCTAGAATTGGACAAGGTACTCCAGCTGAGTTGTCACCAGTGGGAACTAGAGCAGGACACTTACCTCCCATTTCTTACATACAACACTCCTGTTAATACACCCCAGAATGATATTAGCCTTTTTCACAACTGCATCACATGGTTGATTCATATTCAGTTTGTGATCCACTGTAACCCCCATTCCTACACTGTTATTCTCCATTTTTTAGTTGTGCATTTGATTTTTTATTCCTAAGTGAAGTACTTTGCACTAAATTTTATTCAGTTTCATCTTGTTGAATTCAGACTAATTCTCCACTTTGTTGAGTCATTTTGATTTCTAATCCTGTCTTCCAAAGTGCTTGCTTACTCCTCTGAGCTTGTTGTCATCTGCAAATTTTATAAGCATACTCTCTACTCAGTTATCCAAGTCGTTATTGAAAATAGTGAATAGTACCTGACCCAGAACTGATCCCTGCAGGATTCTACTAGATATGACCTCCCACTTTGACAGTGAACCATTGATAAATATTCTTTGAGTACAATCTTTCAACCCGTTGTGCACCCACTTTATAATAATTTCACCTAGACTGCATTGTCTTAATTCACTTGTGAGAATGCCATGTGGGATTGTGTTAAAAGCCTTACTAAACTCAAGATATAGCACATCAACTGCTTTCCCCCACCCACTAATCTAGTAACCCCATCAAGAAATTAGGTTAGTTTGGCATGATTTGTTCTTGACAGATCCATGCCTGCTATTTCTTGTAGCCATCGTATCCTCTAGGTGCTTACAAACTGATTGATTAATAATTTGTTCCAGCATTTTTTTCCCAGGTATTGAAGTCAGGCTGACTAGCCTATAATTCCTGGAGTCCTCTTTGTTCCCTTTGTAAAAGAAAGGTAATATGTTCACCCATCTCCAGTCCTCTGGGGCCTTACTCGTCTTTCATGTGTTCTTAAAGACTATTGCTAACAGTTTCAAGATTGCTTCAGTTAGTTCCTTAAGTATCCTAGATGAATTTCATCAGGCTCTGTGTGATGCTGGCAAACCCGGTGGCAACTCAGGTCAGAACCCCAGGCCAATAGATCAAAGTGTTAAATGTATAAGGCTTTGTCTACACTACAGGGAAAAGTTGATCTAAGCTACACAATTTGAGTTACGTGAATAGTGTAACTCAAATCAACGTACCTTAGATCTACTTACTGCAGGGTCGCTCTCCCGTTGATTCCCCTTATTCTTCTTGATCCGGTGGAGTACAGGAGGCAACGGGAGAGTGATGTGCGGTCGATTTAGCGGGTCTTCACTAAACCCGCTAAATCGACCGCTGATGCATCGATCCCCTGGAAAGTGTAGACAAGCCCAAAGTGTGTATTTAGATGCCTAAACTTCATGAAACCTAGTGGAATATTACATGTATTGTTTTCACTTATCTGTTCTTGTTATAGTGTAAGAGCAAACACTTGTATTGTGCATACCCTGTAACTAAAAAACCCATCAAAGAAATCTTGTAAAATGCTAATGAAGGACTTAAGGACTTTAACAGAAAATGCTAATTTCAAAGCAAGTGGCCATTATGTATGATGGTCGGGGATCAAAAGACTACGTGCATTCTTCACACACCATAATCAAAGGAAAAGCCCATGTGGGCAGAGAGACTATCAGCTTTTTTTCTGTGAGAAGAAGATAGAAATATGGATTCAAAGAAAGATCCTTTACCTCTGGCTATTTGTATTCTAACAGGGCAGAATAACTGAGTAAGAAGACGGAGATCCCCAAGTTATTCTGGGTACCCGGAAAGACGTTTTTGAAACTGGCAGTTTATTACATCACTGCCACCGTTTGGAGTTACAAACTGTGACTCACCTGTTATTACATTTTACCTGCTTTAACCTATCAATAACTCTCCTTCTTGTTCTTAGCTAATACATCTTTAGTTAGTTTACTATAGAACTATCTTTGAGAGTTGTCTTTGGGGTGAGAGCTGGAATAGCAATTGATATGGGGTAAGTGACTGGTCTCTTGGGACTGGGAGAAACCTAATGTGGTGTGATATTTGGTTTAAGTGACCATTATACCAACGTTCAATTAGTCTGAGTGACAGACAGGCTGGAGAGTCTAAGGGGACTGTCTGTGACTCCATGTTCAGACTGTATAGTGATCCAGGAGTTCACGTTTGTTACTGGCTTGGTGAAATGTAATTTGTTCTTGACAGATTGGGGTGTCTGCCCTTGTTTTCTGACAGTCTGTCCCGAGGTAGGCACTCACAATTGTGAGCCACTCCAGACAGCATCATAGGTGCCGACTCCATGGGTGCTCCGGGGAAAAATTAGTGGGTGCTCTGCACACACTGGCAGCCAAGCTCCCCTACTACCCCCGCCCCACCTCCTCCTCCCCCCCGAGTGTGCACCGTCCCTGCTCCTCTGCCTACCTCCCAGCGCTTCCTGCCCGGCCACCGCCAAACAGCTGTTAGCACGCTTCTGGAGGGAGGGGGGAGGAGCGGGAACATGGCGCGCTCAGGGGAGGAGGTGGGGAAGAGGCGGGGCTGGGGTGGGGATTTGGGGAACGGGTTGGAATAGGGGCAGGGAGGGGGTGGAGTTGGGGCGGGGACTTTGGGGAAGGGGTTGGAATGGGGCTGGGGACAGGGGCGGGGGGGGAGGGGTTCGAGCACCTGGGGAAAGAGGGGAAGGCGGCACCTATGGACAGCATGACACCCTGATGACTTGAATTTAGCTAACTTAGCTAAATATTCTTTACCTTGTTATTTCCTTATTTTGACTTACATTCCTTTCCCTCTTGATGATAATATTAACTGTGATAAGTATCTGGCCCCCATTATCCTTTTTAGTGAAGACTAAAAAAAAAAATAGGCATTTAACAGCCTTCTTGGTGTCATCAGTTATTAGCTCGCCTTTTGTTTGCTTCCCACAAAGTGTGGGATGCCAAACCACTTGCAGGATATAAACTCAGTCCAGACCAAAAGGGTAGGCTACAAAATAGTTTATTTTATAGATAGTCTGACAAAGAAGGGCTATCAGAGAGAGAAAGAGAGAGAGAGTTACACCAGCTTTCAGTCTTGTATTCCCCCATGTGGCTATTAGTTCTCTGTTTCTTTCAACTGTATCATAGCAGGAAGCAGTTTATTAATACACAGGTGCTACTCACTGGTTTTTCTTCTTCTAACCTCTCAGAATTCCTTACATTTCACTGATGCCTCTGCACAAGTCCACACGGTGGGGATTTATGCCCAAGATGTGGGAACAGTGGTCTTGCATAGAATAAACTAAAGGTTCTCAACCTTTTTTCTTTCTCAGGCCCTCCCCCGACATGTTATAAAAACTCCATGGCCCACCTGTGCTACAATAACTGGTTTTCTGCATATAAAAGCCAGGGCTGTCTTTAAAGGGTAGCAAGCAGGGCAACTGCCTGGGGCCCCATGCCACACGGGCCCCCACGAAGCTACATTGCTCCAGTTGGCAAGCTTCAGGCGCGGGTGGCGGGGCTCAGGGACCTGGGATTCAGCCCCATGCAGTGGGCTTTGGCTTTCTGTCCTGGGCCCCAGCGAGATTAATGCTGGCCCTGCATGGAGGCCCCCCTGAAACCTGCTTGAGGCCTCCTAGGGTGCCCCAACCCCTGATTGAGAACCACTGGAATAAACTACCAAAGCAGCTGTAGTCCACAGGGTATCTTTGCCTTCTAGCCCTGTAGTCTACCATGCTTGGGCTAGGGGTCCAGTCATTCTTTGGCTCAGGAACCCCATTTAATTGGAGGAGTCTGCCAGAGTTCTTGTGTGGCTGAGTTCAAGACTTGGTTTAAGCCCCTTTTTTGAAGTCAATCTTTTTCGTTCTAACTTCCCTTGTATATTAACACTTCTAGAAAACAAGGGATTGCAGTATTTGTCTTTTGCCATTTTGGGGGGTCTGGTTTTATTTTGTGCCCAGATACCACAATGCTAAATGTTCAGGATGAAAACTAGGACTGCTGTGGCTAGATCAGTCTATGGGCAAGTCTACACTTAAAACGCTGCATCAGCACAGCTGCGCTGCTGTTGTGCTTTAATAGAGACATTCTAAGCTGATGAGAGAGAGCTTTCCAGTTGGCATAGTTAATCCACCTCTGCAAGAGGCAATAGTTATGTCTACACTGGCGCTTAGGTTGGTATAACTAAGTCGCTCAGGGGTGTGGAGTTTTCACACTCCTGAGCAACATAGTTATATAGAAGTAATTCTGTCATGTAGACTGCCCTAAGTAATTTGGGAGCAGGGGGAGGGGAAGAGGAAAACTACTTGCCAACTGTCAGAGAAATTGGAAACTTTACCCAACATAGATATCCTCCAATGCCTGAGCTGCGGGATTGATTAAATACACAGCAAGCCACTCTTAGGATACTTAGGGAAGGAATAGGATGAGAGACTGGGAGTTATTTGCAAGTGTAAAGTAATTATAAGGGGGGAAGAGTTAGGACTGCATAGATGGTCAGAAGTTGATTTAAGCAGCTCATTGTAGTTGTTTATTCTTTTGTTGCTTTATATATTAGAAGGGCCTCGCTGTGCATGGAGAAGGAGGGTGATCTTTCATTCATAGATTTTGCTCGTAGATTTGAAGGCCAGGAAGGATCAATAGAGCATTTAGTCTGACTGCCTGTATAATACCAGGCCAGAGACTTTGACCCCTCTACTTCTGGAATGGTCTTGGGGCTAAAACAGTAGAGTGGACGTTATAAGGAGTAGATTCAAATCCTGTTTTTGGTTCATACTCCCTGTGTGATCTTGGATAAGTCACTTTTTTTCTTTCTTGGCATCAGTTTTCCATTTGTGAAATGGGGATGCTAATAGATTTTAAGGCCAGAAGGGATCAGTAGATCATCTAACGTTACCATCTGTATAACACAGGCCAGAGAATTTCACCCAGCTATAGCTGTATTGAGCCCATCCCCCTGAATTAGTATGGTGCCAAACCAGTAGACTGGGGCCTGTGAGCTGTGCCTGGATCTGTCGCAGACTTCCTTGCAGAAGTCACTTTAATTGGAATCACGGCTCCGCTTTTGCAATGGGGATGATTACAGTTCCTTTCTCACCCTTTGTCTTTCTTGTCTATTTAGATGGTAAGCGCTTTGGCCCCGATCTGCGATGTACCTTGGCACCTAAACACAGGCTTAGGCCTAACTCATTCCCTCAAGAAGTGGCTTTGGTGCCTAAGCCACCTGATTCCAGGCCCCAGGGTCCCATGGATCGCTAAGCAGAGCTAAGAGCCTCCCAGCGCCCAGACTTAGGTGCATAGAGCCACAAGAAGGGTAGGGCTTAGTACACACCAGTCATAAGCATCTCCCACTGGGTAGTTTAGTTGGTTCCCTGTCTTGCATGCTGGTTTTTGTGGGACACATTCTTAGGGCATATCTACACTACAAATATAAATCAACCTAAATTACATTGGCATACGGCCGCCACAGTAATTACATCACTTGTGCATGTCTACACGTTGCTCCTTGTGTCAATTGCACCAGTTGAACTGTCAGTGCGGGGCATTGTGGGCTGGCTTCTGAAAGCCAGGAACAGTCAATGTAAGCAACAGGGTGTCTGCACTAACACTGCATTGATCTCATTATGTCGACATTGACTTTACGCCTCTAATGGCAGTGGAGGAGTCACTAAGTCAGTGTAGAGGGTGAATGACGTCGTCAGGAGTTAAATTTTAGTGCAGATGCTTACAGAGTTAGGTCGACGTAAGCAGCCTTGCATCAGCCTAAGTCTGTAGTGTAGACCACGGCTTAGGCACCTACCTCTCCTCATTCATTATAGAGTGAGTCTAGGCACCTAAAAAGACTAATTCTATAATGAGGGGGAGGGATAGCTCTAGTGGTTTGAGCATTGGCCTGCTAAACCCAGGGTTGTGAGTTTAATCCTTAAGAAGGCCACTTAGGGCTCTGGGGGCAAAAATTGGTCCTACTTTGAGCAGGGGGTTGGACTAGATTACCTCTTGAGGTCCCTTCCAACCCTGATATTCTATNGCAAAAATTGGTCCTACTTTGAGCAGGGGGTTGGAGTAGATTACCTCCTGAGGTCCCTTCCAACCCTGATATTCTATGAACTCAGGCTTTGTGGCTCACGGTGTTGTTCCTGTGATTTTCTAGGCACCTAAATGTTAGGTTCTGTGATGCTCAGCTTTACAATGTGTAAGTGTCTTTGCAGATCCCACCCTTTATCTTGTACTGTCAATATGTACAGCACCTAGCACAATAAGGCCATGAGCTGAGTGGAGACCTTTAGGTGCTGTTATAACACAAACACTCATAGTGGCTTTAGAGGTGTGTGACATGTCTGATTATTTAATAAATAAATAAATAAAAGATAAAAATAGGCAGTAGTTATATATCATTGTATAAGAAAAAATGTTGCCTTTGCTATCTATTGTCCATGCACTGTGAGAAAAGGAAAACATCATTTTAACTGTAAGTACAGGTCTGCAAATGGTGCAACCCGGCCTCTTTGAAACATCAATATTTTATGAAGTGGTCCAACTTGCAGTAGATAACCCTAGTGATTTAAAAGTAAAATGACAATCAAGGAGCCAGTGTGAGAAATCAGGCACTGTCCATCGTATCATAAACCTGCATAAGTTATGAATCGAGAGTTTCAGCAAGAAAAAGAAAATAACTCGTAATCTTGGGACCTGATCCAAAGCATAGTCTGTCAGAGTCTTTCTATTGGCTTTCATGGGTTGTGGGTGAGACACTGGAGTGTCTTTTTTGTTTTGTTTTGTTTTTTTAAAGCAAGGTTGCTTAGATGAAGCTCTGGAGAGTTTTTTAATGTGCCAGATATTTTGGTTAAATAATTTCTGTGGGATTTGCTGGTCCATGGATAAATGAATTCAGAAAACCTTTCTTAAATATATATATAAAAAAATCAGAAGGGTGATACTAGATTATCTATAACTAGGCTTGTAAAGATTGTATTAGATTTTTATTAGTAGATGTTAATAAATGTCAGTTTCACTGTACAAACATGAACCAATGAAAAAATATTTCCATCGATAATAAATTTTACTGATAGGCAAAGTAAGAAAAATGCTGCTTGGTTTCATATTAAAGTTTGATTTAAGCATATTTACTTTGTATATTTTGACAAGTGAGGGTGGCAATTTGTGTTTTAATGGTTATGAAGCTTTAACTTTATGAATCACAACACCTACAGCCATTAAATAATTGTTCTCTGACCCCTGCTATTGTCTTACCCCTCATAGTTTCTCCGAACTGTGAAAATTTAAATAAATAAAAATAGAAACAAATGCTTAAAAATCAACATTGATATTATCTGTCAAAATTATAAAAAAAAACATGTTGAATTCTGCTCAGCCTATCTATAACTAAGGATAACTGCCTTGAATCAATAAAGAACCTAAGCACATGCTTAATTCCTTCCTGATCAGGATCACACTTAGGGAAATGCTGAATTTTCAGCGTGGGCTTATATGCATTTCTCAACTGTAATGCTTTCCTGAATCAAGACAAATGGACAGGAAATAATAACGGTAAATTTCAACTGAATAACCAGGAAAAAAAACCAACAACACTTCCTCTACTAGTGAGATCTATTTAGGCTGTGAAATAGTCACTCCGTGAGGAAGTTCCATTACAGGACTCACCTAGAACTAGACTCGACACACAGAGCGAAGGAATATACTGTAGAGAACCAGTCTGCAGTAAAAGGAAGCTGGACTAGGTGATTAAATGGTCCTTTCCAACTATATTCCATGAGTCTATGCCTGCCATCACATTGCACTGAGAGAAAGTTATTAAGGGATTTGAACTAAAAATAGATATGGTATGGCGCTGACGAAACATATATAAATATTTAGATCTCTCCACCCACTTAGCTTTAGCTATATCTAACCACAATAAAATAGGTGATCTCTTTCAAGTATTATGCCTTTAAGTTAAACTTCATTGAAATAAAATAGGGAAAGAACAATACATTTTGCATTCTTCAGAAGCCAGTGTTCAATAAGTACTAAGTTTTGATCGATTGATGCGGTGTCATATTTGACTAAAGAGGTGGGAAAGTTGCTACTGTTGCTTTGTGCTGGCGAGAAGAAGAATGCACTATTGATTTTATATGTTGGATGGGCTGTCAGTGTACAGTGCATTGTTGATTTTGACTTTTATAGCCAACATGTTTCCTTTAATTGGATCATTTGTAAAAGAGAGGAGGGTACCTGTTCTCTTGTGACAGTGACTGATTACAATCATTTCATGTTTGTCAATATTTGATAAACCCACGGTTACCCAACAACAGGGCTGAAAACAGCATCTTTATGCATTTGCTTGTTTCTCCTCTTTCCCACTCAGCCCCAATACAAGCAGCACCTGGTCCCCAGCAACTTTTTTATTTATTCCCTTGCTAGTTTCCCAGAGAGAGAAAGCAAGCCAATAAGTTTTCAGCTGGAGTCGATGCTAAATGTCATCTCTTGGTGAGGTGGAAGCATTGCATCTCCCTGCCTTCCCCTCCCCTTTTTTTCCATCACAAATTTATTAGCAGATTTACCGAGTCCTGCAGTTGAGTGACTAAGATGCACAGAGCCTGACTCAACTTTCTAGCTGTCCCATCTCTAGCACAGTGAATTGAGAACAGCACCACTATAACCCATCATTACCCTTAAACTTTCTTCTTCTCTTTCTTCCCGTTATGATTATTTTTCAATATGTCGGATGCAAATGAGAAGTTCACTACAGAGAGGTCTGGAGCTCCAGGAAGATTTGAGATATGCTCATACAGCATTGTTATAAATTATTTGAAGGGAATGCATGTTGGTATTTTAATTGTGTCTTTGATGTTCAGTTCACAGATGGTTGATAATTTCATATGATGTACTAAAGAGTTCTATGTTTTATTCTTGAAAGAGAAGATCTATTCACCAGTCAGTCTCAATGTTTGTTCTCTTCTGCTTAGCAAAGCAAAACCTTTTTTCATTTTCACCTATGATAATTAGGACTACGAATGTAAATACACTCCCATCAGGCCCAGCAGGAAAAAACCTTCAAGGCACACAGGGCTCTCAGATGGAGAGAACACGACAGGTCATGAGCCTCATGTCACCATCTGAACTTTAAGGCTACCTCTCCTGTGTGACGCTGTGATATCTTTCGGATGACAAGTCTTCCACACTGGGGAGATGATAAACATCTGTGTTGTTTGCAGTCCTGAAAGCAGCTCTGCACCAAGTTGCTGCTGAGGTGGATTGGGAAAACGGGGTTGTCATCCTTCTGGAAAAGAGCAAACAGGTAATGTTTAGAAAATCTGACCTAGTAGGAAAGATTAAAAAACAAAACAACCCTGGCCATCTTTAGGCTTCAGAAAAGAATACTGAGGGGGACCTAAAAACACTCTGCATGTTAAGGGCTGTTATAAATGGGATGGTGATCAATTGTTTTCCATGTCTACAGAAGGTAGGACAAAAAGTAATGGGCTTAATCTGCAGCAAAGGAGATTTAGGTTAGCTATTAGGAAAAACTTTCTAATTATAAGGGTAGTTAAGCTCTGGAATAGGCTTTCCAAGGGAGGTTGTGGAATCCCCATCACTGGAGGTTTTTAAGACCAGGTTAGACAAACTCCTGTCAAGGATGGTCAAGGTTTACTTGGTCCTGCCTCATTGCATGGGGTGCGACTAGACGGCCTGTTGAGGTCCCTTTCAGCTTGACTTTTCTTCACCTTGCATTTCCTACTCCTTGACTTAACATTTGAACAGACTTTTTCTTTGTGTTTTCCTCAAAGCTGGTCAAAAATGCTCCATAAAATCTGTTTTTCAATGGAAAATTGGACTTTCAATTCACAACAAAAAATGTATGGTTTCTGTGGAAACTTTTCACTTTTCATTGAAAAAATAATCACCCCAGGCCCCCATTTTTAAAATGTTTTTAGCCCTAACCCCAAAAATTTTAGCCCCAAACTGGAAACTTTCAGTTAGAAATACTGCTGTGGTGCCTTATTGGAGCTGTAATTTGAACGTGTTATTCCCCATTTCCTCTAAGGACCATCTCCCCAGCCACACTACAACTCCCATGATGCACCATGGCCATCTGATTTCCATAGGCACGATGGCTACTCAGAAGAGGGAAGAGGCTAGTTTATTATGCGAGATGTAGTAGAGCTAGGAAGCCCAGCCATTAAGTTCAGGACATGGAAGCCCCTGAACTATAACTCATATAAGATAACATGACAGTATTTCAAAGTCTTTCTTCTTCTTCTTCTTGTTTTCAGCTGACTTTTTCTGGTTTTCAATTTTTTGCTGAAAAGTCAAAGTTTCCAATCACAAATTTTGATAAAAAAAAAATCTGTTTTGTTTTCATAGAAATTATCCATTAAAATTCCTCACAATTTCCAGCCAACTCTCATGCATTTATTTCAAGGGGGTAAAGGCAGTTTCCCTGCAGTGTCTATGAATGTATAGGCATTTCTATGGTGTTTCTCACCTTTATATCATAACACCCAAAAAACATGAATTAAGGTTTAGAAAACTCTGAGGTGGAAAAATATTATCCCTCTTACAGAGATGGGGAAACTGAGTCACAAAAGGATAAATGACAAAGCCCAGAGCTCCTGATTCTCCATTGTGTGCCCTAACCACAAGACAGGCTTTTCCCTTTACATACAAAGGTAAAATGTCAATATTTTGTTGAAGTGTCGTAGCATAAGATCAGAAGATTCCGCACTGCTCATGATTCTATCGCTGTCTTCATTCATGCTGTTTGCAACAGGTTCAAGAGGTCCTGAAAGTGAAGCAATTTTTATATCAATCACTGCCTAATTGTATATAAAATAAAATTCAACCTTTGCATGTAAACCATTGATCTTATATTCTCCACCTCCATAACTGAAGAGATGTTTCCAGTCTGGGTCTAGGTTAAAGTTTCTCCAGAGTTTGGGTATCTTGGCTTCTGAGGTTTCAACTCAGGCCCACCTGTAAGCAGAATCCATCCGAGTGCCAATCACATTCTATGTGGTTCAATAAACTGTGTGATGCTCAATCATTCCAACGGGTCTCCCGTCACTCACTGCATCATCATCTCTATGAAACATACCATTGTGTTAAAGATATGTGGCCAAAAGAATTATTCCAATTAGGCAGCGATCATTATGAATGAATGTGTTGGCTTTTTTTTTTTCCCCTAAGCATTTGTGTCATCTAAAGGGATAGTTTCATCTTAAATTAATTGTTATTCCTGATATTTTCCTACCACTGCATTCGGGTTTCCTCATCCATTTTAGACCCTTGTCATTCACACCAGCACCTCTAAGGATAGAATGCATGGTTGTCAATATCACATCCTTAATTGGTGGTGTTATAATGAAACCTCGCTTCAGTCTTTCAAATGTCCCAGGCAAAACTTCTAGAGCAAAAGATTCTCAAACCACCACACCACTTACCTCTGTTTCCCAAGCCCTCTCCTCCCCCTTCCTGAGACATATGCACCTTCCTTTTAAGACACTAGTCATTTTTATTCATTTTCAATAGCAGGTGTGAAACAGTAACTTGTCATCTGTCTTTTGTAGTGCTGCAAGCCAAAATTATAAATGGGCTGACATTAATGGCAGACCAAAATTTAGTGTTGTATTGGTAGTTGGTATTGAAAATGGTTTGATATGACAGATGAAATGCCTGCTGCAGCAACCGTAGTTAGACTTTAGCTGGATACATCTGGCAGGAAAGAAAATGGTTAAAAAAAAATAAAAGCCTTGCTATAGGTAACTAATTTTTATGATGTTTCTGCATTTCCCTCTTCCCATTTTTCTCCTTTCTTCTTCTCTTCTCTTTTTTTTTTTTTTGCTTTTAAAAATATGAGCAGATTTAGTGCCTATGAAAGAGAGGGACTGCGCAGTTCAGTCATAAGCCAAGTATAGTGCTGGTAAATGGTGGACAAGGTTTCTCCCAACCTCCATTCTCGGCTAAAGTACTTCTTCGCTGCAGGCCTGAAGTTACAGCTGCAACCCTTACCAATACAGTCAAAGTCCTCTGCACAGCTCTGATGATGTACCTTTTAGCTTGACTGAATATGACCTCTCACAATCCAGGCCTGGTCCCCATTCAGGACTACAGCCAGCATGACCTGCTGCAGCCCTTACTGTTCCAGCGCCCCACTACAGCTTTGCAGTGAACTTTACTCCCAAGAGTTTAGGGGGGGGAGGGATAGCTCAGTGGTTTGAGCATTGGCCTGCTAAACCCAGGGTTGTGAGTTCAATCCTTGAGGGGGCCACTTAGGGATCTGGGGCAAAATTGGTCCTGCTAGTGAAGGCAGGGGGCTGGACTCGATGACCCTTCGGGGTCCCTTCCAGCTCTACGAGATAGGTATATCTCCATATATAAGATACAGCACCTCCTTCCATTTCAGTCACGTCCCCAGACCTCCAACCCCATCCCCCCGGTTCTGCCAACTGATTTGAATGATTAGAAGAATAGTGCCCAGCAGATCAAATCCATGCCATTCCATCCAGCTGCCAGTGGTTTAGCAGAAGCATTTGTTTGATCAATGAAACAAGTCTTGTGTTCACTTCTGTAGAATGAAGATCACCTCCCCCCAAATAAGGCTTAGAGGGTTTCTTATCAACTCGCTGAAGCAATGCTCATGCCACCACAAAGGAGTCTCCAGCACTGCTAAGGAATGGGTGACAATTATATACCTTCTTGACTTACTAAGGGTATGTCTACCCTGCAATCAGAGGCATGCACCTGAGCTAGCTTTGATGTAGCTAGTGTAGGTACTAACAGTAATGAAGCCGCAGCAGTATGGGCTTCAGCATGGGCTGTACCAGCCTGCCTGGGATCATATATACTTGTACTTGTTCTGGCAGGTAGTCCATGCTGCTTCAGCTTCACTACTATTGATATCCAAGCTAACTAGATTAAAGCTTGCTCTGGGATGTCTACACATGTGGCAATCACACCTCCAGTTTCAGAGTAAACATATCCTTTGACTACTGAGGGTGACATAGGTAGTGCCAGGAAAGCAGGCACAGATAGATATGTGAGGAATCTAGCCCTAAAGTTTTTGAACCAGGAGCACCAATGCTAGTTTAAAACTGCTTCTAATTGGGTTCCTCCTCCATTGATTTTAATTGTGCTGTATTGATTTACACTAGCGAAGAAGGTAGACTGAAGTCTATGAGAGCTAGAAATTGAAGCCAGATCTCCTTGGCTCAGTTCTTTTCAGATAAACATCTGATGTTCAATTGTTTCTCTGATCTTATTTAAAACTTCTGCAGTCCAGAAACTGGGCTAGAAATCTCCGAGGAGCCGCCAGTGCAGAGGCAGGTAGACAAACAAAATCAAGCATAACAAACAGATAGCCGACTTTGTTTTAAGCCTGAAACTGGCTCAGACTTGGTTTGAACATTGAGTGAAGGTTCTAGGCAAGTTATTTTATCTGAACTGTTTTACCTGCTCCTAGTTCTGATAACTCTACTATGAACCTTCTCATGAAAAAAAAAAGAGAGAGTAAGGTTGTAGTGCAGTAGAAATATCCAGTTATTTAAGTTCTAATCCAAAGAGACTGTACTGAAAGGCTCTTTTTTATTCAGCGTGCATATGCTCGAAGTCACAATTATAAAAGACCCATCAAAGATCCCTTTCCTAAACAATTCCTGTCTCTCCCAGTTTTTGATAAGGAATTTTTAAAACACAATAATGCATGCATTATAAACTCAAGTCAGGCCCTGTCACCAAATAGCCAGTGGTGGGCTACATGGATCTGTCCACCACAGAAGTGCTGGGGAAAAGAAAAAACAAATGGAGCAGTCGTTGAAAATACACATAGGTATTTAGTTCGCCAACCCATTCCCTCCCCCAAAATGTCAATGCTTGGGAGTCGCAGCCTAAAGTACTTTCCTTTTTTAACGAGGCGATCCCAAAGTTCCAAATCCAGGTCTTTCTTTCTATCTGCTGTCTCCCTTCACTCTCCCACTGCACTTCAAACTGGTGCCATTCTCCCAAGCACTCCTTTGGCAATTCCCTGGCGCTGCCGCTCCATATAAAACCTATGTTAGAAGAGCCTGTATTTTATAGGGCCCCAGACTTCTCTCACTCCCAGCATGCTTTGCTGAAAAGACATTTGTACCCAACTTTCCTCTGCTCCACTCTGTTAGTGGGTGAAATCAGCAGGACTTTGCCCTAGCCAGAGATAGGCTCAACTTTTCTAAAGCCTTCTTCCTGGTAAATAAAACTTCCCCAAAGCCTTAGGCCTGGTCTACACTTGGGGGGGGGGGGGCGGGGGAGGGGAAGGAGATTGATCTAAGATACGCAACTTCAGCTACGAGAATAGCGTAGCTGAAGTCGACGTATCTTAGGTCAACTTACCTCGCGTCCTCACGGCGCGGGGTCGACTGCCACCGCTCCCCCGTTGACTCCGCTTCCGCCTCTCGCCGAGGTGGAGTACAGGGGTCAACGGCAGAGCGATCGGGGATCGATTTATCGCATCTACACTAGACACGATAAATCGATCCCCGATAGATCAATCACATAGATGTACCCTTAGGTTTTTCCTGTGAGAGTGTAAGCAGGGTCTGAATGAACCCCTAGATTCTGAACCTGGCCCTTTTTGCTGCCGGCTCCACCTGGCAAAAGAGTTACAAAAGTTTACTGTATTCCAGGCCGTGACTCAGGAAAGCACTTAAAGACAATAAAATCCATCCCTATTCAGGACAGCTCTAATTATGTGCTTAACTTTAGGCATGTGCTTAAGTTCTTTCCTGAATAAGGATGCTTTCCTAAATTAAGGCCTCAAGGTCATCCTACAGGTGACACTGTGGTGACTGCAGCAATGGTCATTATCATCATCTGGTTGGAAAAAAAAGTAAAAGACTCAATGAAGTTTCATAAACTCCTTGTTTCCTTTTTCAAAGAAAGGTCATTTTCAGCCAAACTTTGAGTCACTAATAAAATCATTCAATACTTTGCATTTGAATGCATTCCTCCCAAGAGTCACAAAGCACTTTACCAATGCTTTACAATTAAGCCCTCTGATCTACTGTGTGTAGTAAGTGTTGTTATAAAGTATTACCCATCTTACTACTCGATGAACTGTGTTCTTGGAGAGCTGCATCAATAAGGTTAAGTGATTGACCCCGGGTCACCCAGCAAGGCACCGAAGGAGGCAGCAATGAAACATATTTTCATTTCAAGAGCCATTTTTCACCAATAGCAGAAGTTCTGGACAGAGCTCAGGGTTTTAATTCAGAGATATTTGTTCTTTTTAGTAAGAGCTGTCCACGCATCAAAACATTCTATTCTATTTTAATCGGATACCAGGCTCATCGCCATAGTATGTGAGCACGTTCCAGTAGTGCATTAGGCAATGTGACTACCCATGCATCAGATGTTTGTTCTCTCATCCTCCTCCCAGCAGGAGAAGCAGGTGCAGGAGAGTATCTTGATTTTATAGGGTTGAGTTTTTTTCGGGGTGCGGGGTGAGTTGTTTGTTTAATACACATGTTGCTCTGAGTTTATGTTAGAGAAATTTGGTCCATTAAATGGGTCTTTTACTCAGAGCAGAAGGTGGTGAGATTTGTGGTGGTCTGTAGTCCCCTGGGGGAGTTTAGTCCACAGTCTCTGACAGGCCCCTGACAAAATTCTCATTGAGCACCCTTAAAAATGTGCCCGTTTCCATAGGAAATCCTGATCCTGCAGTTCACTGTGCATAGTTACACTGCATGTAACCCCACTGAATTACAGGGTAAGATGCACTATATGGTAAGACTGGGACTTATCCAGGTATTGACAGTTCAATCACCTCAATATTTGCAGTATTCAACATATTTTCTGTAAGGATGGGGCAGCACAAAGGAACACTGCAGATATTGAGGAAACCTATCTATTTATCCTAGGTAAATGTACACATTTAAGGGCTCCCACTTTGTGTGTGTCTCTCTGTGTGTGTCTCTCTCTTTCTTTCACACACACTCACACACACACACACACGGGGTAAGTATGCTAAATGTAAAATGAATGGGAAAACAAACACACAGAAACGCACTACCTGTAGCATCAAGGAACGTTGAAATTTAAACATACATCCTGTCTCCTGTCAAAACACAAAGCAAAGTTAAACTGCAATAAATTCCCATCAGCGCTGACAACATGGGACTCAAAAAGCTATTTCCTTACTTAGATGTGTATGCACTTGCTAGTGTTCAAGCTTACATCTGACTGGTTAAGAAGATTCATATAATATATGGAATGAACTGTTTCAACTTTTTTCCCCCCTTGCTGCTATAATTTTTATATCTCATTTTACCTCTGTAATTAAGACAGGTCTGGTAGGTATTTAAATTAGCCTGGCTTTCATCTCTATCACACATTCATTTCAAAACTTTTATGAATATTTAATAGAGGTTTTATAATTCATGGTGATGTGATGAACAGCTTTTTGGCCGTTAAGTCAATTGACAGGAAAGAAAAAAAGCAGCCCTCTCTTCAGGCAGAAATAATAACGATTCTATTTCTGTTCCTAGATTGGTGATTACACAGTCACCTGTTTTCACATTAAACTTTGATGATAAATTACTCAGCAACCATGATAATATCAGAAGTTTTACTGGCCAGAACAAATTGCCAGTAATTGCTTGCATGATAAAGGGAAAGTGCTATTTCGTAGTCCTTCTCCCTAGGGAATTTCTGCAACCCCACAATCTAACTCTCCCTCTCTCTCTCTCTTTTCTTCTCTCTCTCTCTCTCTCTCTCTCTCTCTTTCTTTCTTTTTTTTTTTGTTTCATTTCAAAGGCAGCTCTCTCAGCCTTTTAAGAATATATTAACATTCCATTAACACTGCCACGCTTTTTGAATGCATATCGAGAACACAGGCCGAGAAGACCAGTTGAGTTTCAGATAAGCTTGAGTTCAAACAGGTTTATTTATTTATTTATGTTCAATGCTCCCAGCAAACACTTTGAAATATATTTTTGGGTGGAAAAATGCCACAAGATTGTGAGCAAAAGATTCCACAGTATGAGATTTTCTTATTTTATATATAATGGGTTTTTAATACTTATAGCTGGGTATAATAAAATAAATAATAATAATAATAATATAATAATAATAAATTAGTAATTAGTAATTAGTAATTATTATTATTATAGTAGGACCAAGAGGCCCAGGGCCTATTAACACAGGCCCTATAAAAAACACATAAGGGCAGACCCTCAACTGGTGTACATTGTTATAACGTGCCATGGGAATTATAGGATCTGCCCTATCCTGATCTGCCTCAACAGCTTACATTGGAAGGCCCTGATCCTTCAAAGACTTACCCACACGCTTACCTCTAAGCAAGTGAGTACTCCCCTTGAACAGGCATACAGACTGGGGCATAAAAAGCTAAGACAGACAAAGTGTGGGAGAAAGGAAGCATTGCTATTCCCATTTTACAGATGAGGAGCTGAGGCACAGAGAGATGAAATGACTCACTCAAGGTCCCACAAGATGTGTGTAGCAGAACTAAGAATTGTACACAGAACTCCTGAGGTTGTATCTAGTGTCTTAACCACAAACCATCCTTCGTCCCTAAATATAAAGATCTACAACCTATGGACAATAGATCTGTGAAATAATGAAATAAGGCTTCACGTTTTAAATGGAGAAAGTAATTAACCACTGGAACAATTTACCAAGGATTGTGGTGGATTCTCCCTCACTGACAATTTTAAAATCAAGAGTGGATGTTTGTGTAAAGCTCTGTTCTAGGAATTATTTTAGGGACGTTCCATGGCCTTAGATTAGATAATCACAGTGATCCCTGCTGGCCCTGGAATTTATGAATCTATAAACTTCAGATTATTTTTTCATCCCTCTCCCAAGGCAGGATTGCAATCTACTCGTTGACCATTCTAGTTTTAACTATTCCTGGTAATGAGGCTTCTACCATTTCCCTGGGGAAACTGTTTTACTGACTAGTAAAACTCACCACCAGGAAGTATTTCCCGATGGTGATCCTAATGTTTCCTTTACATTGAATTCAGTCGTAAAATTCCCACCGGCTAAAGTCGTGCAGGATTGGGCCCTTTAGTGTGGTCCCATTACACTAAACTTTGCCCTCTTGAACCACCTAAACAATTGTGTTCAGCCAGAGGTTACTTTCTACTAGATGTATATTGGGCCCTCCTAATACCTAAGTAGCTTTGAAATATTTGTAGACAATTTGTATTCTCTCTTAGGCATCATTTGTCCAGTCTCTATCCTGCAGGGCCTGATCCAAAGCCAATTAAAGTTAACAGAAAGGCTTTTATTGAGGGCTACTCAGATGCTTAAAGTTAAGCACATGCTTAAGTGGTTCACTAGATCCAGACTTTAACCCTTCCTCATTCTTCAGTTCCTCCTATCGCTCCCCCTGTACTTCCTCCCAGTTAGTACAAATGTATGAATGGCAAAGCTCAGCCATATAAACTGCAATGCATCGGTAACAAAAAGCAGTCCATCCATACTGCCAGATCTATTGTGACTGGGTATAATGTGTGTGTGTAGATATTTACCCCGGAGGGATACATGATATAATATATAATTATAGACATATCATTTATCCCACCAGAGTTAACACTCCAAAGGTGACAAACAATAAACTTGGTATAAGTTTCAGACACAACCATGCATGTGACTTTTAAGCACATGAGTATTCCATGTACTTAGGCTACTCACATGCTTAGAATCATGCATGTGCTTAAATGCCATGTTGAATTAAAATCTAAATACAGCAAAAATCCCTTTCCTGGCCTTAAAAATATTTCTTTGGGGCAACATAGAGCTATGTGTATATGTGTGTGTGTGTGTGTGTGTGCATGTGTGTTTGTGAGAGAGAAAATTAATTAATTAAGTAAGTAAGTAATTGACTTTCCAGCTGAATTTATGAATTTACTCGGTAAAAAAGCATAAACCAAGAGCATGCTCAAATTATTATTATTCAAAACCTTTAACACTGGAAGCTTTGGATTATAGTAGCATAGCATACATTTGAACAGAGGTCTCAGGATCTGTGAAGGCAAATGTTAAATAAATTTCAGTTGAGTCTGGTGTGGAAATTATCCCCTTTAACTCAGTGGGTTGCGGAAGTTAAATGAACCATTAATATTTCTGCTCTCACAACACTTTCCCTTCTTTCCTTCTTCTCTTTAAACGTGAACCACTTTGCCCTTCCGCCGTGTGCATTGGCCGGGCCAGACGGTCTCGGTGCGGGGGAGTGGATGGACACGGGTCAAACGTCGAGAACTGTGGCATTCAGGGACAAGTCGGAGAGCGCTTTGGTCTCCCTGGACACTCGATGGCAGACTTGGGGGTGGCAGTTCTTCAACAGGGGGCTTCAGGGACAGACTCCAACGGAAGGTTGCAGAGCTGGAGTTGGTTTGCGGGCTGGACGCCATCAGGTTGGGCCTGGGTGGAGAGTGGGAGTGGATGGGTCACTGCAGAAACTAATTTCCCCCTGCAGTTACTCACGCCTTCTTGTCAACTGTTTGAAATGGGCCACCCTGATTACATTGGCCTCATTACCACTACAAAACTGATTTTTCCTCCCTTGGTATTCTACTGTTGAGAATAGCCCTTTTCCACTTTAATTGAATTGTCTTGTTGGCACTGATCCCCAACTTGGTGGGGCAGCTCCCATCTTTTCGTGTACTGTGTGTGCATACCTGCCTGCTGTGTTTTGCACTCCATGAGGTGAGGTGGGTTTTGGCCCATGAAGGCTTATGCCCAAATAAATTTGTTAGTCTCTAAAGTGCCACAAGTACTCCTCGTTTTTGCTGATACAGACTAACACGGCTACCACTCTGAAACCTGTTTCCTTCTATTGTTTTTGAGGTGGGAACACAATGCCATTCTCTAACTGGCAAGTGCCCAGATACTTTGTTTTTAGTGCTGGCTGGAATGCCTAACAGCCATAAATGAACCACAAACAGGACCGGCATGGATTTTAGCACATTTAGAGCTTGAATAATTTAAATAATTTGATTCCAGTGATATGGGATTGATTCAAATAAGCAAATGTTTACAATGTTGTAGATGTGAAGGGATATCCACCCAAGGTTTCTTTCAGACCTTTTTTTTTCCCCTTCCATAATATGAGCCCGTGCTATGTTAGGCCCTGCTCCTACACTAACATTTATGCACATGCTTGTCTTTAAGCATGGGAGTCGTCCCACTGAATCATAATCATTGGCCAAGCTTTTCAAAAGTGATGTGATTTGGGGAGCTTTGTTTTTTGGCTGCCAAACTTAAGACATTTTAAGGAGTCCTGATTTTCACAGCAAGGTAGCTCCCAGCTTTCTGAAAATCAGGCCTTGTCCATGTCTCTGAAGTTAAATACCTTGACATGGAGGCACTTTTTGAAAAAAAATGGTCAATGCTTCTTTGGTTTCCTACTTATGGACATTAATAGCCACTGACGTCAAATAAACTGTGTAAATATATACAACCAGAAAGTCTGGCACTAAGATTTAGTCCCAGTGGTTTCAGGTGCAGATCATTACATAGGAAATTACCTTTGAAAAAATTGCTTCTAAGCAATCTGGACTCAACTCTGTGAATAATTTTTGCAAGAATTATTTCAAACACAAGGGATCGTCTGATGCAGGGTTAGAGTGTTCCAAGAAAAAAAAAATACGGTGAAGATTAATTACAATACAATGACTGTAGCATGGGACTCTGGTCTAATGGTTAGGGCACAGAAATTAGCATCTGGAGTTTTAGGTACATACACCAAGCTCTGCCAGAGGTGTATTTTGTGACATTGGACAAATCACTTAACTTCTTGAATTTCCCATTCAAAAAAAGGGTAATGAAAGCAACACTTATTGATCTCACATGGGTGTTGCATGGATTAATTAAATAATATTCCTGAAGTGATTTGATGTATCTGGCTAAAAGGCACTATTTACAGAGTGCCAATATCTTCCCTCACATCCACAACACTCACATCCACAACACTCTTTTCCTTCCTCTCTGTCTCTCTCATACACACACAGAGACATGAGCAAATAAAAAGGCAGTAGGGCAAATAAATCAGATTGGAGAGAGAGAGAGAGAGAGAGAGAGATTACTGTGGTTATTTCGGGTTTAAAACTAGAGCCGGTCAAAATCTTTTGAAGGTTTATTTTCTTTGAAAAATGGCCTCTTTTTTAACCAAAATGTTCTTGAAACTCATTAGTTTTTCTTATATTTTTTTCACAAATTTTCAGCAGAAACGCAATGAAAATTGAAAATTTTGATTTTTTTCTTCAATCTTTATCTTTTATTATCCTTGTCATCTGTCTTATTGTCCTTCTTCATTTTTGTGTTCGTTCATCTTTTGTCATTATCCGGATGATGTGCTATTCAGTGTATCTTGACTTTAGTAAGGCTTTTGATACTGTCTCACATGACCTTCATAAACAAACTAGGGAAATACAACCCAGATGGAGCTATTAGGTAGGGGCATTACTGGTTGGAAAACCATTCCCAGAGAATAGTAATCAGGGGTTCATAGTCAGTTGAAAGGGCATATCAGGTGAGGTCCCATGGGGATCAGTTCTGGGTCCAGTTCTGTTCAATATCTTCATCAGTGATTTAGATAATGGCATAGAGAGTACACTTATCAAGTTTGCAGATTATACCAAGCTGGGAGGGGTTGCAAGTGCTTTGGAGGACAGGATTAAAATTCAAAATGATCTGGACAAACTGGAGAAAAGGTCTGAAGTAAATAGGATGAAATTCAATAAGGACAAATGCAAAGAACTCCACTTAGGCAGTAACAATCAGTTGCACATGTACAAAATGGGAAATGACTGCCTAGGAAGGAGTACAGCAGAAAGAGATCTGGGGGTCACAGTGGATGATGAGCTAAATATGAGTCAAGAGTGTAACACTTGCAAAAAAAGCGAACATCGTTCTGGGATGTGTTAGCAGGAGTGTTGTAAGCAACACACAAGAAGTAATTCTTCCGCTCTACTCTGCACTGATTAGGTATCAGCTGGAGTATTGTGTCCAGTTCTGGGTGCCACATTTCAGGAAAGATAAGGACAAACTGGAGAAAATCTAGAAAAAGAGCAACAAAAATTATTAAAGGTCTAGAAAACCTTATCTGTGAGGGCATATTGAACGAATTGGATTTGTTTAGTCTGGAGAAGAGAAGACTGAGAGGGGACATCCTAACAGTTTTCAAGTACATAAAAGTTTGCTACAAGGAGGAGGGAGAAAAAATTATTCTCCTTAACTTCTGAGGATAGGACAAGAAGCAATGGGCTTAAACTGCAGCAAGGATGGTTTAGGCTGGACATGAGAAAAACTTCCTAACTGCCAGGGTGATTAAGCACTGGAATAAATTGCCTAAGGAGGTTGTGGAATCTCCATCCTTGGAGATTTTTAAGAGCAGGTTAGACAAATACCTGTCAGGGATGGTCTAGATAATATTTAGTCCTTCCATGAGTGCAGGGGACTGGACTAGATGACCTCTTGAGCTCTCTTCCAGTCCTACAATTACATGATTGTAGGTAGCTCATGTGGTCTGGGTTCCACAGAGACCATTTTCATTTGTTTGTTTTTCCATGTGTGTTTGTCATATTCAGTCTTTGTTGTTTTGCTTTGCCATATTTGATTGGTCAGCTTAGTCAGATAGTCAGAGACCTTCCAAGTACTATCCAAGCAATGGTAGATTAAGCACAGATCCAACTGAATTTTGGCTTGCAAGAAGACCAGGGCTCAACAGAACTTGGATCCACTGATGCATTTTAAAGGGCCCCGACCACGGGAGTCAGACTAGAAAGCAGGGATTGATCTGAAACCACACCTTGGCCTCAGCTAGTCTCTGTTGCCTTTTGATTTGAATTTAAATTACTATCCTATTATTCATTATGGGACTTGATCTGAGACATTCCATAAAACATAAACAAATTGGGAACAAAGAGCAGGAGGATAGACCCAGGGCTGGATTTAGTGGCAGGCAACCACCTGGGGTGCTGGGCTTAGGGGGCGCCGGACTTGCAGATTTACAGACTCTAGCAGGCAAATTTATAGTCTTATATGACAGGATGAAATCATGCATGCACATTGAGCATCAAAGTTGTGAAGTGGGCTACAAATGCAGTAAAAAAATAAGGTATTCAAAAGTTTAACAACTGAAGGGGGTGGTGCCGAAGACGCTGCTAGTTTAGGGCGCCATTTTGTCTAGGGCTAGCCCTGGGTAGAGCATACGACAAGCCAAACGTTGAAGTAGCATTTGGCAGCGGGTCTTTCAACTCCTTCACTGATGCTAAAAAACACCATCCCTACCCTCTACTTCTCCAGGCACTAGAAAAGTGGTTGTGGGTAAACACAACATATGCCACCGTTGCCCATACAACTGTTGAGGGCACCTTCACTGTGGGGACCCGTTCCTCCCCAGTGCAACACACTCTGACCTCACTTTGGAAAGGTGTGTGCGTTAAAACAAGGCACGAGGCAAGGAAGAATCAGCCCCCCAGTATTGAGCACATTGCACAGACTTGCAAAAGAATACGCACAAAGCTGATTTTCCTGAAAAAATGTACATTTTGTTTCAGTCACCATTAACAAATACGTTAACTCCATGTGACAACTGATTAATTTTGGTTTAAGGTTATGAATACAAAACAAAGCATGCTGGTATGTAATGTGAATTTTAATGATGTCACAGCACTACTAAAAGATGAGAAAGATAATTTAATTTGCTTTCTCTGAAAGGTCAGTTCTCCTGAGATGAAATTTTCCCTGAGGGTGTCAGTGCCCCTCATTCTCTCTCTCCCTCTCTTTCTCTCCAGGTTTTTGGGAGAGTGTGCATTTGTATTTAAAGACATGGGTATGCAAGTTTTATTTATTTATTTATTTAAATGGTGTCAAAAGACGGGGGGGGGAGAACAGACATTTCATTTTTCAAACTCAAGCCCATAAATATTTAAACAATGCGTTTGTTGCTCTTTTAGTTACTCGTGTGTGTGCATTGCAGCTTAGTAGCTAAAGCAAGAGTCACCTGGCATCTGGAAACACAGATGTGCTCATTGATCTGTAACCCTATTTACATTTGGACCTGGGAAGATTACAGGGAAGCATGAGTGAGAAGAGGTGGAGAATTGCTTCCACCTTTGGTTAGGCTGATGACCTTGATCCTGGGAGCTGTGGAGCACCTCCTGCTAAGTGCTGATCTTCTTCCACTGTTACTGAAGTCAGTGGGATCTCTGAGTACAAGTCAACACTTCACAGGAGGTTCTCTGCCTTTCCAAGGTTAAAGTCCTAAGCCTCCATCCTTGGCTGATGCAATTAAATATCACATTACCGAGGTAAATGGATTTATACTGATTTACAACAGACTAGGTTTGGGATTCAATAATTCATTCTACACTACAAAAATAACTGACCAATATCCTCAGGTTGTGTACATCAGCATAGCTCCATTGAAGTCAACAGCATTATGCTGAATTACGGTACTGATGACCTGGCTCACCATATATAAATGACTGTGACTTAACCATGTTTTTCTTACCTGTGTTATGAAGGCTTAACCATGTTTTTCTTACCTGTGTTCTTACCATGTTAGGGAAGAATTTTTTAACTCTGGTAAATGCAGATGTCTTCTTAAGTGCTTCTTTTATTTAGGCTTCCCTCGTGTTTTCCTTGTTGTCTCTCTTTGGGGGAGCAGCATGTTCTGGTAGATAAATAATGGGATTCATAATGTGCACTGAATGAGGCAGGGGTCCTGTGAAAAAATATAATAGTATGTAATCATGTAATTAAATGTCATGAGGGAAGACAAGCCTTCCTACCACATCAAGGCAGAGTCCATGGGATTTATAGATTTCCATAAAGCCTTTGATACAGTAGATAGAACAGTTTTACAAAAGTTGCTATGTCACTATGGAATCCCTCCGAAATTTGTGACCATCATTCTGAACGTCTATGAAAATATGACATACCAAGTAATACATAACGGTGAACTGACTAAGACATTTGAGGTCACTACTGGTGTCAGACTGAGGTTGTCTTATGTAACCCATGATTTCTTTATTGGTAGTGGATTGGGTAATGAAAAAGACCACAGAACACCCAAGAGACATACAATCGACTTTCATACAGATGTCACAGAGGACCTTGACTTGTTGATGGCATCATCATGCTATCCTGTACTCTTAGAGATATGTAAGACAAAACAAATGACCTCCAGGCCTATGCACAAATAATAGCGTTGAAAATCAACACCAGGAAAACTAAACCCATGAGAATCAACATCCAACAAGAAACACCCGTAACACTTTCTGGGACTGCCATAGAAGAGGTACGATGTATCACGTATCTTGGCAGCACTGTAAGTACAAGAGGTGGAACAGATGAAGACATTAAAGGCAGAATAGCCAAAGCCAGAAATGTCTTTGTAACTCTGAAGATGATTTGGAGAAACAGAAATTTTACCTTCCAAACTAAACTTTGAATACTTAACACCATTGTGAAGTTGGACTTACTATATTGCACCAAAATTGGACTGATTAAAACCTATCATCTAAACTTCAAGTTTTCATGAACAGCTGCCTTAGAAAAATCCTCACTATCAGATGGCCAGAAAAAAAAATCAAAAATGAAAAACTCTGAAGAAAGATTAAACAGAAACTGATAGGACAGGAAATTACAAAATGAAAATGTAGACAGCCAGGATATACGTGGAGGAAAAAACCAAATAGCGTAACAAGACTGGTGTTGGTCTGGAATTCCCAGAGCAAAAGGCAGTGAGGCGTAGACTAAGAATAACATGGAAATACACCATAGAAGCAGAACTGAAAGTTGACTGACATAGGAAGAAGACTGCAGCAGGAGACCAGCAAAGATGGAAGGCAGTGGTGATGGCTGTATGTTTCCCATGGAAGAGAGAGGCATAAGACAAGAGATGTAATTAAAGACTGTGTCATAATTTATACACACAAGAGGATTGCATTAAGGTTGCCCACAGGCATCCCTAATTCTGGCATTTCCTAACTTTTAAGTGCTTGATTTTGCACTCTAAATAATGTCTTTTAAAGTACGTTTTCTGTGTGTAATATATATAAAAGGCGTGATTTTTCAGGAAGACTCAGAAATGGCCTAACTCTGCTCCTATTGTCTGATTGACTTCAATTGGATTTGATTTCGGCCAGTGCTGAGCACTTTTAAAAATCCAACGCATTAAGGAGGGTAATGTAATTAATGCCAGTCAGCATGGGTTTGTGGAAAATAGATCCTGTCAAACTAACTTGATACCTTTTTTTTGATGCAATTACAAATTTGCGTAATGAAGATAATAGTGTTAATGTACTATACTTAGACTTCTCTAAGGTCTTTGACTTGGTACAGCATGATGACCAAAATGATACCGTCTGGCCTTGGAATCTATGAATTATTGTTATTGTATTGTTTATTTATTACTTATTTTAATGTCATGCTACCAAGAGATGCAGGACCAGCTTTTGATCTCATTTATAAAATCATAAATGTAAAGTTATTGGTGAAACGAACAGCAGAATCAAGCCCACGGTATGTAGTATTAGAGTACTCGGATAATAGGCCTTTCGAGGCAAGTGATGTCTTTACATTCCAGAAGCGTACAGTGGATAATGTAAGGGAGCCCCTGTCTCTGAGATGGGTTTAATAATAACAGCTGTAGATGGACAAATGATTATTGCTAGTAACAATCTGAATATCCTACCACTGGGTAGGGATTTCTTTAAATGACAGTGTTTAAACGGACAATGAAAGGGTTAAACATGTTTGGTTTAGGTAGTTGTTCAGGCAAAAGAGATGATTCAGACCGGGCACTTTCTAGACATGTGGGGTTTTGGCTTGGGAGAGACACTGGACCAGCACTGTAAACTAAGCTTGTAATTGCCTGGCTTGTCAAGCTCCAGAGCTCACGCCTAAGACACATCTTTTCTCCAGCCTCTGTTAATTTTGCCTTTCAAAACCCTAATGCCTCGAAGAAGAGCAAATGCACAGATCACTATAAAAGCACTAAAGCTGTTGAACTGGCACGTGGAGCTGGCAGCTTCTCCCACTTGTCACTCCACTCCCCTGTTTACAGGTTTACAGCTGGTTTTGGAACACTGCAAAACTCATTCATTAGAGCCTAAAGCTGTCAGGCAAGTTTGGATAAGAAAGAGCAGTTTGCAAGACCTTGATCCTCTGTTCCTTTGTGTGTTAAATTTCCCTTTGACAAGTGTCAGGAGATCAGAAATGTTTGTTTTATTCCTTAGTTTGTGCAAACTTTTTTCTCCACATTATTTTTATGAGCTACATGAAAAAAAAAAAAATGGAGTAACGTTCAAACCAAACCAGCCTTCTGGGAACAATCCTATACAATTGAATAGGGACAAACCAATAGGGTTTGATTGGAATGTGACAGATACTTTGGAAATAATTCATAGACTTAATAAGGAATCTAATCACTACTAATCTCATATTAGAATGTAATAATTTATGGAATTTAATGAAGCATTATCTCATTTCTTTAGGGCTTTTTTGAACTGCCATATAGATTTTGATAATTGAATCCTAATTCTATAGGGTGGTTCAAACACAATTAAATCCTATAGGACTTTTCCATAAGACAGAGGTAGAAATTGTTCTGGTAAGTGTCAGCATGATGCCTTAATGATATACATTGCATATATGTTATATACAGGGAACAGACAAAAAGGGTGGCTAAGGGCACACAGTACTTCTTGGTATAGTCTGTGGGTAAAAGCTGATGGCCCTGCATAAAGATTGAATAGCCAGGATTTATGCAGGTGACATGTGGCAAGGGTTAGAGGGAGGTGAAATCCACCCCCAACCCAGTACCAGCATTTGGGCCATCAGCAGAAGCCTCCTCTTCCTCCCCCTGTATCTGTTACTTCCATCTGTGGTCTAGAATAGCAGCGTCAGCCCCTCCAAGCTACCTGTGTGTCAAGTGAGGTGCTCTGGATCCAAGGAAAGGTTCACTGTGAAGTCCCTCCCCAGCCTGTTTCCATGGTAAGTGAAGCAGGGCAAGCATAGAATCTGCCCTCTATGATTGATCCTACAACCGCATCCTCATTCCCACAGCCCTGTTGTGGGACTTCAGTGGCAAGGAGGGCCCCCAACCGCCTTTCAGCATGCGTAGAGATAGACTGTCAGTCCTTCATCAGTTGAGAATGAGCTGATCACAACACGTCTTCCAATCTTCTCTCGCTCTGGCCATCCTTCGCCATGTTTGTCCATATCTCCTTGTTAGGAAGTCATCCCACCTCTTTGGAGGCCGACCGCGTGGCCGTTTCTGTTATCGCAGATGTGACGGGTTGATTCACAGAAACCCCCTTGGGAGCTGCCAGCTGATGTGCAAAGGCCCCCTCTGTTTCTATTCTCCCCTGCCAGCTACAGGTAGTTCCAGCACAATGGCCTTGCTGATAGCCAGACACACCTATCTGCTCCAGACACAGACCAGAGTCTGAACCACCTATCCCAAAGCTGCAGGGTTACCTGAGAACAGCTCACAGAAGTCTGCTTGCCTTTAACACTCAGATGCCCAATTCCCAATGGGGTCTAAACCCAGNGGCAAGGAGGGCCCCCAACCGCCTTTCAGCATGCGTAGAGATAGACTGTCAGTCCTTCATCAGTTGAGAATGAGCTGATCACAACACGTCTTCCAATCTTCTCTCGCTCTGGCCATCCTTCGCCATGTTTGTCCATATCTCCTTGTTAGGAAGTCATCCCACCTCTTTGGAGGCCGACCGCGTGGCCGTTTCTGTTATAGCAGATACCACTCGGATATAGCTGCGGTCCATCTGTTGTCTGTTGTCCATCACATGTCCTGCCCACCGCATTTTGCTGAGTCTGCTTTCAACAACAACGTCTCACACTCCAGACTGCTGCCTAATTATTTCGTTGGGGATGTGATCGCGGAGCGAAATGCTCAAAAATGTTCGTTCCATTGCCCTCTGTGTGACAGACAGTTGATGTTCTTCAATCTTTGTCAGCGACCATGTTTCACTGCCATATAACATCGCTGGAAGCATGGTCGAGTTATGCCTTTCACCATGAGGGAGCGTATTACGCTGTATGAATATGAGTGGCTTGGATGTGAACATGGACAGCTCAGGACGCGTTATGTGCTGTGGAACCTTGTTGAGCTTGGTTACTCATCTGGATCAAGCATCCATTTAATAGAGCTGTGTAAATATTAACTCATCCTCCCAATCCCACACCTACATTTGAGAGATAATAATAAGAGTGGCTTATTATTATTATCATCCCCATTTTACAGACAAGGATAAACAAGGGGAATACAGCTACAGAGCCAGATGTATGAAGAGACGAGGCAAAGGGGGAGTGGTAAGACCATCATTCCTCACCACTCCCTTGCATGATCTTCCTAAATTGCTACAGAAAAAGGAAAGCAGGTTCCATGGCAGAGGTGAGCAGGGAACTGTTTTCCCATCCTGTGAATATTTTGGAGAGTTCAACATTTTTCCCCATCTTGAATTGGGACAAAGAGTTGGAATCTCAAAAATATTCACAAATAAAACTAATAATTTTCAGTTAATTGAAATGTTTTGTTAATTTTGAAATGTTACATTTTGATTTAACTTTTTTTTCTTTTTTCAACCTTTTTTTCAGTCTAATTGCCTTTAATTTTGAAATGAAGCAGCCATTTTGAAATGGAAAAAAATGATTTTTTTTATTTAAAAAATGTCAAAACAAAATAATTTCACAATTCAAAAACTTTTTTTTTCAAGTTAGGAAATTTGTCAAAACTGAAACAGTTTGTGAACAGTTTTCGTTTAGACAGATTGGTATTCCTGGGCTCTGTTCCATGGGGATGTTACTTCCCTCTCACACATGTGGTCTAGGAATGGGCGGAGCTTTGAATCCACCTCTACCAATTGGCAGGTCTGCAGACTAGACAACATGAGGAAGGAAGTAAACTGTATACCACCAAGAGCTACAGTAAATTACTTCCCCCTTGGAGCAAAGTGGGAGAAGGAGAAGATTTGTGAGACTCTGAGATCTATTTCCTTCCTTGATCTGCTCCTGGAGCTGTGTGGTTACATCCAATCTCCTTACACAAGGCGCAGTCTAATCCTACATGATTTTCTGAGAGACAACACTACACCTAGGATTAGAACTCGGAGGCCTGCATGCTTAGAACATAAGATCCTAATACCTTTTAAGTTAATTGATTGATTGATTACAAATCATTAGTTGTCCAATGACTGAATGGGACAAGGACACTGACTTATACTCCTTTCCCCTAAAAGTGGTATCTTTCCAGTCTGAGAATAGGGACATAGAAAGGAAGGATGGTCTTGGACTGAAGACACTTGGCTGTTGCTCAGATCAGGCTTCAAGTCCTGGATCTCCTGGACTCCCTCTGTGTGAGTCTTAATCTCTCTGTGTCTCAGTTCCTTATCTAGGAAACGGTGATAACAAACATTCCTTTTCTCCCATCATTTGTCTACTTAGGTTGTAAGCTGTGCAGGGCAGAGACTGTCAGGAGCTGACATCAGAGAAGTCATTTGCTGGATAGAACCATCAGCAGTTTGACTGGTCCTACAAAACCCAGAACAATGCTGCATATATTTGAAGATCCTTTACTGGTACCTTATCTATTAACTAACCATTTACATATATACAGACATGTCCGTTTTTTTTAATATACCATTCCTGTAATAGAGACCCTCTCTGACTATATATATATATATATATATATACAGTGCTTAGCAAAATAGGATCTTGGTGAGGGGCCATAGGTTCTACCAGAAGTAGTAGACAATGTTACATCTGACCATGCTGTAACTTTTTTCTCTCCCAGGCATTTTCCATTAACACAAAATGTGCTTAAAAATAAAGTTATAGAAAGAAATGTTTAATATACAGGTTGCTGTCGAGAAGGTAAGAGTTTCCTCATATATTGAAGGCAGGAGGGGCTGCATCATCTTTTCAACCTGCGTCCCTACCACCCGCAGAGAAAGAAATGAAATCTTCTCAGGCATGACGAAGATAGATTCACGGTAACCTCTGTCCATAAAAATAAAGCAGAGAGGGAAAAAAACCTAAAAAAGAAAAGCTCTTTAATTGAATCAGTTTTTAATTCTAGCAATTACCAAACCCACTAGAAACAAACACCACCTCCCAGCAGGATACAAACAAATATGAGAGCAGCAGCTAACTTTGTAGCCCCCCAAAGAGATAAACAGAGGCAAATCAGCCCCTCTTAATTTGCAATTCATATAATTCAAAAGCTGACTAACATTGGCCACGTGTAGGACCCCGTGTCCCTGGTGCTAGGGAGAAATTCCCTTCTGTACAAAGGAATACCCTAGCACTAGGCCTGTGCAACACTTAGAAGACAAGGCTTAAGTGCTAAATAAGTCTTCTGCCCAAGCTCAGGTCCCCATGAGATTCCCAATAATAATATTTTTATTTATGTTGCAGTACTGCCTAGAGCTAGGTGATGTATAAACACATAGTAAGGAGACTGAATGGCTTACGATCTAAACAGATGAAATGTTAGCATCCCTGATTGTTAGATGGGAATTGAAACTCAGAGAGATGTCAGTGACTTCCTGAAGGTCAGACATGAGCTGAAACCAGCTCAACTGCATCCCAATCTGGTGCCTTTCCCACAAAACCATTCCTCCTCTTTATAATAATTGACACCAACCTTGTAAAACTGGTTCAATTTGTGCTGCTGTGATGGCAGACAATGTGCTGTGCATTGAGCAAGCAGGGCTGTTAATATGAAAGCCAATATAAAGAGCTGAGCAAATAATTGATTTTTCGGTTCAGTGGCTGAACCGAAAAATGGAGGGGGGGGGGGGAATGTTTCAGGTCCATTCCTGAAATGGAATTTTTTCATTTTTTCTTGCCAAAAAGAAAATGCAAAAAAAAAAAAAAAAAAAAAAAAAAAAAAAAAAAAAAAAAAATCATTTCAGGTCAAACTAAATGTATCTGACATAAAAAGTGTTATTTCATTTTCAGTTGATTTTTACCCCTTTAAGAAAATCTACCTACATTTCAAAATGGAACATTTACAAACAAAATGTCAAATTGTTTAGAATTTTTCAAAATTCTTCTTTTTCCATTGTTTTTTTTTTTGGCTGAAACTGCATTTTTGGGCAAATAAACTATTCATCTGAAACATTTTGCCCAGCTCTGCCTGTATGCTTTCCTAGATTTGTGCACACAGCTATCTCACGATCATTCATCTAGGGCAGAGCAAAGCTACTAACAATATTTTGCATCCTAATAAACATATTTGTCTTTTGATTTCTACTTGCATTACACACCAAGCCCTGAATCACATTTTGAGAGGGATAAATGTGGTTATTTACAGATAGTGGAAACTGAGGCACGGAAATCAAGTCACCTACCCAAGACTGAACGAGAAGAAGAACTAGGAACTTTTGTTTCCCACACCAGTGTTCTAACCACGAGACTACACAGCCTCCCAGGCCTCAGTATTTGATAGGATTTAGTTCTGAGGATGGCCTTATGGTCTGGTTTTACTTGATGACTTCGTAGAACATGTAGAATCCAGGTTAATAATAATAGCTAGCTCTTATACAGTGCTTTGCATCAGCAGATCTCAAAGCGCTTTACAAAGGAGTCAGTATTATTATGCCCATTTTATGGATGGTGAATCTGAGGAACAGAAAGGCGAAGCAACTTACCCTAGGTCACCAAGCAGCAGGTCACTGAGCCAAGAATAGAACCCAGGTTCTACCAATGCCCAATCTACTGATCCAGCTACTAAGCCACGCTGTCTTCCATGTATGCTGCTGACAGAGCATTCAATTCCTGGTGATGGGAATGTACAAAAGGTAGCAGTTCCTCTTATTGACTTCAGTTGATTCTTTCCAGCTCAACCAACAGAGACATGGGCAAACTGAGGAGTGAAACAAGCCCAACCTCACCTTTTAGTTAGGTTAGCCCAGAGTGGAGCCCTTAAAGGAAAAACAAAGGAGGAACAAATGACAGAGGATCAAAGGTGGGGTGGGGGGAAGGCTGTTGTCTGAAGATCATTGCATCCTTTGAACGCCAGGGAACAAGCACAGAGAGACACAAGCTTCCATCTGTGTAAGTGACACACTCAGAAAGAGAGAGAGGAGAAGGGATAGGGGTGCAGCAGAGGCGGACATAGGAGTGAGGCCTATTTCTGCCAGCTGCTGTCCTTTATGGATGGGACAGCCAATCCCAAACCTGGAAAGATGTGCTGGGAAGTCATTGACGGCAGTGTCCTTCACAAATGAGGGACACTATTGGCCAGCAGCCCAGGGGTGTGAGACTCTGCCTCCTTGGGCCCCACCTCCAATCTGTGCTGGCCGTGAAGGGCCAATTCTCTTCATGGCCAAAGGGAGTCCAGCGTCTTTTGGACCCCCTTGCAACTAGGTCTTCACATTACAAAGCAAAGCAAGGATGGAAATTCAGCCTGCCTGTGCCTCCACAGTCATTTGCTGCCAAGACAAGAGTCACCTCTGTCTACATGAATAGTGAGGTAAGTGGGTGAAGTTTAATGGCCTGTGCTATATGGGAGGTCAGACAAGATGATCTAACAGTCCCTTCTGGCCTTAAACTCTAGGAATCTATGAAATATTCAGAAAGGACATCGCTGAAAGATCCAGCATGAGGCCTATGTCCCACTTCAGTGAGAGCTGAGTGGTACATAGACTGCATGCAGGCCCTCTGCACACAGGTGAACTTTACGCAGATTTAATGGCTGCTGAAAATGGCATAGTTCAGCATCAATCAATGAAAAAAGGTGAAACTTTTTTCCATATATATACACACATGCAGTGGTCATATACCTGTAACACTAAGGATTCCTGCTTCCCCAGGTAAAGGGGGGGAAATCTTGCATAAACTGTCGGCAAAAGCATCCCAAATTCATCAAAATCTGATTAGTTTTGTTCCTTTGTAAAGCTTTAAATTGTTTGGTGTGATCTAGGTAATGTACTGATGTTTTTGTTACAAAGCACACCATTGGAAACCTGAGAAGAGATGTTACAGTGATGACCATGGGATAGAGAATGGATAGATAGATCTGTACTCAGGCACCATAATCAGTACATCTGTATTTAATCAGGTAGAGCACACAGCATGATAGTTTCAGGTGTAAACCTAATGATGACATGAAACAAGTTTAACAACCTATTGTTTTCTTCTCTTCAATGGCCATTCTGGTAAAACTGGGACAATTCTTGAAGAGGAAGAAATACAGAGAGAGAACTTAGCTTGAAAGTTGTTGATGTGACAGCAGCAGTAGTAACAATGTGTCAATGTATAGTCTGAATTTCCAGAATATATTCCAGGGGAAAGATTCGGAGAAGGAGAAGAATGTGATGCTTGGGTTGTCAAAAGAGGTGAAACTATTTTCCAAATCCAGAACAAAAAAAACACACACATTTTTTCCCCTCCCTTTCCTCATCTTTTTTTTCGGTGAAGAATCCTCCCCCGCCCCCTTCTCGTGTGTGTTTGTGGAAAAAACTTGGGAAATTATATGGAAAAAACACTTAAAGGAAACAAATATTTATCATGAAACAGATTTCCCATTGTTCACCCAGCTCTAATGACTATACACCTGAAAATTGGAATGACTACAGGACCTAACTATGTTCTCATAATCCAACTAAAATCCTGTACACACCAAGACTTTAGCCTAGTGAAGGGAACATATAAGTACACCACTGCTTTTAACTGCATTGTAACTATATCAGAGACTAGCCATATTGTAATTGACTCCCCAGATTTATAGCTATAATGCAGAAGATGACTTAGTGGTTTCTGGACACTTTAATACTGAACCCGGAAACATAAGGACCTTACATGGTTTCAGGGTTTCGTTACAAAAAAGTTTTGCACATGGAACAGATTTATAAGCGTGGTTTGCATCTACTGTCTAGTGGCTGGTTTAACTGATTGCAGTATGTGAGGTGGGGAAGGAATTTCCCCCCCAGGTTGTACGGGGAGACTTTGGCAAACAAGTAAAGTGCTTGAAACCACTATGGCTTATTGTTAAAGGCAGCTAGTCAGCAAGCTGTAAATTGGCCATTCAGCAGTCTCAGCTTGACCAAGGCAGGAGGGGAGGGGGTTTTGGGTGCCACAGAAAGGGCAGCTTGACCCTGCGTCCTTCCTGATAAGAATTGTGTTGACGTTGCTGATACATGCATTTTAAAAAAGCAGGATGTGCCCTCAGGAATGTCTATTGGGGTCTCAAGGCTGCAAACTCTGGAAAGACCCACACCTGGTTAATCCAGAAGGAGCCTCTTGGTTGCCCATTGGACCTGCTTGCTTGACAAGTTTTCTTTAAGGGACATGTCATTCTATTACTAATGTATAAATAAGGAGAAAAAGTTTGAGGTAGGTGGGACTCTTCAGGACTGGTCTCTCCCTCTGGATGCATCTTGTGTTCCCCACCGGCAGACGGGCTGCCACTGTGCCACTCGAAAGCCACACTCAGTGTTGGTAATTATCAAGGGTTGGGGGTGTTTTACTAACCTGTTGCAGACGCGTGTAAGTGCTTGAGTCTAAGTAAAGTTTAGCTTTAAGTGAAAGCACTCTTGTGTTGTCCTGTTTGTGCCAGCCATCTATCGGTCGGACGGCCGCGTCTCCCCTGATTTATTTCCTGACACCACCTCGCACAGAGTAAAAGTTACCAAGAGCTTTGGGTTGAAAGAACCCCGGGTAACAAGGTCAGATTGGCAGTGACTTTGGGCGAGTTTCCTCTTCCTCTGAAGTGTGCCAAGATTATCCAGGCATATCTCCCTTAATGATTTCCTTCCTATTGCAGGCGCCTGGACATTGGTCCACCTTGGGCATTGGTGCACCTCCGTCCCTCCTATTTTCTTTCTGTAGAACATAATCTTCTAGCCCCCTGGGGACTGTAATACTTTGCTCTCTTGGGTTTAGTATGTGGATGCTGGATGGTGATGGGAACCTGTGCTATACAGGTGGTTAGATTAGATGAGTGGGTGCATCTTCTAGCCTTGAACGCTATGACCTGATGACATAGAGAATAGTGATCTGCTGCTGGTGCCTCCTAAAAGCATTACTCTATTAGCTCAACTGATGGAGGTCAGAGCCTTGGTGTTGAAGGTCCTAGATTCAAAATCTGCTGACAGCCTCTATTTGGAGATCATTGTATAGAGCGTTGCTTATCACGTGGATGCGGTTAACACCCCCATCACATGTTAACATGGAGTTATTTCTAGCTTGTTTTATTTTTAATGCCAGTTTTGCAATTGCAACATTGTTGTTTATACACAAGTTGATTAATCCCTGTTAAAGGAGCAAATAAGTGAATCTGTGGGGTTGTGAAGTTGGTTTTCTATTCTGCTCATCTTTTTACTACCTCCTTTTACTTGAATAAATTATGGTGATTATTATTAATAAATAATAATAATCCCACATAGCAAAATAATAAAGATTGATGAAAATTAGTCAGAGGGAAAAATCCTTTTAATCGCTATGCTTTTTATGGTCATTATTCTTCTGTAGGAAAAAAAAAAGATTAAAAAAAAAAACCAAGAGGAAAAATGCTTGAATGAATGCAGGAAGTACAGGCTTTGGAACAAAATTAGCCTTTTTTTTTTTTCCTTCTGGCACCTTGTTTCATGTCTAAATCATTTGTTGTGAAATGTAAGAATGCTCCCTTCCTTCTTTATTTTTTTTTTATCTTCCTTTCGATTCCTCTCCCCTACCGTGTACTTACCCATTTCACTTCATGCTTCATTAGGACGCCGAGTCTAAACAGCCAGCTGGATGTGCCTGGCCTGTGTATGAGCATCCCGGCCCCATTGTTCTGATCGCTACCGCTGCTCCCTCTGTACCCTTTGAAGCTGCTCCAAAGGAACTTTATCCCTCTGTTCCAGCTGCCATTTCATTAAGCCCTTGCTTCACAGGATTTTCCACAACCATTGACACATCAGAGCAAGGATGTAGCCATTAAAATAATGAAGTTAAAAAAAAAAAAGGCGGGGGGGACACAGTTCTGATGTGAAAATTGAAAAGGAGTACAAGGTTATTTAAAAAATAAAGGCCAAGTGTAACCTAATTTTTCACCATTTATCTTTTTTTTTTATCCCTCAATCCAATTCCTTTTCACATCATTTTTCACTTGTAGAGACCCCACCTAGGTGACTTTTGAAGGTGAGTACCAGTTTAGCTCAAGAAGGGTAATAATGCTATGCATATGTCTTCACTGACACATTAACTTGGCCTCTTGCCCCTAATTCCCCTTCTCTCCACATGCAAAACCCCCTCACCCAAGTTTGAGGGTGCTTTAAATTGGCTCTCTGGTGATACCAGCTAAAGCCCAAGTGGGCTTTAATTTGGGCTGGTCACCCACCCACTTTGCAGTGAGGACACAGGCTAAATCATTGGCCTTCTGATAGTCCCCCGATGTCTTCCCACAATTCCCCGTGTACCCAAAAGGACAGACAATTTCCCCCACAATTCACTGGGAACGAATCATAGGATATGCTGCCAGAATGTCCTCATGACACACACACAGAGGATTGCAGCACCAGTGAGGACCTAGTCACTCAGGCTACACTAGTGCACGGGGAACTGGTCTGGGAATCAATGTATCTGGATGTAACTCTGGCAGACCAGGTGCCAGCTCATGCCAAGCCCAAGGGCCTCACTGAACACTGACAAATGCATAGCTGGAAACCAGTCTGGCTCACCTGTGGGTTAGTATAGTTAAAAGGATGCTGCATGTATTAATCTGACTTACAATACCTGTATCCCAAGGTGTAAAGGTATACTGATGGGTTGCACTGTAAACCTTTGTAACTGTATAACTCACCAAACAGGAAAAAAAGCATTACTTAAGGTAAAGTGCTTGTCCTGCATACCAGGTGGCCCACTGAAGGCAAATGAGGCATTGTGTTTCATCGAAGGACAGAGAACTTGTCAATTGCATTCTCACTTCCTCCAGGAAGGGGAGACCTGCACATGAACTCATCCCATCAGTTTGGATTCTGGGGTGAAGGGGATAAAAAACCCTAACATGGAGAAACTGGGATCTGTGTGGTCTCTGGACTCTGAGGCGGCAACGATTCGTAAACATCAGCAAGCAATCCTCATGGTGCTGGGCCTGGGTCAGCCCCAAAGGACATAGAGCGCTGCTTATTACAAAAGCTTATATTACCTTGTTTTAATTGAGCACTGTAACGTTTCTCTTTTAACCTTGTAAATAACTCTCTCATAGCTCCTTAGCTAATAAACCTTTCATTCGTTTATTACAGGATTGGCCACAGGTGTTGTCTTTGTTAGTGATCTTAGTACAGTTGACTTGGGGCAAGTGACTGGTCCTTTGGAATTGGGAGTAATCCACATATTTTTTCTGATTTTTGGTGTTAGGTGACAAGTGACCATCTCTGACATGATCCAGCTGGCCTGGATGGCAAGAGAGACTAGAGCCCCCAGCTGCCATGGTAACCCTGTAACAATGCTTTTGGAGTTCATACGGGGTACTGGGTTGGTGAAATCTAATTATAGGGCACCAGTTTGCAGTTTCTGCCCTACGTTTTGACAGTCTGCCCTGCGGTTGGCACTCACAGTTATGTGTCACTCCGAACTGAATGACACGGGTTCTTTTACCAGCTCGGCCTTTCACCTTGGGCCAGACACTTTACTTTTCTGTGCTGGTTTCCCTTTGTCTGTCTTGTCTATTTAGACTGTAAGTTCTTTGAAGAGAAGCCTATCTCTTACTACGTGTTTGTGGCTGGCACAATGAGGTCCAAATGTTGGATAGGGCTTCTGTGCCCTACTGAAATACTTAGAGCTGCGGGGAGACCAAAGAAGGTTTGAGTGCAAAAGCAGTAAGGATCATCTAGGTTCACTTCCTGCAGAGCACAGGCTGAAGAATTTCACCCAATGATGTTTATGTAACCCCCACTCCTCCTGGGTGTGGTGCTCTCTCCCCCTCTAGTGGCACCAAGACCACTTAGAGATGAATGAGTCTGCTACAGCCTTAGCTAAGAGGCAGGTGGCTTTTAATTCATGCAGTAAAGGCTCATGCATTTAGCTCCCGAGATCCCAGGTTCGATCCTGCCCACCGATGACCGGGGGTCTGTTAAGCATTACACTTACATTGAGCCCAAGAACCTGTGGTTGAACTAGGAAAAGGTGTCTTTTAGAAAACCATCCCGTCTTGCTTATGGTGAAGCAGGCATCCTGATTATTGTGACTGTCTTTGGACCGACATTAAAAATCAGCCACTGAAAGTCTAAACAGGGCAAGCCCTTCATGAATATATTGTGTGATCAGATTTCAGTTTCTTCACCCTCGTATCTGGGCATCGCAGATATATTAGTGATTTTAACCTCCCCACAACCCCATGTGTTTGGGAGGTATCATCCCCATGTTACAGTTGGGGAACCGAGGCACAGAGAAATGAACGACATGCTCCCGAGACCTTACTCACACTCACATTAATGATGCTAATTACTTCAATTGAACCAATGGTTGAGCAAGGAACTCTGCAAGCCTGAGTCATGGTGCCAGAATCAGGTCCCAAATGACTTGTCTGAGGTCAAACAGGGTGCCTGTGACAGCGCTGGCCCTGAGATACCAGATGTGTTAGCCCCACTCCAGTGCTTGAACAAGACTATCCTTCCTTCCAGTAGTTAATTATGATTTTGAAGGCTATTCAGCTCAGATAGTAGGACACACAGCCTTTAGTGCTGCACTGTGACTATTCATTAAGGCAACATGCAAATAAATTAATCAGCCATTTCTGAGTTGCTGGTATTTTTTTCGACCTGAATTTATTGAACGTCAATGCCTTCCCGTTATCAGTTCCTATGCGTGTGTGCACCGACGGGGGTGTTTGAGTGTTTCTACTAAGCTTCAGGACCTGTCATTCTGGAGCTTATTTTGTTTCAGTCAAAATGAAAACTTTTTTTTTCCCCCACAGCAGCCACATCTGCCCTATGGATGAATTTATTTCCTCAATCTCATGGTGCAATATTGCATTTCAGTTGTCACTTTTGATTTATCGTTACTTTAAACATTAAATCTTCCTTTGCATTTTTATTGGTTTCATTAAAAACATTCTGCTCATCTTTTTCATTTATAACCTATATCAAGAAGAAGAGGAAAAAAAAAAAAGGAGGACGAAGAAGAATCTCTCTCAGCTTCTTTTCATGCCCCTCCCTGTACCCTTTCGTATTCAGGATATTCCCCTTCAATTTCATCATTTTTTTTTGTCCAGTGATAAATCCAAAGCAAGGGGTTAAATCTGCTATCCCCTTGCCAATAAAATAAATAAATAAGAAACTTCAATCTTTTGTTGCAAACAGAGTTTGTAAAAACATTTGTTAAATCTAATAACATTTGTGTTTAATGAGGCACAGAGCATATGTCAAAAGTATGGTGTCCAAACGGCAGTTGCGCTGAATAGTTTATCTGGCAAATGTGTTACACAAGGTTTGACCCTTAAATTGAGCACTGGGAGAGATAAATAGGGTAATCAAAAGCACTCCCTTACAGTCACATGAACTTAGAGCCATCTGGTCAAGGCAAAAATAAATCAGTAATGTAACTGGAAATTATCTGTAAAGACCTTTGGGGATTGGTTGAAGCATAACTATGGCGTCTCTTCAACCAGAGAATAGAGAAAACATTTCAAAGTTCATGAAAGTGACTCTAATTAACACAAAAAGCAGGAAAGACGCAAGTCCTTGAAGGCTGAAATCTGAGGGATTCAAACTCATCTGAAGACAATTCCAGACTAGTAAAGCAAATGGCACAGAAAACTGCTTTACACCTTCAAGTTTTTGTCTTTTACTTTCCTTGTTCAAAGGCGACTGCAAGAAAGAGAACATTTTTTGAGTTGAGGAGGCAGCAGAGAAGACATTATTCAGCTTCATTTTAGGGCTTAAACTTTTGATCGGCACCATTAAATAATGAGTGAAAACCAGGGGAATTTTTTTTAAAAATCAACATTTCTATTTTGTCGGGGGGGGAAGGAATGCTGTTTGAAATTTTCCCAGCATTTAATATTTTTACAAAATATGTTCCTGATTTTTAAATCTTATAAATTTTCACTGGATGGGATTCACCCCCCACCCCCCACTAGCTCTACTCCAGAATCCTGGGTTCTCTTCCTAGCTCTCCTAGGGTGACCAGACAGCAAGTGTGAAAAATTGGGACAGGGGGTCAGGGGTAATAGGAGCCTATATAAGAAAAAGCCCCAAATATTGTGACTGTCCCTATGAAATCAGGACATCTGGTCACCCTAAGGTCTCCTAATAACATGCTGTATGATCCTGGGCCAATCACTTCAAGTTTCTGTGGCTTTGTTTCTTTTCCTAACCTTTGCCCGTCTATACTCGAACTCTGAGCAAGGTCTGTCTCTTTGTACAGCACCTAGCACAGTGGGGCCCTGATCTAAGTTGGAGCCTTTAGATACTACGGTAATATAAAGCCTTATGATGAAAAAGAGAGTAAAAACTATGCCCACTGGAAGCATCACATTTCCTTCCTCAGCTGTGTAAGGAACATCAGTTTCTACTGGGGATTTGCTTTCCATTGCTCTTTGATACATTATTCTTTTGAATAAGCCTATTATATGAAGATTGAAACATTAGGATTAATTACACCAAATGCTAGTGTAAACCCTAATGAAAAACATACATCTCTCGCACGGGCTGAATTCCTGAGAGAAATCTTGAAAATATTGACTTTGACAGTTTTTGCTCTGTGTGACTGATTGCATCAGTAGTATAAAATACTTTAATAAGTAGCATTTTGTGCGTGTGTATGTGTGTGTATGTATGCACACTCCCAGATAAGACAGGAATAACAAAAGGAGATGCTGAGGCTGAATTAGAGCTTATGATTCAAAAGACTTGACTGTTTCATCATGAAGCTTTCTTCTTGATTATCTCTGGATTTTTTTCTCTCCTTTCTTCATTCACAATAAAGCCCGTGTTTGATCTCTGTGTAAATAAACCAAGCATCAGGAAGTAACTAATGGACCCATCATGGGAGCTTGAAAATGAAGGTGAAACAATTGCTTATACAGTTCATTCACCTAGACAGCTCTGTGCATTGCATCGCTGAAGGTTATGGTAACTTAAGTAGAGATAAAACAAACCTCATTTTCAAAGAAACAATGGGGCGATGTGGCCCAGCTTTCACTGATTGTCAGCGGGAGTTGGGTGTCTAACTTCCATTTGTGCACTTGAAAATCTCCCCCATAGATTTAAGGCCTGAAGGGTCTAGTCTGAACACCTGCGTAATACAAGCTATAGAATTTCACCCAATAATCACTGCGTGAAGCATAATTTGTGGTGGAACAAGACAAGCTTGAGTACTGTTCAGACTCCATATCCATCCATTGCCTCTCTACTGGTACTGCAAGCAAAAATGCTGAATGTGTTGCTTTTTTCTCCCCTGATATTGCCACCATCTCAACAAGATGGGGAGTCTTAGCTCCCCTAAGGAGCAATAAAGTTTGACACAGGTCCAATATGCCACAAAAAGTAGCCTGTTAATTGGGAATGTGTGCAGGGGATGCTCATAAAGCCATACCGCTCAAGTTTGATGTTGATAGCTCCATAGAACAACAAAGAGGCTAAAGGAAGGACCTCAAATGGTTCAGTTACGTTTGGATAAACATCCATGTGCAATGCAAAATATCCATCTGTCTAGGCTTTTATAATGGAAAGACAAGGTGGATGAGGTAATATCTTTTACTGGACCAACTTCTGTTGGTGAGAGAGATGAGCTTTTCAGCAACACAGAGCTCTTCTATCTATCTATCTATCTATCTATCTATCTATCTATCTATCTATCTATCTATCTATCTATCTATCTATCTATCTATCTATCTATCTATCATATTTCTAAGGTGCCTCTGAGCTTGGCACCTAAACGTATACTCTATAACTTATTTTACTTGTGATTGACCCCAAGTCACTCTCTGTACTTGAATGCACTATTTTGCTGCCTTATTAGAGCATAATTTCCGGCAATGTATCACTCTTAGGACACAGGACCCTGTGGTCTGAAAATGTGGAAGGGAAAAATACACAGATTTGTATTAAGGGATACGGTATAGAAAAACATACATCAAATTGAAACAAGGGATATTACTAATATATATTTTATTCATTCATTTCAGTAGTGCCTTTGGGAACCCATATGGGATTAAGGCCGCTCTGTGTGAGGCATACAGATAGAGAAGGACAGACCTTGCCTAGAAGATCTTACAATCTAAATAGACAAAAGTGTGGGAGAGGAAATGAGTGAAATGACTAGCTCAAGGCCATGCAGAAGATCAGTGGCAGATATGAAAAGAGAATACAGGACGTCTGAGCCCCAGTCCAGTGCCCTATATATAGGACTAAACCACCAATGATTTTTTTTTCCCCATTGGGGAAAAATATGTCGCTCTTCAGTGTAACAAGCATATGCAAGAGAAACAGGAAAAGAGTTGCATAGTGCAGAAATATGGTAAAATGTACGTTGAGCTGTTGCCATACTCAGTTGTCTCATCTCATAATACGTAATGTATTCTGTAAAGGAATGTGCCGTGTTGGGGGATGGTGGAGGGAAGGGTAGAGGAAGATACATTATCAGAAGGAAGGACTTTCATGGGAGCAATATGTCTTACAATCTAATTGCTCTGTGTTTTATAGAACTTGATCATTAGGGTATCCTGCTTATGGTACCGCAGAGATGTAATAGCGAAATAAAGCAAGAGCCTATTAAACAGAAAGTTTAAATATAGCTACAGGGACAGATACTTCATGACAACTTGACAGATGTCTTGGAGTGATCACTGGTTCCTTCATCACTAATTACAAAATCGTTTGTCTTAAGGAAAGGACAAAAGAGAAGTAATTATGAAAAACAAGATTCTTAGGGGATAAAAAAGATAACATCAGTTTAAAACACTGAAGCGAGCATAACCATTTAGAATCATTATTAGTTTGGTGGAGCCAATGACAGCTTGGCTTTGGAAGCCAGTGGGAAGAGAGCTTCCTGTGCCGAAGAGAAGAAAACATTCAATTTCTTGTTATGCTAAACTTATCCCCAGACTCTAGAGATTTCTTTGATGAACAGTTCATTAAAATTTCCGACCGCAGATGAATTTGAGCTAAAATACACAAATGGTTTAATTATACATTCCTTTTTAATTACACTAATGACTTGTAATGTGTTTATGTTGGTTTAGAGTTTAATTTCTTCTCTTAGATTAGGTGGTTGACTTAAGGATTGTGCTTTTCAGTAAAATAGCATGATTCATCAATGTTTGATCATGAGTTAATCCAAAAATATTAAAGCTTTTGCAATCCTTGGAGGAATAGCAGTGCACACACACACATACGCAAGCACAATTGCCTTTTCCTTTTGGATTCTTAGGGGCGGCTAAGCTCTTGCAACATCGCACAGGCAGATGTGATGTCAGGAGACAGAGGCGACCTGAAGCAGCACTTAGAGACCTGCTGCTGCTGAGATTACAGAAGGGAGATGGCAAGAGATGCAAAGAGCAGCTTCCAGATGAACCCAGTTTAGTAAGGCTCCTAAGGGAGCTCAACTGTGGAGAAGCTCCCTGTATAGATTTAGTTGTGCCCTATTTTACGCACTAGGAGCAAAGGAAATATATAGGCTGCCTCTCCCAGGCATATTTCAATTGCATATAATCCAAATGGAGACTGAAATATCTGGGTTCCCACGGGCATGGTACATACTTTACTACATACTCTCTGTCGATGAGGCAAAGGGCAGTTGATTCTGTACAGCCCCATGTAAAATAACATTTGTGGAGATCTACCATCATGTCTCCCTTCCAACGTGTGACAGGGCACTTCCCCCCAAGTCCGTCCCTGTCACATCCTGCTTGACTGTCATCCCCATTCAGGTTATGACAACCCTGCAACATACCTTGCTCCTTTATGAGGCTCTGTGGTATCTGGTGACCTACTTCAGTGGTCCACACAGACAGGGTGGAGGTCAAAGGATGCTACTTTCCAAACAAGGAGTAGGGGAGGCATGTTAAGGAAATCATTCTCTGCCACTGGCACCAGGGTCAGATTGGACCATAAGTAGGGAATAGAGTATAATGCAGTGACTGGTGCATTAGAGAGGTGTGCAGCGCTCCTGGAAAAGCTAGGCCCTAGGCAGCTGATTAAGCGCCATAGGTCTGTTGCCCCTAGTTGGGTTGCATAGGGCAGACTTGGAAGTTTCTAGCTTCAGTGATGACTTGGCACCCGCGTCTGAAGCTACTTCACCGAAGAAGGAGGCTTGGGGCCACTGAACAGCAATATCAGGTGTACTGGACAGGTATCCACATCACAGAAGCAGAACCATAGCTGGGCTGTAATTGGCCCCTCTTTAATGGTAGTCTTAGTAGGTTGGTCGAGGACTGAGTGAAGCATGTGGCGAGACCAGGTTTCCAGCACCTGGAGGGAGTCCTTCAAGGTCCAGAGAGAGTCCCAGTTCTGCCTAGCATGCTGCCTGTCTCCCATCCAGCTTTCAGGGACAGGTGGATAGTACGAATGTGACTCAGGGCTTGTCCATGTGGTGCCTTAGTCCACACCAGCTGGAGTGTGAATTCTAATGTGCACTAGCATGTTGCGCACTAACTGGCCAATGTGTCCCCTCTGGCATGCACTGAAAGCTCCCTGACGCATATTAATATAGTCCCATTTCCAACAGTAGGACATTAATGAACACTAGGGAACAGTTAGTGGATGTCAGTGGCACCCACACAGGCCAGTTACGTGGAAAGCACTAGTATGCCCTAGAATTAACATCCTTGCTGGTGCAATCTACGACGCCACACAAACAAGCCCTCAGCGTGACAGAGGTGATGCCAGTAAAAGGACTGATCCTATTGCAGAAAGGGATTGTTGTTACTATGATTTATTACACACCACTCTCTTTTTTTGTGACACAACTGCAAGGGCTTTTCTCCTCTCCAGAAGAACCACTCTGCCTGGTAGCAAATGAAAAACAAATCAACAAGCTGCTGCCCGATCTGCTGAATATGGGAAGGTGCCATGGTGCAGATCCCATTCCTCAAGTCAAAGTAAGACACAATGAGGACCTATTAGGGAGAGAAGAATCGACCGCTGAATTAGTAACATGATCAGACACAAGCATTGATACAGCATATGCAGTAAGAGATGGCAACATGGGCTACAGCCCACAAGCTGTTATAGAGATGCATGGACCACCATTGTATTTCAGATTGCTTCATAAGTGCTCTCTCACGTGAGAACCAGAATGCTGAAAACGCAGTAATGACTGGCCAGTGTGCGTGTGTCACTGCCCTCTACAGGCGAGAACTGGAACTCAGCTACGGGTATGTCTACACTTTGAGATGGGGGTCTGATTCCCAGCTCGAGGAGACGTAGCCACGCTAGCTCTGATCAAGCTAGTGCGCTAAAGAGAATGTAGCCACGGTGGTGTAAGCAGCAAGAGGGGCTGGCCACCCTGAATACGTGCCCTTCAGAGACACTACGTATGTAGTTGGGGCAGCTGGCCCCTCCTGCCACTCATGCTGCCATGGCAACATTCTATTTTAAGCACACTCGCTCGATTAGAGCGAGTGCAGGTATGTCTTCTCGATCTGGAAAGCACACCCTCAGCTCGAAGTGTAGACATATCCTATGTGTCATAGACTCTGTAGGGCTTACAGATAATAGAACTTCTCCTTTAGCTCAAGAGGGGGAGAGGTTTGTGATTTTGGAGCAGGCATGTCTTGGACCTCTCTGTTGTCATTCTTAAATTACCAGAAGTCATGGGGCATAGCGACACCTTGCATGTTGCCTGTGGATTCCACTGAATGTTCTTCAATAAGGTGAATAGGAGAGACCAAGAGACCATCATTATATTCCATTCACCATTCACTAGTCTATATTCCCCTATTACATCACATCTTCCTTATCCCCCTTTCTAAAATAAACGAACGTAGTCTTTGTGTCTCTTCTGGTGTGGAAACGCCTTGTGCCACCTTGCCTCCATTTTATTTATAATAATAATAACCATTAATAATAAAATAATGCTGCTGTAGACTTTAGGGAATCTTAATGAGGGGTCAGAGTTCCATTGTGCTAGGCACTTCAAAAATGGGCAGGAAGCGTGGTCCAGTGTGTTAGTCTGGGCCTCAGCAGGACGGAGTTTGATTTCCTGCTCAGCTACACACTTCCTATGAATTCTGGGCAAACCACTTCATCTCTCTTTGCCTCAGTTCCCCACCTAGAAAATGGAGATATTACTGCTTCACGGCCTCACAGCGATGTTATGAAAATGAATATGATAGAGATTGTGAGGTGCCCACCTACTGTAGGAATGGGGGCTATAGAAGAACATTAGATAGAAACAAGTGTTGTCAATTAATCACAGTTAACTCACGTGATTAACTGAAAAAATTGTATCGTGATTAAAAAAATTAATCACAGTTAATCCTAGTTTTAATCGCACTGTTAAACAATAGAATACCAATTGCAATTTATTAAATATGTTGGATGTTTTTCTACATTTTCAAATATATTGATTTCAATTACAACACAGAATACAAAGTGTACAGTACTCACTTTATATTAGTTTAATTACAGATATTTGCGCTGTAAAAATGATAAAAAAATAGTATTTTTCAGTTCACTTCATACAAGTACCATAGTGCAATCTCTTTATCATGAAAGTGCAACTTACAAATGTAGATTTTTTTGTTACATACCTGCACTCAAAAACATAACAATGTATAACTGTTGGAGCCTACAAGTCCACTCAGTCCTACTTCTTGTTCAGCCGATCTCTAAGAGAAACAAGTTTGTTTGAATTTACGGGAGATAATGCTGCCGGCTTCTTATTTACAATATCACCTGAAAGTGAGAAATGACGTTTGCATGGCACTTTCTGGCATTGCAAGGTATTTACATAACAGATCTGCTAAATATTTGTATGCCCCTTCATGGTTTGGCCACCATTCCAGAGGACATGCTTCCATGCTGATGATGTTAGTTAAAAAAAAAAATGCGTTAATTAAATTTGTGACTGAACTCCCTGGGGGAGAATTGTATGTCTCCAGCTCTGTGTTTTACCTGCATTCTGCCATATATTTCATGTTATAGCAGTCTCTGACGATGACCCAGCACATTGTTCGTTTTAAGAACACTTTCACTGCAGATTTGACAGAACGCAAAGAAGGTACCAATGTGAGATTTCTAAACAGAGCTACAATACTTGACCCAAGATTTAAGAATCTGAAGTGCCTTCAAAAATCTGATTGGGATGGGGTGTGGAGCATGCTTTCAGAAGTCTTAAAAGAGCAACACTCCAATGTGGAAACTACAGAACCCAAACCACCAAAAAAGAAAATCAACCTTCGGCTGGCAGCGTTGAACTCAGATGATGAAAATGAACATGCGTCAGGCCACACTGCTTTGGATTGTTATCAAGCAGAATCAATCACCAGCATGGACACATGGCCCCTGGGATGGTGGTTGAAGCATGAAGGGACATATAAATCTTCAGCGCATCTGGCACGCAAATATCTTGCAATGCTGGCTACAACAGCACCATGCAAATGCCTGTTCTCACTTTCAGGTGACATTGTAAACAAGAAGCCGGCAGCATTATCTCCTGCAAATGTAAACAAACTTGTTTGTCTAAGAGATCGGCTGAACAAGAAGTAAGACTGAGTGGACTTGTAGGCTCGAAAGTTTTACATTGTTTTATTTTTGAATGCAGTTATTTTTTGTACATAATTCTACATTTTTAAGTTCAACTTTCATGATAAAGAGATTGCACTACAGTACTTGTATTAAGTGAATTGAAAAATACTATTTCTTTTGTTTTTTACAGTGCAAATATTTATAATAAAATAAATATAAAGTGAGCCCTGTACACTTTGTATTCTGTGTTGTAATTGAAATCAATATATTTGAAAATGTGGTAAACATCCAAAAATATTTAAATAAATGGTATTCTATTATTAACAGCGTGATTAATTGCGATTAATTTTTTTAATTGTGCAATTAATTGTGATTAATTTTTTTAATTGCTTGACAGCCCTAATAGAAACATAATAAATGACAGGCCCCAAACCTTCCATTTTGCACATCACCGGTGTGATGAGGGAACAAAAAATAATGGGATATGCTAGCCCAGATTAGTAGTGTGCACATTTGCTACCAACGCACAGCAGTCATTACTAGCAGCCACATGCATGTTCTATATGAATATTTAGATAAGCATTTTTTTTGTTTGTTACTTCACCTGGGTGAAGAGGAGGGGGTTAAAGGGTGAAAGCTGAAGTGTGGCGACTCAGCATAGCATTCCAATCCTTACCTTCACTTTCCTATAGAGCTACAGTAAGATAAATAGAGCAATATCCATATTTTACAGTCTATAAAATCCCAATCCTCTTTAAAAAAAAACCAACCCTTATGTGTAATGCATACACTTTCTAGCTTATTTATTAACATATCTTTATGCAAAATGTATATAGATAGGACATTTAGTTTTAGGTGTAAACCAATATTTACTTCTGGAAGCCACTCAAGTGTGTGTGTTTGTGGAGGGGAGGGGGTATGAAAGGAATCAGCCTTACCCGCAAATAGTCTGCAAGATGGGGGAAAAAATCACAGGTTTGTAAAAAATACCCCTCCAACATCATCACAATTAAAAGCTTAATCAGAGATGTGGAAGTTTAAATATGCATGGGGATTGATCTACCATCTCTAGAACAGAATCTATATAGGATATAGAAAAGAGATGAGTAACTTGGACATGGGGGTTATTTGGGAAGGATCGTTAGAATGGCATCTCCTTTGTCTGCCTTGTGTAATTAGGTTGCATGCTTTTCTGTCTCTCACTGTGTGTTTGTACAATGCTTAACACAATGGGGACCGTTATCTTGGTTGGGACCTCCAGCTGCTAATGTCATATAAGTAAAAATAAGAGCGCTACCCATTTCCTGAGATTTCTGACACTTTTGCTTCTGAGCATTTCAGGTTTTCTCCTGGGATTTTGGCACGTCAAGCTCTGCTCCTCAGAGCTAAAACAGAACAGAAAATAAAATGATCAAAGCTAACCCCCCAGATACAGACACCCTCGGACTTATAGGATGATTGCATTAGAATTGAGATCTGAACTTTGCAGCTGGCCCCTGACGTTATAGTGGGACTAAATCCAAGCCCTGATTCTGAACTCTTCGAACTGGGGGACAATTTGAATCCGGATCCAAAATTTGCAGCATAGGTCAAAATATTTCAGAACTTTACAATTAAAAAAAATAAAATAAAAAGTTTGGTTTGAATTTGATTCTAAAAGGGGGTAAAAGATTAAGAGAAAGGAGTCAGTGGGGTGGATATTTTTCTTTCCATGTCATCTATCTATCTGTCTGCTGGTGACAACGACTATACAATCTAAGCACCAAATATAGGAATTGTGATTCCCAATGAAATTGTTTTGACCATAATAGACTATGAGGCTCCCCTCTGTTAGGTTCCCTATCTTCCTATCTTATACTGTCTGTGGTTTATATTAATTAATTATTAGTAGTAGTAGTATCTCATTCATCTACACTGAGTCTGAGAAGGCTTCGGAGCAAAGGAGAGCTCTGCGGGGTTCTCAGAAAATGTTTAGATGTGGGCTGGCTCATTTTGATCTTTTCTGGTCAGTCTTTTCACAGCTGACGGTCTTCCACCCTCCTGGGAGCTTGGTCCTCTCAGGGAGGAGTATAGTCATCTCTGAGAGCCAAATATTATTGATATTATTATAATTTTTATATATGTATTTGTATTCTGAAAGCAGCCAAAGGTTCAAATAAAATTCAGGGCCCCATTATGGTGTGCGGAAGAGTATAGAGTTATATGGCCCCTAAATAAGTGGGCCCAAATACAGTGAGAATCTTAGAGAATAAGCCTTCATATGTCTCTGCTTAGGGTCGCCTGCTTTGGATCCCCCCCCAAACCTTATTTTCTCTAAAGTCATTCCTTCCCTTTCCTCTGTTCAACGTTTCCCTTGTCTGGCTACTGAAGCACTGAGCTGAGAGCTCTCCATAGCACAGGGGGCCATCACTGATTTTGAGACCCTTGGATTTAAGGAGATTTCCATGCTTTGGCAGCAGTGTGTAGGTAATTTCCAAGGATTCAGAAGATAGGTGGTATATGTGCAAGTGATTTATAAATAGGGTCTTTAATCTCTACGTTGATTGTACTAAACACCAGATTAGGTTGATTGTTATTTTGAATTAGTCTTGTTATGTGATTAGAGTGGGACTTAGGGATTCACATTAAAATAGCTGCAGCTTAGAAAGGATTCTATACCATGCCAGGCACAAGAGAACCTTTCAAATAGTTAAACTTTGGGTTTTTGCTGAAACCTTGTGTTCTCACCACCAACATTATAAAGCCTTGTTAGGAGCCTATATATGTTATTTAGCTACTAATTCTTTAGCTCTCCTCTGCATTGAACAGCACTGCTAACAATCCCTTATCATTCATACACCATGCAAATTGCTTGTTTTCCAGGATGCTCTGCATTTGTCACTGTGACACGCTAGACAGACAATTAAGCGAGGGGAAACTTTAATTCGGCTTTTTGGACTGTACTTTAGAATTAAAAAGCACTGCATACATTTACAGATTTTATTTATTGATTTATTTTCATCTACATATGCTATTCAGGATTTCCCCTTATAATTTGTTAGCACTAAGTTCTGTGGTCAGAGGAAGAAAACACTCCTATTAATTACAGCACCCCAGAGGCACTGCCAGTGGGGATGTTATTTAGATAAGATTAAAGTAATCTGTAAGAGTTGTGTGCCCCCGATAAACAGCACTAAAACGCGCCAAGCTCTTAGAGTTTGTTTCTGGAACTCAAGTATCACTGACAGAGTTGGGATCTTGGTAAAGTATTCTGGGTAATAGCTTGCAAATAAGCCTCCCAGTTCCTCACGTTCCGTAAAAGGTGTAGCATTTAATAGAAGGAGCAGAGTTTTCTGCCAAGTTCTTATAGTTGTATCCGGTGTTGATTCTGCATTCTAAATGAAGATGGATCTCCGATAAATTCCACAGAACAAAACAGGACAATTCTTTGGCCAGCTACAGTCTCATGACTGTCACCAGGAATAGATTCAAAGCGTTGTGGTGGTCCTGGGGTTAGAAATCAGATCATTACACTACCACTTGGGCTGAAGGAGAATTCTTCTGAATTTCTGTTTGGCTAATCAGATCACATTGCACAAAGCATCCTATCTACATTTCTGCATATGCAGGGCCTCTGTCTGTGATAATTATTATTCATTATTTATATTACTGCAGCAGCTAGAGATCCCACTGAGAGTGCAGCTGCATTGTGTTAGGCGGTGTACAAACACATCGTAAGACAGTCCCTACCCCCGAGATTTTACAATCTAAATAGACAAGACAGACAGACAGGGAAGAGGAAATGTTGTTACAGGTCTGTCGCATCTTACGCGCATTTAACATGCGCGATTTCGGCTTTGCGTGGTCGGCAAAAACACACACACACACACAAAAAAGAGAAAAATAGCAATTTATGTACTGTGTCTGTAGTGCGGGCGATTCCGCCCGCCATTAAAGTCAATGGGATTTTGGCTATACGCGGTTTTCACTTTACGCGCTGACCGTGGAACGTAACCCCCGCGTAAGATGCGAGAGACCTGTATCCCCATTTTTATAGATGGGGAACTAAGACATTAAATGATTTACTCCAGGTCACACAGAGAACCACATGGCACCCACATCTCTAGAGTCACACTTCAGTGACTTCAATCACAAGACCAGATTTCCCCTTACAGGTAAAAGTAAATGCCTCAATCAAACAGGCAAGAGAGATACATAGTCAACGGTGTGTTTTAAATATATTTACAGCCATGCATTGATCCACCTGGAGACGGTTACTTTCACAACCGGTAAAGATAGTATCTCCATTTGTTTTCAGATGGAAGCTTTGTTTCCCGAGAATATAGCATAATCCGTAAGAAGGTGCAATTTGCCCAGTTCCATCCATGCTTGCAAAGACTTGGCTACTGATCTTTGTGCTTCTTGGCATAAGCTGACTATCAGTTGGATTCAGGAAGCAAACCTCACTTACTACACTATTGTCCAATTAGTTGACATAGAGTGGTTGCCCATAAAATGCCAACATTTGCCACAACACAATAAGTAATATGGTACTACAGTTAGCATTTTATTTGAAGTATAGGAAATAGAACAGTACATCAGATACATGTTAGTGACTGTTGTTAACTAGTGATATTTTAATGATGACCCCTATATTGGTATTTTAGGTCTTCATCAGAAACATCTAGTAGAGCTGGTCTGAACTCAGAATTTCCATTCCGCAGGAAATTCTGATATTTCTAAATTTGTTTTTGTTCTGAATCAGAATGATATATTTTTTAAATATCCTATGAAATTAAATATTCAACAAAATTTGTCATAGGTCAGTTGAAACATTCTGTTTGGATCCAGTCACAGTGTTTCATTCTGATTTTTACTTTTTAAAAATGTTATATTTATCTTATCATTTCTATGATAATATTGTATTAAAATGGTATTCAAAACAAAAAGTAATTTTATAATGAAAAATCTAAACCTTCCATTCAGATAGGGTGAAAAGTTTTGTTTATTTGTTGGTTTTTTCCAAAATGTCATTGAGACCAATATGTTCTTGCAGAAAATTTTGATATTGACAAAACAACATTTTTCTGTGGAAAAAACAGTTCTATTATGTCGCATTGGCGTTTGCAGCAGACGTGATCCAGCACTACTTTTGCCCATTTCTCTGTTATTTTATGGCAGTTCCCATGTTCTTAAATCATAATGTGAAAAGGCAAATTCTGCAAAGAATATTTCCCTAAACCATAAATAAAACCTTCTGTAAACAGGTCTATGTAATCTTCTGAGTTTCAAGATAGTTCCCATTGTCTTCTTCCCCTGGCTACAGTTCATTACAAAATACAGCAATGACTCTCATGTTTCATTATTTATTATGTCCAGTGCTACTGGTAGATGCAACATGCAATTTCAGACATCCAGCCTCAGAGATTTATGAGATAATGCAGTCCGCCTATTTATGAGTGGGTTTGGTGATGGGTGATGCTCAAATAAAGAATGAGTTGCTATGTTTGGTATCCACCAGATAGCAGGATCATGCTGCAGGAGAAAAAAAAAATCTACACCTGCTCCATGTAAAAACATAGGGCCAAACCTTGGAGTCTTCAGTCTTTTCTCTGGGAAAGCTCCCTGGGAATGCTCTTTTGTTATGTAAAGGCTGAGTGAAAATGGAGTAAGAGCTTCAGGATTTGGCTCATGCTTCACTTTCTGACCTAGAGATGACATCATCAATTGATGTCAAATAGTTAGTGCAAGGGACAGGAAGTTAGTCCTCCTGGATTTTATACCTGGCTCTGTCACAGACTTTATTACCTTTGGCAAGCCACTTAACCTCTTGTTGCCTCAGTTTCCCCTTGTGCAAACCAGATATCAGAATACATAAATAACCCAAGTCTGTTATAAGGCTCTATTAGTTGCTATTTGTAAAGCTCATTTAGATCCTGGTGGGGAAAAAGATGCCTAAATAGAAAATATTATCTGACAAATAGCTTCTGTGTTTTACCCCAGAGGTGGCTGCATTTCAGTGACAGGTGAAGGGACACCTGTATATTGTGTAAAATTCTTCAATCTAATCATCTGAACAGATTTCCTTTCCCCCGTGTACATCTCTGGGGTATGTTTTGCACTCTTTCTGTGGGGAAACTCCCACTAACATATTTGAAGCGTCCACATGTGTAACACAGTGTAGGCTGACCATGGGCAGGCAAAGCTGCGCGTTAAAGATGCAGGTTCCAAAACAATATACAGCAGGCACATAAAGACCACACTGCCTTTGTCTCAAAAAGTAGGAGGCAAAGCTTGCCAAGCCCGCTCAGAGGTGCCTCTGATGGAACATGCCACAGAGATCCAAAGTTCAGTTCAGAAGGGACAATTCGGATGATAATTTGCAGATCAGCTTGTAAATGTTTGTGATCCTTCTGTGCGAAAGTTACGGGATAAAATGAGTGTAGTTGTAGCCATGTCAGTCTCAGGATATTAGAGAGATGGGGTGGTGGTGGTGGTCTTTCATTGGACAAACTTCTGTTGGTGAGAGAGACAAGCTTTCGAGCTACACAGAGCTCCTCTTCAGGTCCAATAACAGTCGGTCCACTAGCAGGTATTACCACACCCTTGGGACCCCGGTCTCTCTAGATAAAATGAGTCATTCTGCTTCTATACCAGTTCTGTTGTGGGCATTTACTAATGCACGGCCCAGAAATTGATGTGACTGATACATTGGTCAAGAAGGAGCACTGGTCAATATTTTGGCAGCACACTGTAATTTCCCTTAGCTCTTCTCGCATTTATTCCTTAACGGAAGTTTGAAAGCATCCCCCAGTATTGCATAGTAGTTGACATGCTATCCCATGAAGCTCTGTGGCTGCTGCTGCTGGAAAGGTTCACACAGCAATGTGCAATATTGCATCCAAGGCATTGGAGCAGCTGTTCCCCACATGGCTCCTTTATCGGGAAGAGCCATTCTTCTACATGAGAATAAAAGCAAGTTGAAGGTACAATTGTTTACCCCATGGTAGAGCTTTCACTGCAGCACTATGATCTTTGACAAGGTGTAACAAATAGGTGTAAACACGAGAGGAAATGGGAAAAGGAGGAAGTAGATAGCAGGGATAGGAAAAGGTAGATACATAGGCTAAAAGGGCCAGATTGACAAGATGGAGATAGGTGGCTAGGGACATTTCTCAACAGTCCTTAAGTGGGGAAGGTGCCTAACTCGTATTGATTTCAATGGGAGGCAGCCACTGAACCAGTTTAAAAAACTTCCTTGACACCAAATGCATTTGTAGTAGCTAAATACCTTTGTAAATCCAGCCCAAAATGTATTATCCTTAATATGAATAAAAAGGATAAGTAACATAGCCAGCATGATTGTTATTTCCTGGCATGTATGTAGTGCAGATATATATACAGGCATAGATAGATATTTGCATATACTCTACATAGAAAGGGGAGAATTCCCCCAACACGGGATCTGTGGAGGACTGCTGTAAGTGCATACACCCCTTCTTCATCAAATTCCAGTGCAGGATATGTGGTGGGACCAGGGCTGGGCTGAGATGTCAAGGACAGGACGATGAGTCTCCTCAGCACATACTGCTCTCAACAGCCTGGGCTGTTGCCGGCTGTGGAGCAACCCATAGATAGTCCACAGGACGCTTCCATTAATTACAGCCCCCTGAGGCTGGTCTAGTTTATGCCAGAACCATTTCAGACCTCAGAGTAACACAGAATCTTCAGGGCACAAAAATGGCTTAAAAATCTTTTTTTCTCCCCTCACTTCCCTGGGCTGCACCACCTTGCAATCTCTGGACATTTGATACCAAGTTAATGAGAGAGAGAGAGAACTCAAGTTAATGGAAGTTGTGGACAGGAACAGGCCCTTCGACAGTAAGGTAGGAGACAAATATCCCGTGCCTTCCTAAAAATTGGTGTGTGCAGTGGGAAGGGGGATTAGGGGAAGAAAAGAAGATGAATCACCCGGCTAGAGACCTTGTGCAATGCAAGCACGTTCCACACTTTTGTTTCTTAATAAAATCCACACAAAAATCCCCAGGAGACTCAGGGAAGGGAACAGAGAGAGAGCAGGGGCAGCATCATTTTTAATAGGTTCATTCAATTTATGAATGGAGCACATTTTTGTGACAAAACCCTGGGCTTCTTGAGAGGTGAAATAGGTAAAGGAAAATACAGTTTGGGACCATTAATTATGCTTTCTTATTGAGTATATAAATTTGATGTCAAATGGGCCTGGCTGAATGGTATATATTTATTTCAAAAATATCATTTCTGTGAGGCATTGCTGCATCATCCTATTGATTTAGGTATTTTTGTTATTGTGCTTGATGCTTTTATGAAAGGCAGGCTATTAACAAACTAAATTGAAAAACTAGTGAGTCAGACTTTTCTCAGATGATCCTCAGAGCTGCCTGCATGCAGCTTTAAATTGGAAAATACTGTAAAAGACTTATTTTAATGGGACAGTCTCCTCTTTGCAATCCATAAACCTTATTTGTTGTTAAAAAAAAATACAAGATAGAATTCTCATGCTCCAGTGCAAGCCGTCTATTTTCCTCTCCTATCTATAAAAATGTTAATCTTTTCATTTCAAAGGGTCACTATTTTTGACCTTGTTGGACGCTTGTATTAAAATCCCGTGTAAAACAAGGTCTTCTTAAAAGAGCAACACAGAATATTCTGTGCTCATGCAAACAGCAGCCAGGAAGTGGCTGCTCGCTGCTTTCCTTTTCAAACATGGCAGCACCACCAGAGCGAGGGGTGGGTGGATTTGGTTCAGAGGAAGCAAAGAACCAAGGCTGAATATTTGTGGCACCACTTGGGGTTTCCCTCCCCTGGCTCCCCAACTTGAGGGTTTCATGCTGAGTTTCCTGTCCAAGAAAGACAAAAACTCAAAGTGAAATTAATCAAAATGCTAACGTTTCACCTGGTTTCTATGGGGAAGTATGTAGCACTCCATGGCATAGGTCACCTGAAAGGCTTTGGTACCTTAGTGAATGCTAAAGGGTCTCATCCTGTAGCTCTTGCCAACATGACAAAGACAAATTGGTCAACCATATAGCTACCTACTCCATCAGTCCATTGGTGCAAGTCATGAAAAAGGAAGGACAGTGTTGTGATTTGGGGACTAGAGTACAGTTCAGAGGATCTGGGGTCATTTCATGGCTCTGCCACAGTCTGCCTCTGTAACCTGGGGCAGGATGCTGGATCTTTCTGTGCCTCAGTTCCCCACCTGTGAAATGGGGATAATAATTCTGTCTTATCCATTTAGATTGTAAGCTGTTCACAACAGGGGCTGTCTCTTCCCACATCTTTGAACAGTGGCTAGCACAATGGGCTGCTGATCTCAGTGAGGGCCAATAATAGGGCTTCTGGGTTTTTGGTGTTAACCAATAAACACTGATACAACACCCAAAATAAAATAAAATAAAATAAAATAAATGTTTATCCAGTAATCACCAGAAAAACACAGGAGATGGTTACTAACATGTAAGGGCTTGTCTACATGGAGCAGTAATATGGTCTACTAATTGGTCTGTGTAGACTCTGCTGGTATGCAGTAAGTGCTCCCTAGTTTACTTTTTCAATTGCATTTGAAACAGAACTAAGTTAAAGCGCGCTAGAGAACATTACAAAAAGATTACACTTCACAACATATACTTCTGTAATGAGCTGTGTATATAGAATACATTATTCATTACAGTAAAAAGAGAAGCCTCCAAAACGTCCAACTCAAAACTGCTAAAAATAACCTCCCAACGTGAAATTAATAAACTCCAAAAAAATAAAAAAACAGAAGCCCTACCAATAATTATATGAATAATGACTTATTCCATGACCACATCCCAAGTTTTACCAAAGACGAGTACATTTACCATAATTTGGTAGAAAGAGAATGTTTTGCATGTTTCTATTCATTACTTGGGATGGGTGTAATATGCAAACTAGACTTTTCCATCCAGCTCAAAACAATTGTCTTTCTGGGATCTGAAAAAGCTCTCACTTGAAAACAAATTCCCACAGTCCTATGCATGAAAATTTCAGCCGGGCTCAGATGGGAAATTACTGAAATATTGCAGGAGTTCCAGTTTGAGAGGAAGAAATGTCAGACATTTCAGAGGAGAGCCTAGTCTTCTTATGAGATATCCTGCCCAAATTTCCAAGTCATACTGGTTGGGCTTCTGAGTGCTTCTCTGAACCAAACTAATTCTCAAAACTTCACATCACTAGTTGAAAAAATAATATTTTGTGTCACTCACTGTTCTGTATCTGTTATGCTGTGCCTGAACAATAAGAGTCTGCTATACCTTGAAGGGTTTGCCTTTTAATACGGGCTGTAGAGATTTGGGTGTCTGTTTATCAAAGTCCTTTGTCAGGTCCCCATTGATAACTAACATACTTGGGAAGAGCTCCTTCTATTGAGGAAAAGTCTGTAACTCACACTATAGCTTTGGAGGTCTCAGTGATGACCATGGTTATACTTGTTTCATAAAATCATCAATATGTTGGGCTGGAAGGGACCTCTAGAAGTCATCAAGTCCAGCCCCCTGTGCTCTGGCACAGGGGCCTAGACCACCCCTGACAGGTATTTGTCCAACTTGTTTTTAAATGCTTCCAATGACGGAGACGTCACAACCTCCCTTGGAAGCCTGTTCCAGAACTTAACTACCCTGATAGTTAGAAAATTTTCACTAATATCTAACTTAAATCTCCCTTGCGCCAGATTGAGCCTATTACCTCTCGTCCAACCTTCAGTGGACATGGAGAACAGCTGTTCCCTATCCTCTTTATAACAACCCTTAACATATTTGAGGACTGTTGTCCGGTTGCTCCTCAGTCTTTGCTCAAGACTAAACATGCCCAGTTTTTTCCACCTTTCCTCAGAGGTCAGGTTTTCTAAACCTTTTATCATTTTTGTTGCTATCCTCTGGAATCTTTTCAGTTTGTCCACATACTTCCTAAATTGTGGTGCCCACAAATGGACACAATACTCCAGTTGGGGCTTCACAAATGCTGAGTTGGACAATTACCTTCTGTGTTTTACATATATTTTGTTTGCACTTTTATGGTGTCTTTCAGCCAAAGAATTAATAAGTGATTGACACAGGTTAATAAATTAAGCTTCACACCTCCCACGTGGTAGGTAAATATGCTGTAAGAAACAGGCTGGTATGTATATGTAGGACTGCCATTAGTTGGTTCAAATTGGAATGGCCCGACTTTGTGTCATAGGTCCTGTACCTCTAACAGCTGAGGGTGATTCTCCTCTTTCTTAAGATGGATGACCTTATATTTTTGAAGGAGGAAGATTAGTGTTCAGCCCCACTTCCATCATGAAGTTCTGAGTACCCATGGCATAGAATACAGTGACAACTAGCTAGCCCATGAGTTTGTTATTATCCCCACTTTACAGAGGGACAACTTAATATATACAGCCGTCAACGCTTAGGAAGCTGGCCATTTCCCAGGCCAATGTTGCCTGATGACTGGTTTATTACCAAGGTTTCCCCAGGTCTGTGTAGGAATGCTGTGGTCTGTGACCTCTAAAAGAAGAAGTTGACTACAGTTAGTCCTGTTTTTGGCCTTGCCTCACCCTCCCTCAGGCTTTTAGACTCAGTCTGAGGCTTTTCTGGAATTTCTCAGGCCTGCATCCAAAATGTTCGGACGTTCAGTACTGTGACTGGGAAGGAGATCTGGACAGAAGAGTAATAGAGAGATGAATCCAGTTTAGGAAAGAAGAGTGATCTAGAGTCGTTGAGACCCCTTGCTCTCTAGTCACTTAAAATCAGGGAACATAAACATAAATATTTTTGGGAATGCTGATGAGAGGTCTACAGGGCCCAGCTAAGATGAAATGGGGGATCAGAGAGCTTGGAGGAGGGTACAAACACTGTGGAATTTAAGGAGACATCCAGTTGCCCTCCCTAGGAAAACAGAGGGGCTGTCTGTGAAGCTGCATCCTGGGGGGAACAGATTGTGGACATTGACCAGTATTTCATTTGGAGAGGGCGGCACACAGGGAGTGTGTGTGTGGAGTGGGGTGGAGTGGGATGGAGGAATGCAAGGGGCTTCGGATGTGTGCAATAAGCTTGGCCTACAGAGGCTATGAAGTGTGCGACTCTCCAGTATATGTAAATTAGTAACTATGCTTATGAAATTCAATGTAAACTGGACCTCAGGCTTTTTGAGGACCCAGCGCAGGCAAGGCAAGAAGGTCTGTGCAACCCCCATATCAAAAATGAGCCCCTCTACCCTAAACAACTCTCCCCCTTCTGGATCCACTTCCTCCCTCAGCTCCAATGAGCAACAGGTGGGCGAGTAACGGAAGCTCTGAGCTGGGCGTTGGGCGGACCCATACTGCAAAGACATCCAGCTGCCACTCAGAGCTGTGGGGAGCAGGAGATTAGGGAAAATTAGCCCATTCAGTGGACTATCCCTTTAAATAGCAAGGCCAAGGTTAGGGTGATGTGTAAGATTTTATTTTAAAGAGAGGAGGAAGAAGTAGGAATCTAAACTGGACAGGACTCTTTTGTTGAGGGGCATACAGAACTCTTGATTAGAGCTGGTAGAAACATTTCAGGTTGGATATTAGGAAAAACTATTTCACTAGGAGGGTGGTGAAGCACTGGAATGGGTTACCTAGGGAGGTGGTGGAATCTCCATCCTTAGAGGTTTTTAAGGCCTGGCTTGACAAAGTCCTGGCTGGGATGATTTAGTTGGTGTTGGTCCTGCTTTGAGCAGGGGGTTGGACTAGATGACCTCCTGAGATCCCTTCCAACCCTGATATTCTATGATTCTATGATTTTAATCAATTTTCTGAATGAAAAAAAATTGATATTTTTGTCGAAATTCACACATTTTTAAAATGGGTTAATTTTGATTAAATTTTGTTTAGTAACTGCTGCTTCCCTCTCCCCCCAAACAACGTGTTTTGATCATGTCAAAATGCCCCACTTTGATATTTCCTGAATGTAACATGTTGTTTCAAAATGTCTTTCAGAACATTTTGTTTGGGCATTTTCTAAACTAAAAATTCTGGGTTTCCGGTTCAAAACAACTTGTCATTTTGAAATTTCAGCTAATTATAGCTTTAAAAAAAGTTTACAAAAAATGGAAAATTGGTCAAATCAAAACAAAGTGTTTCAAACTTCTCAAAACCAAATGTTTCGCTTGACCTGAACCATAATTTATTTCTGGATTTTCAGTTACCACATTTTTTCTCGTTTTCAACTGTTCATCCCAGTTCAGGATGAGGAAATTTTCAAATCTCAAAAATGTTACAGGATGGGAAAAAAGGGTCCGACCCAGCTCTGGTCCTGAATTGCAGTCTCCTGCTTTAACCACTACCTATTGAAAAAAGGGCAAAGCGTACCTGCTACAAAGCATCTGCCTCTTCTGTAAGGCAATGCTTAGGAAGGAAGTATCCTGCCAAATAGCACAAAGATATTTTAAACAAGGGGAGGTTTTTCTTGATAGGAAATGGAAATAGGAGCCAAGATGAAGTGAAATTCTTTCAGCAGTAGCGCGTTGACCTATAGCACTGTATTACGGGAATTATACTGTACAAGTAAAAGAGAAGAAATCGCTTAAATGGCAGCCTAGCCCCAAGGGAAAACCGACTTCAGTAGTAGACTTTAACTCAATTTCAGCTCCTTTGAGGTCAAATCTACTTCAGTTTTGCTTGGTTTTTACTCTTCCCCTCCTCCCCCCGCTCCCATACTGACATTTATTTTGAATGGCATCCTCACAACTTGTTTAATTTTTTTTTATTCAAGCAAAAAAAAAAAAATGCTCTCCTTCCACCATCCTCTTCTGCTTGAAGATGAAAGGTAACGGCTTCACTCATCTTAAAAGGGAAAGAATAATAATATCTTCCATTTAAATAGTGACTTTCATCCTGAAGGATCCCAAAGCAGATTATATATAAGGCCAAATCCTGGTCTCAGTTACAGGACTATGCATCCAGAGTCATTCCATTGCAATCAACAGCGTTGCGTCGGATTTATCCAGGTCTAAATGACCATAGTATTTGATCTTAAAGAGGTAAAGCTATCATGTCACCCTCTCCTTAATTGTGAAGACAGCAGCTGATGAACAGAACTCAGCATTTCTATATAATCCGCTGGTTAGTTAGTCCTCTCGGTGCCTGATCTGAAGAGGATGTGAGTCTGTTACCATTCTGCAATGAGCAGCTTTCCTTTTTTCTCAAACTGTAACAGTTCAAGCTTTAGCTTAGGAGTTTGCTGGTTCAATCCCCCACATCAGCCCAGATAGCAGCTGTCACGTAAGTGAGCGCTCACCTGGCATTTGAACTGCTGTGGGTCTCAGGGGGTTGGGACAAGTTCCTCTTGACCAGAAGAAGGCCGTAATGCACCGCTGAGTGTGGGTGCTGAGGATCCACCACTGGGCCTGACCCACAGAGGCTATGAGACTGTTACAGCCCCTGCTAGAGAGCTTTGCCTCCATGGCCATGTAACACATGCTAACCGGTAAGTTGCAGTTCAGGGACGGCAGCAAAGAAACACACCATACACAATTGAAACTGTGGGTGGGAGGGGGAATGATCTAGGCAAGATGTATTTCTTAGAAATGATCAGGATTATTGTGACTTTTTTATGAACTTTCATTTCTATTTCTGTCCACATTTCCTGACCATTTCTAGTAATCGTATGACCTGGAAAAGGGGCAGGATGCTCAGGCTAGCATATCTGCTTCTGGAAGGGGTACCATGGGATCCTGGATGGTCGGTGTCATGGTTACAGAACACCTGCACCTCTGAGCTCTTTCTGAGTGCACCCCCACAGGTGTCCGGCCTTGTGCCTTTACCTCTCGGGGATGGAATCCCACCATTCTCCCACTCTTAGACTGGGCCCTGGGCAATAGTGTCCCAAGCAGGCCACTTGGGTTTGGGCCCTCTGGTTCTTCCCTCCAGGAGTCTGTGACCAGAGGTGGATACAATGACGAGCAAGCCTTCTTAAACCAACATACTCTGTATTCAACCACAGGCAAAAAAGCATTTAGAGAAAAACGTATTTAAAACAACAGTCTACATGGCTCACCATCCCATGCCAGTTGTAGTACAGAGCAGCTCTAATTCCGTTACAGTCCGCATCTCGGTCCCATATATCGATTGATCAGGACACCAGCCTAGGACTTAGGCGACCTGGGTTCGATTTCCTTCTCTGCCACAGACTGCCCCCGTGAGCGTGGGCAAGTTACTTAGTCTCTCTGTGCCTCAGTTCCCCTTTTGTAAATACGTTGAGAATAGCACTTCCCTGCCTCTTGGGGGTTTTGTGAAGATAAATACATTACAGATTGTGAAGTGCTTGGAGATCTACTGTTGAAAAGTGCCAATTATTATTCTTACATTAAAGAGCATTTTATGAAGCCTAATATTATACTAGGGCAGTAGGTGAGTAGTGATTGATGCTCCCTTGGAGGTGGATAGGTCACTAGACTGAAAGTGAAGTTCCAGATCCACAAAGGTATTTAGGTTCTTTACTTTCTTTCTCTCTCTTACCCTGAGATCAACATGGCTGCAATAACAGCTGCAAACAATTGAAATAAATGGAAGTTAGGAACCTAAATCGTTTTGTGGATCCGGGACCTAGTGTCTCATCCCAGCTCTACGACTAACCTTACTCAAATCCCTTCACACTGTTCTGTTTCTAATCATTAAGGCTACGATTATGTCAGGGAAGTCACAGAATCCGTAACTTCAGAGACCTCTGTGACTTTTCCACTTCAGCCCCGGGACAGCGGGGATGTAGATGTCAGCTGGGTGGCCCCCCGCAGCTCCCAGCCACTGGCCAGCAGGGGGACCCCAGGGCTCCTATTGCTGCAGGGGTAGGAGTCCCCCGGAGTTCCCAGACACTGAGTGTAGCAGGGGGACCCCACAGCTGCCCAGCCACCATGGGCAGAAGGGACCCTGCAGTTGCTGAGCTGCCATGGGGGGATCTTTCAGCCACGCGGGCAGCGAGGGGACCCCGCAGCTGCCAGGCATCGCGGGCAGTGGGGGGTGGGGGGGGGACCCTGGAGCCCCAGCAGCTGTGGGTGCTGGACCCTCCTCCCTCCCCATTTTGACGGGGATATTTTTAGTAAAATTCAGGGACAGGTCACAGGCGTTCGTGAATTTTTGTTTATTGCCCTTGACCTGTCCATGACTTTTACTAAAAATATTCATGACAAAATCTTAGCCTTACACCATCTTAAATATTGTCTTTTCTATTTACACTGTAAACTCTTGGGGAAAGGAATTGGCTCGTACTGAGCTTTTGGCCAGTGCCTATCATGATGGGGCCTTGCTTTTGGATGGGGCTTAGGTTCCACTGTAATGGAAAGACCTATCTGTTCACCACCACTTCTTCCAGGAGGTTTCCCATCTTCAAACTAGAAAAGCGCAACTCTGCTTTGCTTATAAAACTTGACAAGATCTCAGCCTTGTATGACTATGGCATCTGAGGCCTGGCGTTTCCTATTGCTGTTATACAACCCAAAGGCCAAATATTTGTAGTTGTGAATCTTGAATACTTAAGTCTGGCTGCTGCTCCAGAATTCTTATCTCAACTCCACAAACTCTTGATTTGAGAAATGGTTCTGAACGCCTCCGAAGACCAGGTTTTCTCATGATAAGTCTGTGTAGCCAATGATTTTAATTGATTGTTCATTTATTGTGTGATGTTATGATTAACTAACCTGTTATGTCATATATAATCATTGTATGCTAAATAGAGTTAAATTGTAGGATTAGAGAAATATAAGCTTGATTAAGAGTTAGAAGGGATAAGTATGCATTAAGTATCTAAGTAAGTAGGACTGAAAGGCAAGGCCTATAGGCTGAGGCCTGTAAGATTTTAGCTTAGCCATACTAGTCCATAGGCTTAAGAAATGCTTGACATAAGTAAATGACTAAAGAATGACCCTATACCAAAAGATTACAGGAAAAGGTGTACCAATAGGTGATATTGCAAAAAATTAACAGTAAGAATAATGTTTTGCCTTACAAGATCCCAGGAGTCACATTTTTCTAACACATGCCCTAACCACAGGGTGCACTATGTGCATAAATGTTAATTAGGCATAGTCAGAATCACATTATAAAAAGAGGGTCCCCAGATTAGGAAAAGTGAGCTCCCTATAAATAATAATAGGAGATATACCAATCTCCTAGAACTGGAAGGGACCTTGAAAGGTCATTGAGTCCAGCCCCCTACCTTCACTAGCAGGAACAATTTTTTTTTTGCCCCAGATCCCTAAGTGGCCCTCTCAAGGATTGAACTCACAACCCTAGGTTTAGCAGGCCAACGCTCAAACCACTGAGCTATCCCTCCTCCCCCAGTTTCCTATGGGAAACTCCAGCAGGAACTATTCCTCTACTGATGATCAATCCATGAGAGACCCATCAGACCCTAACACTATTTAGGAGGAGGTGAGTATAACAATATTTGTAACCTGTGTATAGGTCTGTATAGAAGTTCGATATGCTTGGGTAATCATGACTTTAATTGTAACTTTCATAAAACTTGTAAAACAGACTAGACCGTGTGCTTGTAAATGTATGTGTGGTCACTACCCTTTGTCTTTATGTGTTCCTAGAGACTCTAAATCTGAAGCAAATAGCAGAGGTGACTTTCACTCTGTTAAACTTGAAACTGTAGCCACTGTGGAGCCGAAACCATGGTAGTATAATAGCACATTACAAAATTCACTTTAAATAAAATAAAAGGCTACATCTGATACTTTCTTCGGGCCAAACCTAACACACAACATTTCCAAGTGGAAATTAATCCCTATGTCCCCATGGGGTTATCAGGGTTGCCCAGAGTATTATGGGATTAAGCCAGGCTCCACCGCTCTTTTACTTCCTGGTTTGTAAGTAGGAATTTCCCTTCCTAGTTGTGATGTGGTTGAGTAAAGCAGTAAATTCCCAGCTTGCCGTGCTTTGAGTAGGGTGTTGGTTTTTGTCACAATGGGTGGTCTACTTATACCCCCTCCCCCTCCATATGAATGGAACTTTGTTGAATTTGCAGAAAGGTTTGGATCAAGTTCAGTTTGGGATTGGCACAAAAGTTTGAGGGGTTATAAAGGAGGATTTATATGATCCAGGAAAATTGGTTCAGTCATCCCCAGCTATAGATTGTGTGAAATTCACGGTATCATGTAGCTGGCTGCTATATAAATAGATTGTACATTTACAAAGGAAAGGATTAAAACCTTCTTCCTTAACTACATACTGTAATTCATAGCAGGATAACCTTGTAAAGGATCAAATAGTAATGGGGGCAGTAAGGGCTTAGTGCACAGCACAGAAGAATAGCATGGTTTCATGCTTTCTAATGTACAGCCCACAAAGAATGCTGCAGTATGAGTCCTTTCTGAACCCGGGGGCGGATGGGTGGGAGATCATTGGGGTGGGTCTGAATCCTATAAAAGCTTACTCCTGCAAGCCATCTTTTCTATCTATCTTAGGTAGTTATATAGTCCCATATTGCCATAGTATCTGAGTGCCTCTCAATCTTTACCCCCCATGAAGTAGGGCAGTGCTGTTAGCCCCATTGTACAGCTGGGAAAACTGAGGAACAGAAATCTATGTGACTTGCTCAAGGTCATATAGGAAGCGTGTGGAGGAGTAGGGACTTAAACCCAGGTCCTAGATTAATGTTCTCATCACTTGGCCATCTTCTCTCCCATTGAAACCAGTGGGAGCACTCACCTTAATAAGGACCACTCACTCGCATAAGGACTGAAGAATCCATCCTTTTATTAATACTGCAGAGCTTTTATAGCACTTCTGCCAGGTAATGTTCAGAGACTTCCCCCACTCCTGAATGGGTAAATATGCCCCCACCTTGCTTTTCAGCCTCCTTAGTTTGTGATGTTTCACTGCTGGTGGCTTGGTGTCAGTGATTCAAATCCAAAGTCATTTTCTCGTAGCTTCATTGTTTCAGAGTGAAATTGAAGGAGGGACTCCAGCTGTTTATATGCAATATGCAGCAATTATGAAGTTCATTTCCAGAACCCTTCTGTAACTATGGTAACAGGGGTAATGCTGTGAGAAGAAAGGCAGGTTCTACATGTAGTTACAGTAAGCCAAACTTTGGGCTGAATTTTCATCCTTTGATGCATGTGTGGCACTCCCATTGAAACCCCCCGCCACCCCACCCCAGACACTAGCAAAGCAACGTGTTAGCGTAAAGACAACGCAGAGTTTCTTACCATACTTGCATGAGCAAGCTAGTTAGGAGCAGCTATTTATAAAGCAGTGGAGATACAGCACATTGTCAAAATGTGTCATGTTCCCCTCTAGTGGCTGATACACCAGAGGATCGCAGCCGGCTTTCACCACCACCAGTTAACAGAGTTGTCCCTTAATTCTGGCATTTCCTAACTTTTGGGTGCTTCACTTTGACTTTGAAACCTTAGTCATGTTCTTCTACTCCATCCGCCTCTCTCCACGGCCCTTATCCTTGACACCTCTGCATTTCAATCAGGCTGTTTCCTCCTCTTCCTCTATATTGCCTGGGAGCCAGCAGGGGAGCACTGACAGGGCTGGAAAGACAGTGACCCTGCTCTCACTTCTGGTGCCTGGTGCCACAGTGGCCTCAGGAGCAGGAATTGCAGCCCTTGGATGGATTAGGCTCAGTACAGGTGGAATATCTGGAGATTGTAGCTACCCAACTGTATCCTATCTAGCTTATAGGTTTATGCTGCTGCCCATCACCGTGGTATCCGAGCACCTTCCATATAAAACAATATCAACAGCTAAGTCCCTAGCAGACTTCATTGACTTCTCTGCTTGGGATAAGGGATTTTTTGGAGGTGCGGGGAAGGGAGGAAGAGGTTGGTAGATGTTTGGGAATAGAAAATGTTCTTCAAATTGTGAGCATCACTAATGGTAGAAAGGCTTTCTCAAAGAGAAAGACCTTGCAATGTTTCCTGAAGATGGTCGGACTCTGGATTTGCCTTGGAAGACTGTTCCATAGCCAGATCCCTGACAGAGAATGCTTCATCCTGAGCTTTGAGATCTGCATTGTCCAGAAGCGCACAATTGTTGCAGTGGTTCACAAACCAAAATACAGACCTTGATGTAGCTGAGGCTTGAACCATTAATTGCTTTGAAAATCGGAATTAATCAGGCATCAGAAACTGACTGGGAGTCAGTGGGGGATCTTGGATGGTGGGACAGATGTGCCAGTCTCTACTGAGTTCTCAGCAAGTTTCAAACTGAGATTTTTGGAGGCCTATACATTGGCCATATTTGATTTCCCCCCCCATGTGAATAGTATATGGCACATCCCTGGCACCAGAGCAACCCCCAGGTCCAATTTCAAGTCCCACCTCCGAAGCATGGAGGCTCTAGAGTTTCTAAACAAAACACTTGTAAGAATTTTTTAAAATGGAAAACACAATGTATTTTCTCTAATTCCATTCTCAGAAACAGCTCAACCATTTTTTCTAAAACTTTCCCAAAACATTCAGCCTAAGGCAGACCCCCAACATGGCAAATTTCAGCCCAAACCATTAAAGTTTGACAATTCAAAACAGTGTTTTATAATGGAAAGTGTTGCAACCTTAACTATAAACTGTGCTCCCAGATCTGCTTATAATCACTGCCCTCTACTGGTAAGAATCAGAATTGCTCATCAATATGTCATAGATCCCATAATTATAATAACTAACAGAGGTTCTGCTTTAGCTCAGGTGGTTGACCTAGGTGCTACCCCAATGAGATTCTAAATGGTCACAGAGTGCAGTTGGGTGACAACAGTGATCCTCTTATATCATTCATGATGTATCTGGTCATGGATTCACTGCATCCTGTTGTTCATATTCATAATTAATTAATAATTGTTAATCATTTTATAATATTAGCACTCAAAATGTGCTAGACCATGATATAGATAATCACTACCTAAAGGGTTTGCAAAGTATGAGCTAGATTGTGTCTTTAGGCATGGCCCTATTTAACTGGTGGTGCTATCCCACTTCACCCCAGGAATAGCCCTAGGAGATCCCTCTCAAACACAAGTCCTTCCCTGCTGCCTCCTTGCTGTCTTGGGCTTAAACCAGCAGACAAGTCATGTTATAATAGGAGTCACTAGGTTGTGCTGTTATACATAAGTTTAACAAGTTCTTTTTCTTAGTGTGCGAGCACATGCTCAGTTCTTGGATAAGTGCTTGTATTGGTCTTTGATCTGTGATGAATTTTGTTTGGAGCAGCTGTGACAACCATCAAAGGATTTTGCTTTCTGCCTTAGTCTCTCTAATTGGAGTCAGTTCTCCCTGGGAAGTGTGCTTTGGTGTTTGGCCTGAGAGCTTTGAAAGAGGGCATTGGCTAAATGCTGTTTGTAAGCACCTCTGTTCAAGGACTGATTTATATGTGTAAATCAGTGGCTCTCAACCTTTCCAGACTAATGTACCCTTTCAGGAGTCTGATTTGTTTTGTGTACCCCCAAGTTTCACCTCACTTAAAAACTACTTGCTTACAAAATCAGACATAAAAGTACAAGTGTCACAGCACACTATTACTGAAAAATCGCTTCTCATTTTTACCATAACATTATAAAATAAATCAATTGGAATATAAATATTGTACTTACATTTCAGTGTATAGTATATAAAGCAGTATAAACAAGTCATTATCTGTATGAAATTTTAGTTTGTATTGACTTTGCTAGTGCTTTTTATGTAGCCGGTTGTAAAACTAGGCAAATAGCTAGATGAGTTGATGTATGCCCTGGAAGATCTCAACATACCCCCAGGAGTACACATACCCCTGGTTGAGAACCACTGGTGTAAATAAACAAATTGCACTTGACTGTATTTAGTCTCTCGATGTCACTGATTTCTCCACCAAAAGGATGCTGACCTGCCAGGCCCACACATCGGCTAACACCCTGCAGAGGTACAACAGTATGACATGCCCTGAACCAGCTCAGCTTCTCTGCCCAGTGAGCAATGGGGGTGGGTCCCAGATGACTTCAGTGGTAGTCAGGTGCATGTGTAATCAACAGTAGAATTTGGCCTGAGCTGTTGAAAAATACTCAGTAGAAGTATGTGGCCCTTAATAATAATTTACACCCCTTTCAGACAGGGGATGCTGCCTCACTCTCTTGCAAACTCTTGGCCTTTGTTCTTAGTAAGCACCAAAATGCCAGACCTGGCCACACTGGTGTACACTATGGCCTGCACACTGCATGAAAACATACTAACAAATCCTTTATACTCTGTAGTCATTAGCTCCCCTCGGTTAGGATTTGAAGCGGTGTCTTTGGAGTGAGAGCGAACAGCCAGCCCACCCAACGCACACTCAGAAACCATGCCCCCACTCCTTCGCTCAAGGTGGATTACTCCTTGTTGTTGAATATCCAATTATCCTGCATTTTGGCAGGACCTGGATATATGCACACACTGCGCTGTCACCGAGCGGCCCCCACTGAGATCAAGGCCCGTTTTTCTAGACAATATACAAACATATAGACAGTTCCTCTTCGGAAGAGTTTATAGACCAAACAGGCAAAATGGACAAAGGTGGGAAGGCAAAAAGAGGTGAATTGACTTGCCTCAAGTCACATAGTAGGTCATTGGCAGAGCTGTGAGTAGAACCCAGTTGTCCTGAGTACCAATCCAGTGTACTAAGCACTAGACCATGCTACCTATTTTAGAGTGATTGCTTTTACCGCATGCTGATTCTTAGAATGGCCAGGGAGGTCACTGACCCAGGGAAATTCTGCATTTTCCTCTAACATGTATTGCCTTAATTTTTATTATTTATAAGCGCCAACAACATGCCAAATACTTTGTGAGATACAAACCATCAGCAGTCATACAGAGTCAGCCAGCCTCCCACAACGTGGTGGCAGGACATGGAGCACTAGATGCGGTTCCCAGAATATTTGTGCTTGCGATGTCCCGCTCCCTGCCCGGTGGCTTTGGTTGGTGGAGCCACTATCCACAAACCAGTGGCCACTGACTTACTTGGCTCATTGCCATGGACTTCCGCATGGCGGCCATTCCTTCAACCTGCCCCCTTTGCACAGGAGAAGTGAGGTGGAACCACTTGGTTTTGGAGTCCTTGTACCAACCAAAAGGAGTGCAGTTCAAACAGGCATTGACCCTACTGGAGTGGCTAGACTAGCCCTTGTCTCCATTGTATGGAAGACTATGATTTAGGAGCAAGCACCAGAGTCGGAGTGGGAGTGCCAGGTGCTTCAGAACTCTGAACAAGACACCTAGGATCCATCCCATCATATCCCAGGTGGTGGGGAAGAAATAAGCCATGCAGAGAGTACAAAATATATCTTCCTCAGACGGGGTGACCTCCTCACGCCTGGGTGGTGATGAAAAGCACTGTCTCCCAACTGCCAATTCAAAGTCCTCAGATGAGGTGGATCGCATATTCAATTCATTGCACTCTCTCAGCTGTCCCTTGATTCTAAATTGTTTGACTGCTGCTGCTGCTGTCTGACTCCAACCAGTGGGAGGAAAATAAAAGAGAAAGGAAGGGGGGAAAGAATGTCAGAGAAGGGACAGAGAAGGGATTTAATTGAACTGTGCTGTCACAAGCTGTAACATTCAGGGAGCTTTATGATATACAGAGTGGAAATCATTTGCATCTGTTCCTAGGTGCCTCACCTAAATATCTCAAACTATTTTGCTAGTTATCCCTCTGGGAGTTGAATTCTCACCTCTTTAGCTACCCTGGGCTTAGCCAGACTTCTAATCACTTGTACAGACCATTCTGAAAGATGCTTTCCATTGTCCAAGAAACAGCCTAACCTTCACTGCATCAATCCAGGATGCTCATCCCTACTCAGAATATCCTATATCTTACCTGCATCAAATTGCAAAGCTCTCTCCTCTCTTGTGCTCTCTCCCTCATTTTTTATAGCTGCTTTCTAAGTTGCCCCTGCTCCCACGGCACTGTGATGAGTTTTGGATCGTTCACGGTGTTTAAACCTTTCAAGAACATTTTCCACATGGAGAATCCTCTTAAAGTGAATACATCATTGTACATGATTATCCATGCTTAAAGGAACAATCAGCAGAACAATATGTCCCACTCTTAGTGCTGCCAGTGAACCGCACTACACATTTCTTTCTTTTCTTTTCTTTTTTTCTTTTCTTTTTTTCCCCAGTTTGTTGTGTTTTGTCGGTTGGAATAGCTGCTGGGCTGGGAAATGGCTGCTGGGGTCTAATTCACAAACAAACTAAAAAAGTAGGTTCTGATTAGCAAGGGGGAAATTTCACAAGGATCAGAAGATTGGTGTGGTGGCTTCTCCAACCCCCACAATTCAGATGACTCCGTCCCCCGCAATTCAGAAGCTAAACAGGACTTCTCTCTCCTCTTCTGCTTCCCACCTTCCTCAAAGCCATCTCCTCTCCTCATGCCTCCTGATACTTACTAAATCCACCTTTTTACCTTCTCTTTCCCATCCACTCCTTCCCATCCACTCCTCCTGAACCCCCAAACTCTATTCTTTAACTCTATTCTATTCAAGTTCTCATACCATATCCATCACTGTGGCATCTGAACAGCTTCCAGAAATGCATTAAAGACATGGCTAGCATCTGGGGTTCTTTCTCTCTCTCTTCCTCTATAACCTAAACGGGTCCCTTTCCCACTCCTGTTTGTATTTCTCTTACCAGTGTCTCTGGTCTGCAGTTCTCCCTGCTGAGTTTGGGTCATTCCAAGATTTGTCCAGAGATTCTGTCTGGTTCTCACTTCTAAGGGAATCACCTTGTCTTTGTCCATTCTCAGTTCAAACACCACTGAAGAGGATTAATCCTGAAGGGTGTTGGAGTTCTCATGACTCCTACTGAGTCCCAACTCCCATTCCAGCTAATGGGAATTGTGTGTGCTCAGAACTCACACAGGTTCAGGCCCTAAAGATTGATAGTTCATAGGCAGAACAAGGAGTAATGGTTTCAAGTTACAGTGCGGGAGGTCTAGGTTGGATATTAGGAAACATTATTTCATTAGGAGGGTGTGAAGCACTGGAATGGGTTACCTACGGAGGTGGTGGAATCTCCATCCTTAGAGGTTTTTAAGGCCCGGCTTGACAAAGCCATGGCTGGGATGATTTAGTTGGTGTTGGTCCTGCTTTGGTCCTCTTCCAACCCTAAGAACATAAGAACATAAGAGCGGCCATACTGGGTCAGACCAAAGGTCCATCCAGCCCAGTATCCTGTCTACCAACAGTGACCAATGCCAGGTGCCCCACAGGGAGTGAACCTAACAGGTAATGATCAAGTGATCTCTCTCCTGCCATCCTTCTCCACTCTCTGACAAACAGAAGCTAGGGACACCATTCCTTACNATTTATTTATTTGTTTGTTTGTTTGTTTATTTAATGTTTTCCTCAAAAAAATTTCACTCACAAAAATACAATTCCAGGCCTGCTCTGTCATTTTGGATGGCACTATAATACTATTTCAAGTCACTAGATGACACTATCACAGAAAGTCATACAAGTTTTGATTAACTGAATGTACAGGCAGCTAGATCTTGAAGAAAAGCTAGTTGTCAGCTGTGGTGCAGTTAATTTAGAAGGTGAGCCAATCAACAGTAAAAATCTGTTGGCCTGGGACCGTTTGCCTGACATATTTCTTAGGCGTAGAGCTGTTGTTTACAAGAAACACCCAAGAACCACAACATGACATTACAGGGTGTCAAAACATTACTGGAGTTTCTACTCAGCTCGTCTTCACTGCAGTGTTAGCCTGAGTTATCTACTCTCAGGTTAACTCATCTTAAGTTAGCCTAGCTGGAGTGAGAGCAGTCACACTGCAAAACAACACTCAGATAGCACAGAGTGATTGGATTAGGAGCACACGTAGCTGAATCCTCACTGTGTTACTTGGTCGAGATTCAGCCCACACCCCAATGGGCCAGCTAACTTGAGTTTAGAGCACTACTTGAGGTAGCGATTTTTATGTGTGGACAAGAGTTAGGTTGGGGCAATGCTTGAGCTGTATCTCAGGCTAACACCACAGTGAAGACAAGCCTTTAAACTCCAGATTATTATTGTGTTAAGATTTTTTTTTTAAATGCACATACATTTTCCTAAGCAATAGCAACAGCTGTGGTGTGGACATTCATCTCTAAGAATTCCTTCATTATAAGATCCAGATGGTGCAAACCTTTATGCATATGCTTAACTTTACTCACATGAGCAACCCCATTGCTGCCAGCCAGATGTGGTTGGTGAATGGAAATATCAAATTACAAATATGCATTTCATTGATTGATGAAAAAAAACGCCAATCATTAATTTAATGCATGTTTTGACCATCTAGAGAGCTGTTAGCATAACGAAAGAACTGATCAGTAAATAAAATTAGTCCAACAAAATATTTTTAAATGTGATTCAACTAGTTGTAGTTTTGTCTAGTTCCATGTGGCTATCACTATGTCTAGAACAACGGTTCTCAAACTATGGGGTGCGCCTCCCTTCAGTGTGATTTTTTTAAGAGCTCCGGCTGTCGGCCCTGGATGGCTACATGCACACCCAGGAGGCGGAGATAAAGGGGACAGCCAGAGCCCTGCTAACCCGGGGTAACAGCCGGACCCTGTCCACCTGGGCTTGGGCTCTACTCCCCCCCAATCCCTCACCTGGAGGTGATGGGGCTCCAGCTGTCAGTCCCGGGGTGGCAGCAGCAGCGCAGAAGTAAGAGTGGCAATGGGGAGCTAATGTGCTGTGAAAAGCAATATTGACAAATAACACTTTTCATATTAAGGAATAGGAGTGCTTGTGGCACCTTAGAGACTAACAAATTTATTGTAGCATAAGCTTTCGTGGGCTACAGCTCACTTCATCGGATGCATGTAGTGGAAAATACAGAAGGAAGATAGATAGATAGATATACACACATGAAACAATGGATCTTACCATACACATTACTTCTCTGCTGCTGCTCTCTGCTCTGCCTTCAGAGCTGGGCGGTGGTATATGTCCTTGGGGGCGGGGGGCTAAATGACCACAGACAAAGAAGGGGGGCCTGATGAAATAAGTTTGAGAATGACTCGTCTAGACGATGAGTTAGGGGTGCGATTCCACGGCTTGTGTACACGTAACTCCAGGTAGCTCGATGAGAGCCAGCGTGAGTTTAAATCATAGTGTAGCTGCGATCGCACAAGTAGTGGCAGCCTGGCGGAGCCTTGCAGGGTACGTACTCATCTGATTCAGGCAGGTTTGTCAGTTGGCACAGCTCAGCCGTGCTACCGCATCTTTACAACTGCTATTTATATTCACTCAAGCGCTCATCAAGCTGCCACGAGGATGCGTACATGAGTCGGGGAATCATACACCTACTGGTAGTGTAGACACCGCTCATCACAGTGTCTTCACTGCCAAGTTAACTCAAGTTGTAACTTGAGTGGTGTAGCAAGGAGACCTCTTGGCAAAGGGTTCCCTGTTCTTTGCAAAGAACTCTCACCTCAAACCTGACAAATTCACTACACCAAACACATTTCTTACAGGATATTTATCCATGAAGAGTAAAATATAAGGTACTTACAGAAAGCTTGTAACTTNTCACTTTTCATATTGCCTCCCTTACTTCTCTGCTGCTGCTGTCGTGGCGATGCCTTCAGAGCTGGGCACCCAGCTAGCAGCTGCTGCTCTCTGCTCTGCCTTCAGAGCTGGGCGGTGGTATATGTTCTTGGGGGCGGGAGGCTAAACGACCGCAGACAGAAAGAAGGGGGGCCTGATGAAATAAGTTTGAGAATGACTCGTCTAGACGATGAGTTAGGGGTGCTATTCCACGGCTTGTGTACACGTAACTCCAGGTAGCTCGATGAGAGCCAGCGTGAGTTTAAATCGTAGCGTAGCTGCGATCGCACAAGTAGTGGCAGCCTGGCGGAGCCTTGCAGGGTACGTACTCATCTGATTCAGGCAGGTTTGTAAGTTGGCACAGCTCAGCCGTGCTACCGCATCTTTACAACTGCTATTTATATTCACTCAAGCGCTCATCAAGCTGCCACGAGGATGCGTACATGAGTCGGGGAATCATACACCTACTGGTAGTGTAGACACCGCTCATCAGGAGGCGTGTCTTCACTGCCAAGTTAACTCAAGTTGTAACTTGAGTGGTGTAGCAAGGAGACCTCTTGGCAAAGGGTTCCCTGTTCTTTGCAAAGAACTCTCACCTCAAACCTGACAAATTCACTACACCAAACACATTTCTTACAGGATATTTATCCATGAAAAGTAAAATATAAGGTACTTACAGAAAGCTTGTAACTTGTCAAGATTCATAATCATTGTGAGAGGTATGTATGGGTAATATATAAGGAATAATATATTTATACTGAAAGTATGCTTTTTGGCCTTGGAGTGAAAATTAGTCATCAGGGGACAATGTGTCTCAGTGATGACTCATTCAAGCAAGAGGGAATTGTCACCCCTCCCTTGTCAGCCAGCAGGGAATTGCAAGTTTCTACTGTCTACCCTTGCCACATCCCAGAACAGTCAGTGGGAAGCCATCAAAGACAACAACAAATAATCAAAAACCACTTGGAGGTGGAAAAGGAACATTAAAACCAGACAGGGTCTTGCTCCGTCTCTGGATAGAACCCAAAGACTGCTTTCAGGAGGGAGGGAGGAGGGAGAAGCATCCGTGGATCCATTCACTGAGGAAAGGCCCTTGTAGAACGGGGGGCTTTCAGGAACATTTGGCTCTTGGCTCTTGTGAAACCAGCCAGCTCTGCAACGGCCTGAATGCTTGGGGTTTGGGGGAACTGGCTTTATTGAAAAGAAAAGATAACTATGGACAAGTGTAGACCCCGGTTCATGTTTTGTTTTGTGTTGTAGCCATTTGGTTCCATCACTTTCTCTCACTTCTAGTTAAATCTTTATTCTCCCTAAAATGAAAACCCACTTTTGCTTTATTATAAGAGTTTGTAAGTACTGTGTGGTTCACAGGAGCAGTGGTTTAAGATAAAACTGGTAAATTGGGGTACACTGCACCTTTGGGAGCAGAGCATCTGGAATTTCTGCGAGAAGCCAGGGTCAGGGGCTGGCTATCGCAGGGGACTGATTCAAAGGGACTTCGGGATTGGAGTGCACCTATTGTTAACCTGCAAGGCGAAGTCAGGGTTCACACAATCCAGAGGAGAGTGTGTGAGTGACTGAAAGGCTTGGTGGTAAGGAGCTGAGAAAAGACTCCCTCTGGCTGGAGGCAGGGGGTAACAAGGTGACTCACAGTCTGGGGTACCCAAGAACCAGCACGACTTTTGCCCCCAGCTGAAGTCCCAGCCACATACTAAATCCCTTAACTCAAGTGTGAGGGTGCTTTGAAATCAAGTTGGCTGGCCTGTCAGTGGCTTTAGGCTAAACCTCCGGGAAGCACATCATGTCTGCTGCTAACATGTCGTCTCCGTAGTGTGGCTGCATGCTAGTGCCATTCAAATACCACTAGTCCTCAAGAATTCTCCCCTGTCCCCCAACAGGACAAACGAGTTCTCCCACAATTCTCCTGGAAAGAATTAATGGAAAGGCTTAGCTTTCTGCAGTGCAAAGAAGCCTGGGACTCAGTGCTGCACATGACTTTGTGCAGGGCCAGTGTGGACGCAGCAACTCAAATGTTATTTCAGTATGTGGCTGCTGTCACCAAAGCTTGGCTAACTCCAGAGGGGTAACGCAGGCATGGATGACTCTCATTAACTCAGCAATGATGATGTAATCAGAGGGTTCATTTCTAAGTGGGTTTTCAACAGACATGCCAAACCCATGAAAAAAAAACGCAGAAATTGGACTTGTTTTTGGCTTAATTGGCTTGTGAGTTGCTTGTTGGCTAGTTTTTCGCTTGTTGCTTGTTTGGCTTGTAGCTTATTGCTTCTTTTTTTTGATCGGCTCCCGGCAAGCAGGGGCAAGGTGGGGGGAGAGTCAGGGATGCACAGTGGGCCCACCACAGTCCCAGACTGCACACTGGGGGGATCTAGTCACATAGAGTGTTGGGGTTCTTAGGGAGTGGCTTGTTTTGAAATGGGATTAGCTTGAGTTTTGGCTTATTGTGAAAGTCGGGTGCTTACTTACCTTGTGAAAGTTGGCAACGGTGGTTTTCAGGATCAAAACTAAAAGTGAAAGGTCAGCTGGATCCACTGAGTTCTGCCTTTCTATAGCCACTGTTATTTTGTACAGTGTCTGAGTGTACCTCTTTAGTGTATTTATCATTGACCAATACAGGGCTGTCTCATCTTACGCTGGGGTTACATTCCGCGGTCAGCGCCTAAAGTGAAAACCGCGTATAGTCAAAATTACATTGAGTGTAATGGCGGGTGGAATCGCCTGCTCTACAGAAACAGTATTTAATTTTCTCTTTTTTTAATTTTTTTTCTTGTTTTTGCCAACCGCATAAAGCTGAAATCGCACATGTTAAATGCGCCTAAGATGCGACAGACCTGTACTGTAATGTAAGGAAATACTATTACCTCCATTTTATAAATGGGGCACTCGGGCACAGAGAGAATAAATGACTGTCCAATGGTAAGGAGAAATAAGAGAATTGAATCTGACTCTTTTAAGTCTCACAGAAGCACCTTAATCTCTGGACCACCTTTCCTTGCAAGCAGAAGTGGATTTGACTGATATTATACCAAATGAATGGGCAGGAATACTGTAAATTTGTCTCAAAACCACAACCAGGTTTGCTCGATGTTTTGCAAAGCTCCGTTTGTATTTCAGCTCAGCAAACTGTAAACGCCTATAAATAGGTGAAGTAGGCAGAATACTTTTTATATTTTTAAGCAAGCATTTGTGGCAAAGTTTTTCTGAAGTTGAGTAAAGTTCATTTCCCTCTCTTCTTCTTCTTTTTCTTCTTCTTCGTTATTTTTCATTTTCAGTGGACCACTGCAAAAGACCAAATGTATAAAAAAAAACCAGTGCAGCAAGGTACTTAAATACGTGTCTATCTTTTAGCATGGGAGCAATCCCATTAAAGTTCATGAGGCTGCTCACATGCTTAAAGTTAAGCATGTACTGACATGGAGACTTCATGCCAAAATTTGAAGCTAATGGGATTGCTCATGAGTTAAATTACACAAGTACTTAAATGTTTGCAGGACCGGGACCCTAAACTGTTGTGTAATGTTGTTGAGAACCGTTAAACACCAATGCTACACCCCAGAGATAGCTGCAATTCCATGGTGACTGAAGTAATTTCTCTGGCTACTGTTTGGAGGCCTATGGAATCATAAATGTAAGTACATCATTATGATCATTATCATCAATAATAACAAATAACAACAAGTAAAATCTCTTTCAGCAATGAAAAAATACTTAGCCACTGCCCTTCTCATATTAACAAGATTTGATTTTTCTCTCAGAATGAAGGACCTGCACCTGTACCTCTTGCCTCTAGATTTTTCTGTAGGGGTGGAATAGATTCTGAAAACTAGCACTTAGACAACTTTCTCTGAAAGATATTTCCAAATGTCAGCATTTTCTATTACTTTGTCATTGACTTCTAATGTGGTTTCAGAATGATTTGGTCCTTTCATGGGTAAAGAAGAAAAATGAAAATATAAAACAAACTTATCACTCATTATTATGCAGCTTTCGCTTTGCAAAACACAATTTATAGCTAAAAACTCGCCGTTCCTTCTGCTATGCCACTTCAGATGTCCAATGCTAAACAGAAAGTGCTATAAAAACGTCTGCCCTCACTCTAAAAGATTCACATGATTGACAATAAAGTGGAAAACTGTTAAACATGTGACCTGGAGGCTAGTCCCATGGAATATTTATTCCCCCGTGACTGTATTGCTCCGTTTGGTTCATTGTTTATTATAGTCAATTGGGCGTTTCGGCATCTATGCATGTGAGCCAAATCCTGTCGCCTTACTCACATAAGCAGCTGCCTGCAATGGGACCACTTCAGGAGCCAGGCAGCAGAAATTAGCCCACTGTGTAAAGAGCATGCAGTCTTTGGGCCACGCAGTAACTTAACGTTCTGTCTTGAATACGTGGTGGCATGGCACAGCAGAATCCTATGAGCAAACCAGAGAAGTAACTGGCAGTCAGAGTGGCACAGCCTCTCCCCTTCCCATCCCTTGTGGGGAGGAAGAAATGTACATCACCCATGGGGCAGTTTGCTCCCTGCTGTGCACCTGGAAAGGGAAGGGCAAAGTCAGGGTTCCTCCTACTCTGTGTCCCTTCCCCGCCCGTTCACTCATAGGGAAGAGTAACTCTTGGGTTTGTCCTGTAGCCATGTGTGCAGGGCTGAGCAGGGGAATATGGGAGGCTATTCCCCATCTATCTCCCCTGCACAGCTGAGTAAGGGTTCTGCCAATCTAGCAGAAGTGAATATAAACATTAAAGCTGAAAGAATTATGACACTTGAAAGGATTTTAAAAACCGACTGCATTTCTTGCTGCCCAGGCCATTTCTTTACCTTTTGCGTTTTTTTCTCTGATCAGAAACTGAAATACGACTTGCCCAGAAATGAAATCCCCCAAATGGAGCATCCTCAGAAATAGCGGATGAAATATGACATCCTCAAAACGGGATCCTTTTCCGCTGTTGCTGCAAAACTCCACCATGGTTTGGCAAGGAATTGACTACAACACATGTGAAGTACTACGGGCAAAAGGCAGACAATGAGGCAGCTAAGAGAACTCAGCAAGTTTGAAGCTCTGTTAGGTCAAAGGGCAGTGTCTAATGTCCTCGTTTTATACGGTGTATATAATGTTACCCTCTAGTGGCTGGAGGATAAGAGATTCTATGGTAGAACCATTAGATAAGAGTTTAGCTACAGAGTTAGTGATGCACTGATTTAATGAAGGTTTGGGGTGCAATCCAGACCAGTAAGGGGTTGTCTCACCATTTGCCCTACAACTCTGAGTTCCTCTCAAATCTTTGTTACTGTGGCTCCCAACCTGGGATGTTCACAACCAGCCTACATGCAAGCAGGTCACTCCCTGAGCCACTGCATGCTAGACAACCCTAGTTCAGCTGCTCAGATACCAGCAGCCTGGTTACAGCCCCACTCTGGCTTCCACCAGACTTGATTACTACTTGTAGGGTGACCCCAACACAGTCCCAGTCATGAATTTTCCCCAAATTGTGTTTTCTGCAATGTCCAACCCTCTCCTGGGCAGTTCAGAGAAATAATACAGTTTGTTTTAAAGACACTAAAGCACATCACAGCTTATTAACTTAACTGGGATAAATACATCCATTTAGACATACCACTGAATCAGTTTATATTAATAATAAAACACATTTATGAACAAAAGAAGATAGGATTTTAAGTAAACTCAAGTATAAGAGATAAAGTTAGTGAGGGCTACATAAAAATGAAAACTTGCATCTAAAAGTCTAAAATTTAATCTAGCAAGATACATGCTTTGTTTCTCACCTATATTCAGTTTCCAGAAATTTCAACCTCTTTGGTGGAAGGACCCATCTTTCTTAGCTTGCAAGAGTTTTGTTCCCTTATGTCTGTCTAGTGATGGGAATTTCAAAGATGGCTTCACTCTTTGCTTATATCTTCCAAAGTTCAATGACTTTGTTTCAAGAGGCACCTTGTTCTGTCCATCCCTTCCGGTGGGTTTCCCATCCCCTTGTATGTAAATGAAGCTTCCATTGTTTTGCTTCCACCATGCTTAATTTGCATAGGAGACAGGTAAATAGCTACCTTCTCTCCTGGCTGGTAAGGAACCTCTTTCTCCCTGTTCGGCCACAGGCTTTAAAACATAATATCATTAAGCATCCATATTTCCCTACATAGTGTGAATACATACATTTCACAATGATATTCATCACCACTGTGTCATTAGCTTTTAGAAGAAAACTCACTTTATACAATCACATAATACAGTAATATTATGTACAGTCAGTTGATTGAATTGCTTATCACTTGAGGTTCAGACCCCCTGTCTTTTCAGACCAGTAAACCTTTGAAATGGGTTCTTCTGAGGGTTACCCCTCAAAGTAAAGTTTATTCAAACTGTGAGGAAGGCGACATGGAATCTGGTGGTGAAGAAAGCTCTGTGCTTTTTCTTCCTTCAGTTTTTGCTGAAATGAAAATTGTGCTGTTTCCTGCCATCTCCTCTCCCAGCTCTCTTGATGATCCTGTTTACTTCCTAGAGGTAAGTTGAGATAAACACCCATTCCTTTGTTTAGGATAGACCTGTTTAACAACTGTCCCTAACATGACATGTCAGTCATAATTCTAGCATATATCCATAACTCTTAATACCCATAGCATACATACATCACGCAAGAATAGTAATATTCAGTGAGTTATTGGATTTCAAATGATACCTCACAAGGCATACTTTGTACAAAGATTATTACAATAGTGTGTAGGGTGTGACTACAGGGGTGTCACACCACCATCATTGTTGTCACTGGGGATTGAACCAATCCCGCCAGAGCTAAAACGTGGACCTCCTCAGCTGGAGCTAGAGGGCTAAATCCCCTAGAGGGTGATGTTAGGAGAGTCATATCCTCTGTGGAACAATGGGACCAGATTAATGTTGCATTGGCAACTTTAAATAAAACACGGCAAGTTAGTATAACAATCAGCATGAAGGACAAAGGGGACAGAATTAGATGGAGAACATTCTCTTGGAGGAAGGCAGTAGAAGACGATTCCCTAAATACTTGAGTGTCCTTTAAGGACCTGATTCTAATCCTATAGTGTTATTCGGGAGTAATTACTTCTGCTGAAGTCAGGGAGATACACCAGTATAAAAATAGTGTAAGCGAGGGAAGGCAATGAGTACACAAAATTAGTTTTTAACATTATTTTTTCCCACAACCAACCCAGTTCTGCCCATTCAATTGCAAAAATTGCCACAGGATCTTCTCTGATCACAGTTTTTACATCAAGGATTAGCTTCATCTGGTGGCAGCAATTCAGTTTCTGACCAACCAGAAAGAGCATAATCTAGGAATAACCAAGACCATGTGTTTCTGGAAAGTCTTCCACCCGGTTACTTACACAGGGTATCTACTTCTGTGACCGGTACTATAATATCTGTGGACATCACAACCGCTCATAAATTTACCCACACAACACCCTTGTGATGCAGCAAAGGGAAGGGAGGATAAGTGACTTATCCACAGTCAAACACAAAGACTCTAGAAGAACTGGAACTGGAACAAGCGTCTCCTGAATTCTAGTCAAGTGCTTTAACCCCAAGAAAAATCTTCCTCTCTCCAGTGGTGCAAATAGAATTCATTTCTTACCGGTATGCTGCACCGGTGAAAGGGAGGGGGGGCACATGACCTCTCCGCATGACCCCCCCAGGTGACTCCTCATATGACCCCGCCCCCAGCCCGGGGCCCCATGCTTTCCCGCTCCCGTCCCCATGATCCACCCCATGTTACCTGGGGCAGGGGGAGCATTCCCAATGGGTGGGCACGGGCACAGCTGTGTGGGCTGCAAAGAGAAGAGGAAGGCTTGCTCTCTGGAACAATAGCCAGTTCACAGTCGCACCTGCTTTGGGAATTGCCAGCAGAAGAACTTCAAACCAGCTCCCACTGACAGCAAAGAATATATTTTTCAGACACGCTGGCAACCGAGCCCCATGCCGGCAGCCCCAGCCTGGTCCCCAGCCCGTCCATGCATCTGTGTCTCCTGAGTCCTGTTTGGGGTCTGTACAGCAGCCCCCACAGAGGACAGGGCTGGGGGGGCAAGGCTGGGGCGGTACAGCCATACCAAAAGAGCTGCCAGCATGGGGTTCTGCTCCTTTCGCCGCTGCGGTTCCCGGGAGAGCTTTGAACCGCAGAAAGGAGCACAACGTGAGGCCACCAGGCATCCCCACACCGGCAGCTCTGCTGTACAGACCCCAGACAGGAGACGCAGGCACGCAGCTGCGTGGAAGATCTGGGGCGGTACAGCCATGCCGGAGGAGCTGCCGGCCTGGGGCCGCCCAAGGGCCCCACGTTCTGCTCCTCCTGTGTCTTTCCGGTATGCCTTACCGGCTATAAACAGCTGACTGGTACGGCATACTGTACTGTACCGCCCTACTTGCACGGCTGCCTCCCTCCAAAGCTTGCTTGACGTGGAGGATCACAGCACCAGCTGTTATAGAAGCAGAGATGGTTCTGAGAAGGTCATTTCAGACATCCCTTATGCTAATACAAATTGTCCCCGACAGTATGCTTTCTTATACGGCCAGGTTGGTTCCAGCAGCAAAAAGCCCACTCGCATAGGCCACAAAAGCTTCTTCAATACTTAGTGAGCATCATTAAACTGCTCAAGATAGTTAAGACCAAAGCAGACTGTGAAGAACTTCAAAAAGATCTCACAAAATTACGTGATTGGGCAACAAAATGGCAAATGAAATGTAACGTGGATAAATGTAAAGTAATGCACATTGGAAAAAATAACCCCAACTATACATACAATATGATGGGGGCTAATTTAGCTACAACGAATCAGGAAAGAGATCTTGGAGTCATCGTGGAAAGTTCTCTGAAGATGTCTACGCAGTGTGCAGAGGCAGTCAAAAAAGCAAACAGGATGTTAGGAATAATTGAAAAAGGGATAGAGAATAAGATGGAGAATATCTTATTCCCCTTATATAAATCCATGGTACGCCCACATCTTGAATACTGCGTACAGATGTGGTCTCCTCATCTCAAAAAAGATATACTGGCATTAGAAAAAGTTCAGAAAAGGGCAATTAAAGTGATTAGGGCTTTGGAACGGGTGCCATATGAGGAGAGATTAAAGAGGCTAGGACTTTTCAGCTTGGAAAAGAGGAGACTAAGGGGAGATATGATAGAGGTATGTAAAAGCATGAGTGGTGTGGAGAAAGTGAATAAGGAAAAGTTATTTACTTGTTCCCATAATATAAGAACTAGGGGCCACCAAATGAAATTAATGGGCAGCAGGTTTAAAATAAATAAAAGGAAGTTCTTCTTCACACAGCGCATAGTCAACCTGTGGAACTCCTTGCCTGAGGAGGCTGTGAGGGCTAGGACTATAACAGGGTTTAAAAGAGAACTAGATAAATTCATGGAGGTTAAGTCCATTAATGGCTATTAGCCAGGATGGGTAAGGAATGGTGTCTCTCGGCTCTGTTTGTCAGAGGGTGGAGATGGATGGCAGGAGAGAGATCACTTGAACATTACCTGTTAGGTTCACTCCCTGTGGGGCACCTGGCATTGGCCACTGTCGGTAGACAGGATACTGGGCTGGATGGACCTTTGGTCTGACCCAGTATGGCCATTCTTATGTTCTTATACTCTGCTTAAGTGATCCTTTCTTTTCTCCCCATTTGACTGATAAATGGCAGAGCCAGTGATGACTATAACAGCTTAGTTGCTGCATGTCACAGAGCAACTTACATAGACTTCAGTAACCGAATCACTCTGTCATTAAATGAAATTATATTCTTGGCACAGTGCCCTTATTTTCAAAGACTCTCCCATCTATTTCACTTGTGCACTGCTCTTTCGTACTTGGAGATACTTTGGTTGAGTGTCTTGCCTTTTAGGTTATTTATCAGAGAATTACACCATCCCAGTTGAATTATATATCCTAATTGTATTTATTTATTTTTTAAATAATGATCTATGCTGCTTCTCATAAAAAATAATCTTAAAAATAAAATAAAATAAATTCTGCTTCTATCAGTTTCTTTCTCACTGTATTAGCAAATTGTGTTTTCTCTAACAAGATAGAAAAGCCAGTAATATGATAGGAAGTCATTAATACAATATAATCACAGCCTAAGATCAAATTCATCTCCTCTCTCTTTACCTTGTCAAGTGCTTCAATATTTTATGTTGTAATGTGATGACCAGAACTGATCACTGTAATCTAAGTGTGGATCTGACTAATGCATTGTATAATCAAAGATTTCCCTTAGACTTAGATTCGTTTGCATTTTCTTGCTCTTCTTACCGTAGCATGGCATCCGTTAAGAGTTATTATAGTAAAAGTTCAAGTTCTGCCATAGTTTCTAGTCTCAATGTAAAGCCCACCTCTTCCAAGAGGTTTAGAAATGGGATGTTAAAGTTCCCATCAGTGTTGAAATTATTAGGCACATGCATCTTCTATCTCTTACACTGTTTCTCTCTCTCTCTCTCTTTTCTCTCTCTTCTTCCTCTGTTCAAGTTGCATTCACTCAAATTTGTCCTTAGTATTTATTTGGAATGGTACAAAGAGAAAATGTCCTTCTTGCCTCTTCAATTGGGTTATTTTGATCGAACTCTTCAATGAAAACAAAACAGTTAATGCCGGTTAACTTTAAAAAATAAGGGCACGACCTTCCCTCTTTCCCCCAGATGGAGTTCATCCAGGTGAGATGTGAGGCACATTGGCAGGGCAGTGTGGAAGGGAAGCATGGGCTATCACTATTCATGTTGTAGTTGCTCTGTGGATAAACAGAGGATCCTGTCTCTAGAGCAGTCAGCTGAGCATCTTTCACAAGCACCAAATTCACCTTAAAAGGCACAAAAATAAAATTAAAAAAAGGCAAGAGTTTAAACCAGGGATTGACCCCTAAGTTTTCCAAGCCCCCGGCTGGTTTTTCTGATTGGATCCCTACAATCAACCCTCCCTTTGGAAATCCAGGGTGGTGATTACATCCCTGCTTTAAACTCTCACCTCTTTCATGTTAAGGCAAATTTAGTGCTGGTGACTGCCCATGTGAAATTGTACTAGTCACTAAGGGACAAACTGTGGCCTTTTCTGGGTGTCCATGCTAACACCATTAAATCAGCTACCCACATCATGGAAAGCAGCGTTGTGGAGAGGTAGCCATTACATCCTTTCCCATGCAGGTGAATGAGGATGAGCAACAAATTGTGAAGAATGAGCGGTGCTTGGGCTCCACTCCCCAAGATACTGGTGATAAGAGCCCGATGGGAAATGGATTTCCATTCCATGAAAAGCTTTTCAGATATCGGGAATGTTTCCTTTCCCAAATAGGGACAAAAAAGTCAAAATCTCAAAGATCTTCACAAACCAAGAATCTAGAGAAAATTTTGGTTCCGGTCAATCAGAGCATTTTGTTTCACGTTTCAATCTTTTTTTTTTTTTTTTTTTTACCAGAATTTGCTTACATTTTTCAGTGAAAAGTCATTTGAACTGGAAAACAGGAATTGTTCATTTGGAAACTGTCAAAATAATACTTTTGTGCTATTTCTAATTGTTTTCCCCCCAAAATGTGTTGAGGGTAAAAAAATGTTGAAACCAACCCTTTCCTGTGAACAGTTCCATTCTTCATAAATCAGCATTTTCTGATAAAAAATTGCTTCATCAGAAAATTCTCCATCAGCTCTACTGGCAAATGTAGTTTGGGGGTAGACACTGTGCCAGATATAGCACTGGTGAGGTGAGCCCTCTCTGGTGCATAGGGGGATACTGGACTGCTTAAGAAAACACTGGCCCATACACAAAGCTTGTGGCCAACTCCTGATTTAACTCTTAATTTCTCAGTGTCTCAGTTTGCCATCTGCAAACTGGAGGTGAGAGTAGTACCCTGTTGCACAGGGTTGACATGAGGTAAAGTCCATTATTGTATGTTAAGTGGTTAGGTGTTATGGAGATGAGTGTCACAGAAAAGCCCATAAAAAAGGGAGATGGGAATTGTGCCAGTGACGGGTTCCCCCTGGGGTGCCACCTGGAACTTGGATACCACTGAACCCTCTGAAACACCAGCCTGGGCTCCCTCTCACACGGTGCTGCTGTGATAAGTTGCAAAGCCCTCCAAGCCTGCACTTTCACCAGCATTCACACAGGTAAAGACACACCCAGCTGCAGGCCCATGCAGGCTCTCTAACCACCAGCCTCCCAGCCTAGGACTCCAGAGCAGTACTGTCCTGCCCTGGTCAAATCTGGCCAGTATATGGGTTTAACACCTGGTCCACCTCTGCCTCAATGTGAAGAGGACCGTGCACACTTGTGGTAACCAAACTGAGATTTTCCCCAGACACCTTAGTCAAAAGCACACTGGTTTGGATCAAAAATAAAATAAACGTATTAACTACAGAAGGATAGATTTTAAGTGATTATAAGTGATAGCAAACAGATCAAAGCAGATTACCTAGTAAATACTGAGTTTAACATACTAGATAGGTAAGATATGAATTAGCAAATCATAGAAACATAGAATATCAGGGTTGGAAGAGACCTCAGGAGGTCATCTAGTCCAACTCCCTGCTCAAAGCAGGACCAATACCAACTAAATCATCCCAGACAGGGCTTTGTCAAGACAGGCCTTAAAAACCCCTAAAGATGGGGATTTCATCACCTCCCTAGGTAACCCATTCCAGTGCTTCACCACCCTCCTAGCAAAGTAGTTTTTCCTAATATCCAACCTAGACCTCCCCCACTGCAACTTGAGACCATTGCTCCTTGATCTGCCATCTCCCACCACTGAGAACAGCCAAGCTCCATCCTCTTTGGAAACCCCCTTCAGGTAGTTGAAGGCTGCTATCAAATCCCCCCTCACTTCTCTTCTGCAGACTAAATAAGCCCAGTTCCCACAGCCTCTCCTCATAAGTCGTGTGCCCCAGCCCCCTAATCATTTTTGTTGCCCTCCGCTGGACTCTCTTCAATTTATCCACATCCTTTCTGTAGTGGGGGGCCCAAAACTGGACTCAGTACTCCAGATGTGGCCCTGAGAAATTCTCACCCTGAGTGATAAACAGGCTGACAGATTCTTAAGGCACAAGCTGCCTTGGCTTTGCATCTTGGGTTTCCCAAATTTTCATGCACAGGCTAGCAATACCTTAACGTGGGACCATCACTTCCCCCCTGTTCAATCTTTATTCCTCAGGTGTTTCCAGGTGTGTTGTTGTAGGGAGAGTGAGGTACCATCATGATGTCATTGTGACCCTTTTATATCTTCTTCCCATTTGCTGGAAAGCTCTTTTGTTGTGACCTGGGTCAAACAGTCCCCATTGTGTAGTGCTCTCTCTGAGAGGTTTCTATTGTACAATGTTCGGGGCATCATCCTTGTGCTTGTGTGCATTTCCTCAATAAGCCATTAACATTGTTTGGCCTTTTTACTGTTGTACCTGAAAGTCTGCTTGTGAGTGTTTTCAACCTCTCAACATGTTTCAGTAACACATAGCTAGCCAAACTTCATAACTCCACATACAACGATAACACATACAATCCAACGAGATATTACTGTCTAGCAGATCAAGACTTTTATAATGATACCTCACAAGGCGTACTTTGTACAAAACATATCCTAATTACCTGACAGTGGTGAACATTGGGGTACCAGGGTGTCACAATGCCCATTTCTTACTCTGGCAAAACTTCCACTCATGACAATGTGGATTTTGGCAGATGAATGGGAGCAGAATTTGGCCTCATCATAATAATGGGACAGCTCCTTAGCTGGTATAAATCAGCATAGCTCCATTAAAATCAATCAAGCTACATTGATTTACTCCAGCTTAGGACCTTGCCCAATATCTGCATGATTGTCTTCTTTGGGTTCTAGAGATCCATTACTACTCTAACTACACTGTCAATGCTCTTCCCAGTGATGTGTCTGTGTATTACAGATGGGACACCCAATATTTGTGTGTGTGTGTGTGCTTGAAAGAAGAAAAAATGTTTTTTGCATGTAAAGACTAATAATATGGCTCTTTAGAAATTAACTCTGGAAATGTATATAATTTAATTGGAAATAATAATCCTCCCAACTTGTTTTAGTATTTTAGAACCACCCTATAGAATTCTGTAGCCAAGCTATAATTTCCTATTACATTCTATGGATAGTTCAAGAAGCCTATTGAAATGTTTTCATTGTCTATTACATTCTATGGGGCTTTTGTATAAGGGAACATGCCTTTCAAGATGACAATTTCTGTGGTTCTCAGCACAGCACTACTATACTTAATAGCTGAGCTCCAGTGAAATGGCCACAAACCAAGGTATTTCACTACTTAGTCACAATGGCATTTTAGGTTAAACAATCATTGGCTCAGCTGTGAAAAATGAGATAAATTAAAATTATTTTCTTCAGAAGGACCAAGGGCTTGGCAAGTAATATATTGAAGAAATTTCCTGGACATAATGGCTTACATTAATTTTCAACTGCAAAACAATTCCTTCAGCATTATTTGTCAAGGAAGAAAAAAAAACGAAGAATAAAAACACCCTGCTATTTGTGCTATTCATTTCTTGCTGAAATGAGAAACTACATTTTAAAGGGAGGATTAAGAAAGGCATATCAAGAAATATTGCAAAAACTGACTGTAAAGAATTCCAGCTAATTGGTTACCCATTTGCCTTTATCCAAATGTGGTCAGTTTCAGCTAGGATGGCATATAAATAATTTTGTTTATTATTATTATTATTATTTTGTCTATTAACATCTTTTAAAAATAACTTCTATGGAAACTAGTCCATATTCTGCATTAACGTTTTTTTACTCTTGCATTCCTTCTAGTGGCTCAAAGCAGTTGGTAATGGGTTACAGAGACTGTCATTCATGCTGTAGGTACTGGCTTGAACTATTCTACACCAGAATTGATCCAAAATTGTTGTTGTCTTACTCTGACGGCCTTTTTTTACCCTGTGTGAAATGAATTTAGTGGTCTCAGTCCTGTTTCTAGTAATTAAGGGTTGGCAACTGAAGTTAATGGTCTACACCAGCAGAGAATCTGGCTATGGGTGTCCAAAGCAATCACACAATTTGCATTAATTGGGACCTTCATTGGGAGTCTCAGCAAAGTATGAATGGGCATACTTGGAGTTCATCACACAGAAGCAGCTGATCAAAGGAACAGAGAACCTACCTTGTGAGAGGAGACTCAAAGAGCTTGGCTGGTTTAGCCTAACCAGACAAAGGCTAAGGGGAGATATGATTGCTCTCTATACATTTATCAGAGGGATAAATACTAAGGAGAGGGAGCAATTATTTAAGGTAAGTGCCAATGCTGACACAAAAAACAAATAGATATAAACTGTCCATCAACAAGTTTAGGTTTGATATTAGACAAAGGTTTCTAACTATCAGAGAAGTGAAGTTCTGGAACAGCCTTTGAAGGGGAGTAATGGGGGCTAAAAAACTAACTGGCATCAAGACTGAGCTTGATAAGATTACCGAGGGGATGACATTATGAGATACCCTATAGTGGCATATAGTCAATCTGTGACTGCTCATAGCAAATATACCCTACAGCTGGTGATGGGTCACTAAATGGGGAGGCCTCTGAGTTACTACCGAGAATTCTTTCCCAGGTTGTTGGGTCTTGCAGAAATTCTCAGGGTCTAAATGATCACCATATTTGGGGTTGAGAAAGAATTTTTCCCCCGGTCAGATGTCAGAGACCCTGGTTTTTTGGTTGGTTGGTTCATTGTTTTTTTGCCTTCCTCTGTAGCATGGGGCATGGGTCACTTGAAGGTTTCAATTAGAGTAAACAGTGGATTCTCTGTAACTTGAAGTATTTATATCATGATTTTGAGGACTTCAGTAACTCAGCCAGAGGTTAGGGGTCTATTACAAGAGTGGATGGGCGAGGCTCTGTGGCCAGCAATGTTCAGAAGGTCAGACTGTATGACCATGATGGCCCCTTCTGACCTTAAAGTCTATGAGTCTATATGGCCCTGTGTCAGGCTTGGAAAGTCTTGCACTCCTGTACCCTCACCTCTTCTGTACATAAATACAAGACCTCTGTCTCTAGTGGTGTTAATTTTAGCATATTTCATCAACATGAAATGTATTTAATTGTATAAAAATGTATGATTTTAAAAAATCTGCAACACTTAAGGATTTGAATAATTAAATCTACGTTCTCTGGAAAATTTAGCACTCATCCTTGTGAAATCTGCCATAATTAGCAAAATCTTTCTCAGTGAAGGTATCAGCCTTGGTCTTCTCCAGTACACTGCATAAATGTTTTTATATTTCTGTACCAGCAGAGTGAATGACCAACACCATATGGCAAATCCCTAGACAACCAGTGCATCAGGATCTGCACAGACTGCCTGGTGGTTTCTGAATGGAGTATAAGGTGTTGGTTTTGATCCACGGAGTCCTGAATAGCATGAGACAGCTCCATCAGTGTTAGCAAAGTTGGGATTCCTACTGTACATGGGCCATCAGCAGTTCAAGCACCATATCATCGAACCTTCCACGTAGAATGTCTAAGTACTTATATCTCTGGCCACCCATGTACTCTAAGGCTTGCAATGCTGCTAACACCATGGAAGCTGAGGCAGGGTTAGCTACAGTAGTGTAGACAAGCACTTAGGACAACATCATATCTAATGAGTTTATGTCCTGATATGTGTCTGAAGGTCTCAAATTGTCTTTAGGTATTTTGGGCTATTGCCTGGTTTACACACTCATCTCATCCTAGAAAACAATTCAAATAAAGGATTTTTCCTTTATTGGAAAAATGTAACATTTCAGAATTACTCTCCGTTCTGAATGAGACCAAAACGCTGAAATACTGAAAACTTTCAGCAAATGTCAGCCTTTACATTTTCAAATTGGAACCAGAGAAATTCACCATTTTCCACTTAAATGAAACAATTTGACAAGTCACCACAGTATTCTTTTGTGTAAAACATTTTGAAACCAAAAAAAGTCTGTTCAAAATGACATTTTTCATTTTGATTCTTCTGCTCAGAACATCGAAACATTTCATCAGAATTCACATTTTCCCACAGAACATTTCAATGACAGCAAAACTGTATTTTCCAACAGGAAACATTTTTAATGTAAAATATTTTGACAAGCTCTACTCCAAATTCCTTAGTTTTGTATATTTCTTCCTCAAACCATTCACTTTCCATGTGGACATTACTAGAGCTCATTAGAGAAGCAGTGAAACTTAGTGGATGGAGCTTGGGGCTGGCTTCCAGGGATTCCTGAACTCCAATCTCAGCTCTGCCCCCATCTGAGGGCCTGATCCAAAGTCCACTGAAGTCAGCTTAATCAACTCCAGTGGATTTAGATCAGGCCTTTACTTGGGGCAAAGTACTCAGTCTGGGATTGTCAATTAATTTTAAGGGAGTTAGGCACCCAGAGACCATTGACATACAATTTCCTGATTGTTGATATACAACAGGAATTGGACAGTTAACTCCCTTAGGTTCTATTGCAATTCTGCCCCTCACTTTCCCCAGTTTTTAAACAGCCATAAATAATATCATCTGGCTCACAGGCTGTTGTGAGGTTTAAATGGTCAATGTTTGCAGAGTGCTTTGAACATGTAAAGTTTCATATAGGGGCTTATTTTTTAGCATGACTCTCCACTCTAAGGACTGTGGGCCTGACTCATAGTCCCCTGTTGATGTGAGTAAAGGCTGCAGCATTTAGGCCGATGCTGCAAATCTACGTTCATTCTTTCAAACACAGCATGATCTAGATACTAACCCTACAGTGCATCATGCTGGCGGATATTTATACCTTAAGTCCTAAAGATGCGTCACTTCCATATTTTCACGCTGACATCATTTTGACGTTTGCTTTATTGGGTTTAACCTTGCATTGGCCCTCACTTTATTACTCCAATCCGACTTTAACAGAGAGCCCTAATTTACAATGGGGTCTGTCAACCTCTTCTGGAACTGTTTTCATCAGCTTAGGCAGTCATTTGGATTTACACTAGCTAAATGGCTTGATGAAATATAATAATCCACACCACGCGAGCTAAGAAATATCAATTCCTCGTTCATTAGCCTGCCGCGTTATTAGGAGACCCGAAATATGTGCTAGGAGTAGCGGCTACAACACCTGCTAACATTTGTGAAAGGACATGGAATAAAATATGTCCCCTTATGTCACTGCCACAGCTGGGTTTCCTGTGGCTTAATCTGCCCTCTCAGCACGCTGTACCGATTATAAATACAATGCTACTCTCATTGCCAAAGGCCATGGCATATCGTTTGGCACACTGCAACCCTCCAAACAATTTTTTTTCCCTTTGCTTGTTCACCTCAGTCGATCGTGGCTTCAGAAAGCAGCCCTCTGCTACCCGGCATAAGATGATATGTCATTTATAATTGCGCTCGCTTCAAAAAGCTAATGCTTAGCTTAATAAAGTGGAAAGATAGTGAGCCCAGCATCCCGATTCCAAAGCAGCTCAAAGTTGCTGTTGTTATTTGGGTTGCATGGTGCAGGGGGGACGGGAAACAGGTAGAGGTAGAAATAAATAGGTAATAGTGTCTCTGGTGTCCTGGAAAGAGAAAAGAAAGCAGTTCTGCAACAAGTCATGAAATATTAATCACTCTTATTGGAAAAGGCTTTCTTTTTTTTTGGTTGCACTATTTGATGACCTGAAACTCAAAAAAGAGTCCTGCTAAAAGTGGAAACTAAGTCAAATTACAAAGGATGAATATAAACAAATAACACAAGTATGTAGAGACAAAATTAGAAAAGCCAAGGCACAAGATGAGCTTAAATTAGCTAGAGACAGAAAGGATAACAAGAAAACATTCTACAAATACATTAGAAGCAAGAGGAAGACCAAGGACACAGTGAGGCTCTTACTCAGTGAGGGAGTAAAAATGATAACAGAAAATGTGGATATGGCAGAAGTGCTAAATGACTTTTTTTTGTTTCAGTTTTCACCAAAAGGTTAGTAGCGATTGGATGTCTAACATAGTGAATGCCAGTGAAAATGAGGTAGGATCAGAGGCTAAAATAGGGAAAGAACAAGGTAAAAATTACTTAGACAAGTTAGATGTCTTCACGTCACCATGGTGTGATGAAATGCATCCTAGAATACTCAAAGCGCTGACTGAGGAGATATCTGAGCCATTAGCAATTATCCTCAAAAAGTCATGGAAGACGGGAGAGATTCTAGAGGACTGGGAAACGGAAAATATAGTGACAATCTAAAAAAAAAAAAAAAAGGAAATAAGGACAACATAGCATGAGAATTCAGAGCTCTGTGCACTTAGAGTAATTTAGTAACAGAGATTAAATGATCTGGCAAAGATGAAAAGATTAGAGCCTTTTCTAATTTCAGTCTGATCAAACCAAGAAATGGATTGTGTGTATGTGTGTGTGTGTGTGTGTATGTGTGTGTTACGTGAACCAGGGGGGTGTAGTAAACCTGCTGAAATACCCTTCCTTCACAACTGATGTTAACAGAGATGATAACAGGTAATGTAACCATCTATGAGTATTTGAAATTCAAATTCTTGCAGTAGAGAGGAATTGTTGAAGACGGTGCAAGGTGGGAGAAAGCCTGTTCCAAAACCCAATGATATCAGTTGATGAGGGCAGGGGACTGGACTCGATGACCTCTCGAGGTCCCTTCTAGTCCTAGAATCTATGAATTACTCCTACCACATTTGGATGAGGCTCAGAACAGGGTGAACATAGGCAAAAGGAATTTTAAACTGAATATCAAAACAAATGGTCGAGTAACTATGAGCTCCATTAGACTGTGGGAAAGTCTCACAATTAAAATTATGTCAATTCCATTTCAAGAATCATTTAAAACTGAACGAGAGAAGATTCATCAGAATAAACTCTAGGTAATGATTCTTTACTAACAGTTGTTGCACTGCACTTGTTGATCAAATACGTTTTTTCTATCTTTGAATTCCAGGTTTGAACAGAAAGTCTAAGACCCTATTTCTGGCTTTAATTGATCAAACTACTTAAGCACATGCTTAACTATAACAAAGGGCTTCAATTACATTTACTTCAATGGGTTGTAAGCATGTGCTTAAAGTAAGCATGTGTTAAAATGGTTTGGTGAATAGGGAATGGATTTAATCATGCTAAAGATAAGCATGTGCTGAAGTGCTTTGCTGAATTGTATCTGATTTTAATTCAATCATGCCAAGAAATGGTTTATTTTCTGTAACAGACCTTCAAAGATGTAAGGGGAAAAAATCATTTTCACTAATTTAGGAAAAGACATAGAAGAAAAGTAATTCAAATTTTGTCCAGAGTGCATTTCCTGCTTTCACATATATTATTTCTAGCAAATGAATAAAAGATGTATGAACATGTACTTGGAAGATAGAATGTGTATAATGCTTGTGCATTCAGTTTATAAATGTTGTTTAGGAGGTTGATCCAAGTCTAGCATCTATTGAGATTTAAATATAAATTTTACGTCTATGTGTAACATGTTATAATACAATAGAACCTCAGAGTTACGGAAATTGGGAATGGATGCTGTCCGCAATTCTGAAATGTTCCTGACTCTGAACAAAGCACAGTTCAGGCTCCAGCTCCAGCAGCTGACACTCCAGGCCAGGCTTCAGCAGCAGCTGAGCTCCCTCCACAGCTCTGGCAGCTTAATATAATATATGGAGATATACCTATCTCATAGAACTGGAAGGGACCTTGAAAGGTCATTGAGTCCAGTCCCCTGCCTTCACTAGCAGGACCAATTTTTTGCCCCAGATCCCTAAACAGCCCTCTCAAGGATTGAACTCACAACCCTGCGTTTAGCAGGCCACTGCTCAAACCACTGAGCTATCCCTCCCCCTTACAGGGAGCTTCTTTCCCTGGGTGGACTGGGTGAAAACAGTGCATCCCCTCCTGGCAGGGAGGGAGGGGTGAAAGTGGTGCAGACCCCAGCGCTGCTCCTGCTCTGCTGGCTCTGGCTGCCTTGGGCTGGCAGCCCCAGCATTTTCACCTCTTAGCTATAAGTGGCTGCCCCATGGATGGGGGTGGGTGGGGGACAGGCAGCCCAGATATCCCTACTTTTAAGACGCAATACAGGCACAGTACAGTATTTGCTTTTTTTTTTTTTTTTTTGGTCTCTGCTGCTGCCTAATTGGTTACTTCTGGTTTCACATGGTGTCTGGTTGACCAGTCAGTCTGTAACTCTGCTATTCCTATCTTTGAGGTTCTACTGTAGGTTATTTGCAGTGCACAATCTATTAACAATGATTATATTTACACGACTGAAAGGAGCAAAGGGTGAAGAGAGCTGACCTGAGAGAAACACAGGGATTCAATCCAGGACTTCTGAAGGGGACATAAGACATGAGCCCAACCCCCAAAGTATGGAATGTTCAGATCTGAGGGGGGTTTTCGGTGCGTTAGAGAGCAGGAGGGGATACACATGGAATTTGGTTCTGAATCCAGATTCAGACTTCCCCAAAGTTCAATGCTACTGTAACATACACAACTCAATACCAACAGCTGCTTAAAAGAAACCAACTCACTACCTGATCCCTGGGTCCTGATCCTGAGTTAGTGTAAATCAGTGTAGCTCCATTGACTTCAGTCTAGCTAGGTTGATTTACACCAGCTGAGGATCTATCCCTAGAATATCTCCTCCTATCTCCTGTAACTGAGATTGTTGTTGTGTATCTACTTATAAATGAAACAGGGTATTCTACTGAAAATGGTACTTTTTTTTATACGGAAACTGTATAGGCCAGTTTCATCTGCCTGACTGGTCTTCTTATTGTATTTTGTAATATAGGACTAAGAGCCTGATTCCTCTCTCACTTGCTCCAGTTTTACACCACTGTAAATCCTTCATTGGACTCATCTTCAGCTGTTGTCCATCAGTGTTGTTCCATTGATTTCAATGGGAGTTATGCCAGTGCACACAAGCGGAACATCAATCTGTTAATGTCTAAGTCTCTCCTCTAGAAAAATGTATTTTGAAACAGGATTCCACTTACTCTTACTTTTCTACTTTTACTTTCTTAAAAGGAGACTGTCAAGATGAAATCTTGTGTACTTGTAACTTTTTTTGCACCTCACTTAGCTCAGTCAATCAAACTAGACAGATCAGTTTCACTTTCTGGTTCTCACCCACTAGATCTCTGCTGGTCTGTTTGGATTCACAATGCTGCAGGGGAATGAAAAAGCATTTCTATTTTTGCAAAGTGTTGTAAAAATCTTTGGATTAGGAAAGCTATTATTTTTGGCCCAAACTCAGTTAGTGGTAGCACTTTAATGATGTAATCTCACCTGAACCTAATAAAAAAGACAATTTACATTTGTTAGCTTTTCTGGTGATCATTAGAGGCTGCACATCTTGGACATTAGTGTAATGACTTTGGCTCATGTTATTTTATTAAATCTATTTTTAAAGGTCCAGTGTAACCCACTGGTGAGTGTGTGTTCAAGGTTCCCCTCTGTGCCCGATCCACAGAGACTGTGAATCTGCTCTAGTCCCAGCTAGGCTCTTTAGCTCGAGCTATAGCAGCTCACGCTTTTAGCTCTGGCGGTCCCTGGCCCACTACCAGGAGCATCAGCTAACACACTCTAGTAGGCTACTGAAGATTTAAGAAGGCTGATCATTACCAAAGTGTCAATGATATAACGCTATGGAGTGCGTGATCTAATGCTTTGAGAAGACGCTGAGAAGTACGGGCTTTTGTGTTCTACCCCTGGTTTTGCCTTTGTTGCTACTAAACACAACTTCCGCCTACCTCATTTTTCCCATGTGTAAAATGGGGATAATGATACTTATCTATCTCAAAAAAGCATGGTGAGGCTTCATTATCTAGAGCTGCTTTGAGATCCTTAAACAGAAGGCACTGGATAGAGAAAAGCAAATTAATTATTATTATTATACCCCGCTGACTCCTACCAGTACTGATCTTCATTTGGCCCCAAATCATTTCAAAATCTATGTACAAAATGAACCACTCCCATTGTTTTGTAAGCTACCCAGACTACCAGAGCTATCTGAAGCTTGATTCTGCTCTCAGTTACAATGGTGTAGACAGTATCAGGGGGTAGCCGTGTTAGTCTGTATCCACAAAAACAACAAGGAGTCCGGTGGCACCTTAAAGACTAACAGATTTATTTGGGCATAAGACATTGAGTAACTATTTTTTTCCATTGAGTAAATCTGGAGTAACTGCACTGCTGCCAGATGAGCAACTCTGAATCTACACCTCTAAATGTGGGAGAGAATTTGGCTTTTTAACCCCTTGTGAGAGCTGCCTAGAAGCAGCAGATATTAGCAAGGCAGGAACATCACTTTCTGTGTAAACAAGAAAGTGGCTTTGAAGTTCTTGATTTGTGGGGAGAAATTCTGTAGACCTCAGGTCTCCTGGAGTGTGGTCCCGTGGGATACTATGGGGCCCTAATTACCTGGGTAACCTTGGGATTGGAAAATGGGAATCTAGGTGCTGAAGCCAAGCACAAAGCGTCTCCTGCACCTCACTTTACTCAACTGAAATACCCAGCTGTCACTGTTCGGTCCCACAAGCACAGCCAACAGCTTCTCCCTTCAGCCTTCCCTCAAGTGCTATTCAACCAGAAGACTTTACCTTAGAATGTATTTCCTCCTGCTAGTTGTAGTTCTTCTTCCCAGGTGATGCCAGCACATTCTACATCCTCTGTCACTATCCCTGGCCTTCCTCATTTTCTCTTTCCTCCCTCAGGTACCCAATTCAATACTTGATTAACGAGTATAAAAGAGAGAAGGGGGGAAAATCCACTTTGTCCCTCTTTTTTCCTCTTCCATTTCATCTTTCTCTATTACTTTTCACTCTTCACACTCATAAAACAAGAACTAGGGGTCACCAAATGAAATTAGAATAATAGAATAGAATCATAGACTATCAGGGTTGGAAGAGACCTCAGGAAGTCATCTAGTCCAACTCCCTGCTCAAAGCAGGACCAACACCAACTAAATCATCCCAGCCAGAGCTTTGTCAAGGCTGACCTTAAAAACCTCTAAGGAAGGAGATTCCACCACCTCCCTAGGTAACCCATTCCAGTGCTTCACCACCCTCCTAGTGAAAAAGTTTTTCCTAATATCCAACCTAAACCTCCCCCACTGCAACTTGATCCCATTACTCTTTGTTCTATCATCTGGTACCACTGAGAACAGTCTAGATCCATCCTCTTTGGAACCCCCTTTCAGGTAGTTGAAAGCAGCTATCAAATCCCCTCTCATTCTTCTCTTCTGCAGACTAAACAATCCCAGCTTCCTCAGCCTCTCCTCATAACTCATGTGCTCCAGCCCCCTAATCATTTTTGTTGCCCTCTGCTGGACTCTTTCCAATTTTTCCATATCCTTCTTGTAGTGTGGGGCCCAAAACTGGACACAGTACTCCAGGTGAGGCCTCACCAATGCCGAATAGAGGGGAATGATCACGTCCCTCGATATGTTGGCAATGCCCCTACTTATACAGCCCAATATGCCGTTAGCCTTCTTGTCAACAAGGGCACACTGTAAACTCATATCCAGTTTCTTGTCCACTGTAACCCCTAGGTTATTTTCTGCAGAACTGCTGCCTAGCCACTCAGTCCCTAGTCTGTAGCAGTGCATGGGATTCTTCCTTCCTAAGTGCAGGACTCTGCACTTGTCCTTGTTGAATCTCATGAGATTTCTTTTGGCCCAATCCTCTAATTTGTCTAGGAAGCCAGTTTAAAACAAACAAAAGGAAGTATTTCTTCACACAACGCACAGTCAACCTGTGGAACTCCTTGCCAGAGGATGTTGTGAAGAACAAGACTATAACAAGGTTAAAAAAATAACTAGATAAGTTCATGGTGTATAGGTCCATCAATAGCTATTAGACAGGATGGGGAGGGATGCAAAACCATGCTCTGAATTGTCCCTAGCCTCTTTTTGCTAGAAGCTGGGAGTGGGCGAAAGGGGACGGATCACCTGTTCTGTTCATTCCCTCTGAAGCACCTGGCATTGGCCACTGTCGGAAGACAGGATACTGGGCTAGATGGACCATTGTTCTGACCCAGTATGGCTGTTCTTATGCTCTTATGTTATTATGTGTTTCCATTCTGGCCATGAACAGGGGGAAGAGAGGGCATATGAACACATCCATAGACATTTCTTCAGCTCTTGACAGAAGCCCATGCAAATTCCCTTTCAGAGCAAGTGTGTGAGGTGGCGGGCATGTTACACACTGTACCACAAAGCTGCTGTTGGAGCAGTTAGGATAGACTGGTTAGAAACCAATATTCATTGTTTACTCCTGGCTAATATTAGGAGAATTGCCATATTAGAATGAAGATATCCATTATTGACAAAAACTTATCACAGTCACCATGATGGTTAGATTTTTTCAGCTCCTGAGGGAGTTGGATGTATTAATGTGTTGTTGTTGTTGTTGTTGTTATTTTCTGGCCTGGAATTAATTTGATCCATTCTTTAAGAACATGTGTATAACACAACAAAAAAAAAGAGTATTATTGGATTACAAATTGCACTTGTTGTTTTGGGGCGATAAACAGAATGATGAATGCAGTCTTTGTTCAATCACCTTTTTATTCATGAAAGGAAAAACCATGGATTCTAAAACCATTTATCTACATCAGGAGTAAGCCATAAACCTTTCAAAAACACTCCAAGTGATCCAGGAAGGAGCTGCTGATTACTGTCATAACAAAGGGGATTCGATAATGCTAATGACTTTTCTTATGGTAATCAATAACTCAGTGGAAGCTGCATGAATCTTAACAAATCCCTCCTCCCTGAGAAAATAAAAATTGTTAGAGTGCATTCTTGTGAGTGTTCGGTTAAGATAACAGGTAAAGATTAACATACTCTGGTGGATGATGACTTCATGCTAGTGATAACTAAGCCTGACACAAAGTTTGAATGTTTAGAAGTGAGGGTGCTAACCCAAAGATTAGCTGGTCTTTTATCCCACTGTTCTAAAATTCTGAACTCAGTTACAGCCTGGAAATTCTAAGCTTAATTATCTAATGGATAAAGGCCCAGGCTATGACTCAGAATTACTAAATTCAATTCCCAGGTCTGTTACAGATTACCAGCATGATTTGGGGATTTTTTTCAAAAAGATTCAGGGTTCTCCTAACTTTGAGCAGCATCCGCGCTGGTTGAAGTGCCCCAGTCCATCATGGCTAAGGTGAGTCATGGGAGTTGTAGTCTGCCTGAGGACCTTTGCCTATAGAAGAGAAAGGGGGCATGAGGCAAAATAGCAGGTCACAGATTAGTGTCAAAGCAAGCCCCAAAAATCTGCTTAAATTTAGATCAACAAATGGAAACAAAACCTTTTGATTCAGGACTGTCAACATGTTTCATTTAGTCTGAAAATATCCAAATGAAATGTTCTACCATTTCTAAAATGAAATGTAGCTGAAATTTCTGATCCATTTAAAAAAAAAACTTTTTGCCACAGTTCAAGATGAAAACAAATAGTGAAACATCAGAATTTCCCACAGGGTGTAAAATTCCAGTTTTCAGTCAGACCTACTGTTGTGTCAACCTGCTCATTGCTTGCCAGCGTGGGATTGTTTCCTCTTGTACATTTGTTAATGTAACATCCAGCCTAGTTTTAAATATACTACGTGATGGAGGGTTACTCCCTACCCTCTCTACCCTTTATCTGGGAGACAATTACACAGACTAATAGATTTTATTATCATAATGTTGTTCCTGATATTCAGCTTATACTTTCCCTTTCATAACTTCAATCAATCATTCCTAGTTATATGACCTTTTCTTGTAGTAAATCCGTTTTACAAAATTGTCATGAAAATGTGCCAATGCAGGCACAAAATCTACTCGTCCACCTTTCTGACCATGTTACCAATATCTTCCTCCCCTATCAGTAATTACTCACCTTGAATCTAATACAAGTGAAAGGACAGGTAGAATTTTGCCATCCCTGCTTCTTACTTACACCCTTCAAATATTTCTAGGCTGTTACTGTGTCCCCACAATCCCTTCTCATTTGCTCCATTAAATCAGGTACCTCTAAGCAGTGTGATACCTGCCTATGTGACGCACAAGTATGTTACTATCTTGCTAGGCATTTATGGAGGCTCTAGTCTCAAATCTGTCTACTGAGGGGTTTTTTTGCTCCATCCTCTGAAGCAACTGGTTACTGCTGGATATTTGACAGGAATAGACCAGAGGTCTCACCCATTATGGTAATTCCGATGGTCCTATGTCTTAGCAGAGGACTGGGAGCCAGAAACATCATTCTGCCTCAGTTTTCTCTAATGAACTTTGGAAATAATAATGTGTATGGGCCTCATGGATGATGGAGGGGATCCGCAGGTTCTGGTGGCTCCATCAGATGATTATTCCACAGAAAGGGGTAAAACATGAAAGCCTAATCTTAGGGAATCATTGTGGGGTTTCCCTTCCTCCATCTCCTGATTTTTCTTTTTGTGAGAGGACAAGTCATATGATTTTAGCCTCTCTCTCACCCGTGTTTATCAGGAATATTTCCACCGGCATTACAGTAAAGTAAAGCCAGTGTGGGATCAGACATGTAGCTCTTGCTTTTTTCCCCCAACTATTTACCCACTGGTAATGCCATGTGTGGCACTCATTCGGTCCCCATTGCCACAGCCTCTGGAAAACATTATTGTATTTATCCTCACAACACCCCTGTAAGGCAGGGAAGTGCTATTATCCCCATTATGCAGATGGGGAACCGAGGCACAATGAAACTCAGTGACTCACCCAAGAAGGCTTAGGGGAAAGGAGGAACCTGAACTCAGGTCTCCTGATTTCCAGCCTTGTACCTTAACCACCAGACCATCAATCTGCTTTCTACTGCTGGACACCTCTGCCCTGCACCTTTTCAGGAAGCTGAGCTAGTTACTAGGTGAATTAGGTTACCTGGTTACCTGCTGCACTTCTAGTGCGAGGCACAGGCCCCCAGACTGGTTAGTTAGTTCCACCTTGGCCTGTATATATAGTAATGCTGACTCAGTATAACTCCCGCACACTATATTTTCCGTGCCCTTAAAAGTGAGAGGTGTAATAATAAATTGAAATGGTTTTGTGAATAAAACTGTCTTTGGAATTAGCTATTATATCCACATGAATATACCAAAGCAAATTTATGATGATTAATTGTACTACAATGAACACCAAAGCACGTAATAATGATTTGCTACTTATTATAAAGCATTGCCAATATTTTGTACACTCAAGCGACATGATATGCACGAAATCCAATGAAACCCTCTTAAACAAACGAAGGGGAAATGGATGAACTGATCGGTCTTGCAATGCTAAACGTTGCTAAGGACAGTCAGAGGCCTCAGGGATTATTTTTCCCATAGCAAAACCTTGCCAATGTATCTCCCATTAAAGTCAATGGGATGGTGTGTGAGTGAGGCAATAAGAACTCATATACACTTTCACCCAAAGCTCAAACCAAAACTTCCGTTATTATTTCCCCCCAAATATTTATTGGTTTTTGCTAAGGATGGGACCAAGCCTAAACCCTTGAATCCAAACTCCACCAAAGTTTGCTGGTTCAAAATCTAAATCTCATTTTTTTTTAGTTTAAACTTCTCTTTAAAATGTTCACTCATGAATTCATAGATTTTATGGCCCGAAGATACCATAAGACCATCTACTCTGACACCCAGTATAACACAAGCTAGAGAGTTTCACGCAGTTACCCCTGTATTGACTCCAATAACTTTGCACTTGACTAAAGCTTCTTCCAGAAAGGTATCCAGTCCTGATTTGAAGAAAATGAGAGATAGTGAATCCACCACTTCCCTTTGTAGTTTGTTCAAATGGCTAATCAGCCTCACTGTTAAAATTTCATCTCTTTGCAGTCCGGCCTGGCAAGGACCAAGCTGTACTAGCACCATTAAGCTTGATTTCCTGACTCATTCCCAAGAAGAACATACTGTAAATCTTACCAGGAGGCATGTTCTAGTGAGATTTCCACCCTGATGGTGCAAACTCCAGAGGCTTGCACAATTTGGAAATGCTCCAGAGATTTGTGTGCTTTTCCAGCATGAACTTCCAAAACCTTGAACTTGCGAAACATAAGGCCCAATTGTGCCCATTAGGAACAGGAGATCTGGGATAGTATTAGGTCTTAGGGAAGTATAGTGGGCCAGGAAATTCACAGTATGCAAAAGGCAGCATGCCAACTCCTGTTACCTAATTATTGGTCTGTCTGTCCATCATATCTAGACAGCATTAATCCCCACAGTGTCTATGTGGGATTCATGTCCCTTAAGGGAATGCAGGAGTCACATACCTCCCCCAACCCGTCAATCACCCATGGAAGCATTAGCAGGTAGAAGGCGTTGTTCTCTAGTGAACCCGTGCCTGTGTTCTCTGAAGAATAATGGCTTAATAAAAGGAGAGGTTTGTGGCTGACCAGTGCATGGGGGACCTAGGGGTTCCTTGATTGTGATATTGCTTTTGTGGCATTTGGGCAAACAACCCTTTGTCCCATAGGATTATTGGGTGTTCTGGTAGAATCTTCCATATCTGCTTGAACATGGGCTGGTTTGAGTACAATTCATCTGCAAAAAACTAAACTGAGTTATGCTCCCTGTATTGGGTCATTTCTTTGAGTGAATATGTTTTGTTGGTACATAATAAGCTTGGAACACTGATAGACTTTCCAATAAGTAAACAACTCCAGGTGCAGGCCCGCTGCAAACTTCTCCCTTTATTAAGCTGTTATTCTTCAGAGAACACAGACCTTTTGAATTGGGTTTAAAAAAAAAAAAAAAAAAAGAATTAGATAAGTTCATGGAGGATAGGTCCATCGATGGCTATTAGCCAAGATGGTCAGGGACACAACCCCATGCTGTGGGTGTCCCTAAGCCTCTGACTGCTAGGAGCTGGGACTGGACGACAGGGGATAGATCAGTCAATAATTGGCCTGTTCTGTTCAATCTGCCTGAAGCATTGGGCACTGCCATTTTCGGAAGACAGGATACTGGGCTAGATGGACCATTAGTCTGACCCAGTGTGGCCATTTTTATGTTCTTAAAATGGTGGCTGCTGTCCCATGAAGTATAAGGTAGACTATTAGCGTTGATTGTGCACTCCATGCCAAGGTACACGGAATGCCAACATATAACAATGGTGGGGAGCAATTAGGCCCACTGGGTTTAACTAATGGAATTATTGGAGCTATAATGTTTGGTGCCTATTATGGTCTGTATTTTTACACAACACATTCACTGCAGCACGGGAGTGAAAGAACGCAAGTACAAAAGAAAGAAAGATGGGTTTGGGAGATTTTCTACAGCTGATGGAACTTAACATGTCAAGGGAACAAAAAACAAAGGTCAAACCACAGAAAACAAGCAAACTGATTACAACTGAAGGAAATAAATAAATAAAGTAAAACCTTATTCTTGTTCCCCATGGAATTGAATGAAAAACCTGTCCCATCGTATCTGTAGATTGGAGGCTGCTGGGCTTTACAATACCCTACCTTTCTCATCCGGTGCACTTGAGATAAAGTCATTGTGCCTTTCAAATGGAAAGATAAGTAATAGTACTCACAGGCTTGGGAATAGTGGCTTGCCTCAGTATCTGGCCTTGGTAAAACAAAAATGTATTGCAGTTTAGAGAGATAGAGTGGACATGATAATGCAGAGCCAGTTTGTGTGCAGGAATTACAGCTCCCAGCAGGATTAAAAGCCATTTCGAAAATATATATATATATTACTTGTGGACAGTGTGAAATGAGTTGGAGGTCTGTACTCCTATAAGGGTGACTACAGGAACAATAAAAATAAAAGTCATTGAATTCAACACAAATATCTGTGGTACCAGAAAGGCCAAGAACTCAACAGCCATGAAGAACGTATAGTCATGCTTGAGCCAAATTTGCAAGGGAATTGTGGGGAAGGTTAATGTATTAGTCCTTGTTCTCTGACTATATATAGGACTTTAGTCTACAAGGCTGTCAGTTCAGCTCTTTTCATGCCCTGTCCCAGGGAGCTACATCTATAGCTCAGTACTTTTCACGTATGCTTATTTCACTTAAAAAATAGAATGCCTTCTGTGACGGGTTGGTTCACAGAAACCCACTTGGGAGCTGCCAGCTGATGTGCAAAGACTACTTCTGTTTCTATTCTCCCTGCTAGCTCAGTGGTTTCAGCACTCTGTCTTGCTGAAGCCAGACACACCCATCTGCTCCAGCACAGACCCAGAGTCTGAATAACCTGTCTCAAAGCTGCAGGTTTACCTGAGAACAGCTCACAGAAGTCTGCTTGCCCTTAGCACTCAGATGCCCAATTCCCAATGGGGTCTAAACCCAAATAAATCCGTTTTACCCTGTATAAGCTTTATACAGGGTAAACTCATAAATTGTTCGCCCTCTATAACACTGATAGAGAGATATGCACAGCTGTTTGCTCCCCCAGGTATTAATACATACTCTGAGTTAATTAATAAGTAGAAAGTGATTTTATTAAATACAGATAGTAGGATTTAAGTGATTTCAAGTAGTAACAGACAGAACAAAGTAAGTTACCCAGCAAAATAAAATAAAATACGCAAATCTATGTCTAATTACACTAAATATAGATAAGATCCTCACCAGTTCCAAAATGTTCCCTTTTACAGGCTAATCTTCTTTTAGCCTGGGTCCAGCAATCACTCACACCCCCTGTAGTTTTCAGTTTCCTTCAAGTGTCCTGTGGGGGTGGAGAGGCTTCTTCTTTAGCCAGCTGAAGACAAAATGGAGGGGTCTCACACGGGTTTAAATAGACTGTCTCTTGTGGGTGGAGACCCCCTCCTCACCCTCTGTAGAATCCAGTCACAGAATGGAGATTCGGAATCACATGGGCAGGTCACATGCCCAAGCATGACTCAGGACTGCAGGTAGCAGCCATTACCCACATGGTATCTTGCATGTCTCCAGGAAGACTTCTTATGTGGATTGGAGCATTCCAAGATGCATTGTCCCCCGACCGGGCACTTAACCCAGTGAATTCCTTCCTAAAGAGGCTGACCAAATGCCTCACAAACCCCAAGCAAGCAAGCACACAATCCATATTCTTAACCTCAAGTACAAAATGATACATGTGTACAAAAGGGATGAATAGATATAGTAGACCATAACCTTTACAGAGATATGTACCTGACACGGGCAACAAAAAACATATTCCAGTTATGTCATATTCCCACAATGCCTTATGGGAGGTACCGTCACACCTTCACTTAGCTGAAGTGCCCCTTGCTGCACAGGGACATATAGATGAGTTGAATCACTAGGATAAATATAGTTCTATGTTACATAAATAATGGACTCAGTTTTCTGCTTGTGTTAATGAATACAACTCCATTGACTTAAATGGTGTTTCACCCATTTACACGAGCCTATTGTTTCATTTTTACTCAGTTTACAGCTGTTGTTTTTCCAAGTCCTTTATGTTTCCCCTTGTCCTTTTATTGTGGAAGATTCTCCCACTACTTTATCTATTGCCTTTATTGTATATGCTGTTTCCTTTCTCCTTTCCAAACCCACTAACCCTAGTATTTTCCATCTATTTTCAGATGGAAACCCTCCACCCATTGCTGCAATAACTAGAGAAGCAGGGTTTGTAATAAAAGGATGGGCATCAGGAATTCTGGATTCTGTTCCTCATTTTGCCACAGACTCTCGGTATGACACTAGGCAAGTCTCATAACCTCTCTGTGCCTCAGTTTCTCCAGCTATAGAATTTGCAAACATTTTGAGATCCTTAAATGGAATATGTGTTCATTCATACCCAGCCTAAGATTCATTTCTTCAGCATGCCCATAGGAAGTGAGTTAACAATAACATTAGTAATGAAGCAAAATACATATCCTAGTCCTAAAATCCTAATTTCCTACACTGGAAATTAGAAGAAGGTATCTAACTATTTGAGGAATGAGGTTCTGGAACAGTCTCCCAATAGGTGTAGTGGAGGAAAACTACCTGACTAGTTTAAGATGGAGCTTGATACATTTATGAATGGGATACCTGTATATGAAGGGTCTGCTTACAATAGTCTGGGACTGGTCTCAATGATGCATGGAGTCCCTTCCAATCCTAAAATCCTTCATTTATCTGGGCTTCCTAATCCTATCTACTCTGTCTGCATCAATCACATTGCACAGTCATCAACGCATGGAAGGATGGTTTTATAATCAAGACACTGGACAAGGAACCAGGAGGTGTAGGTTCAAGTCTTGACTCTGCAAATGACATCTTGCATAACCTTGGTCAAGCTATTTAATCTCTCTGTGTTTCAGTCCCCGTCTGTAAAATGGGATAATACTTACCTACCTGACAGGGATTTTGTATGGTAAATCCATTCATGTATGTGGGATGTTCAGATAATACTTTCATAAGGTCCACATACGTACTTAGATAAACTGTATTTTTGTATAGCACTGAGCAAATAGGGCTGGCTCTTCCCTTTGACTTCAATGGGCTTTGGATCAGGCCGATAGCCAGCTCTTATCAAATAATACCAGTAAGTTCCTGAATGAATAATAATGGTAATAATAATATCACCCTGCACAAACCTAGAAAAGTATCCAAGCTCCCATTTATGAGTAGATTCTTGAAATTATTGTTGAGATGCACTGTTAGACTCAAGATCAAATAAATCATAACTCGAAATTCTACCTTTTCAGTAAAATTCTCACCTGAAAATGCTATTTTCACCAACAGCACTTTCATGTCCCTCTCCCTAATCATTGAGTTGATTCTGTGTTTTAATAGACTTTCCATAGCTTGCCTAGTTCTTAAATGCTCCTTACCACTTGTAGTAGATATCATGCCATCCTCAGATAGTTGTCAAGGCCTAAATGTCACTGGTTAATAACCCAATGTTAAAAATTTGATTTACTGACATTTTATAACCCAGTCTGTCTGAGTGATGGAGTCCCACAAATTCTTTAGCATGGACTCAAGGCAGGCGGTGTCTGTTTTCTGAATAACAGCTATTGGCAAAAGATTGTCTCTCTCAGAGTAAGTAATGGCCTACCTTTATCACTTCCTCTATACTCTGATGCTATAAAAATCCACATCCACGTTGTACCAACAAAGCCTTATTCATTCACTCTTTGTACTGGGTCCAGCTAATCATGTTTTAAATAGGAGAACTCTGATTCAATCAGTTAACTACTGAAGCCCTTACACAGCTGACCAACTGTCATTTCTCTGATTTAGGAGAAGTTCACATTTATTACCTGACTCTAAGAGGCTATGAAGACAAAATGAAAGAATCTACCAAATTCAGAAGAAGCAGAGAACAGGGGAGAGAGTTCTTGTTTTAATCTATATTGGTGGCTCATGACTTCAAATCCCCTATACAGCAGGAAATAAGGGTAGGTCAAGAGATGGGTAATGGGATATTATTATCATCTTTTTATCATCTTATGATTATTTATTATTAATATTTTAAGTCTACCTATAGGTCCCAATCACAGACCGGGGACCCACTGCTCTAGGCACAGTACAAAGCCATACCAAAAAGATAGTCCCTACCCCATGGTTCTTACAACCTAAGTATGGAGGCTTTCTCCTCTAGGTCACTGGTGGGCATGCAACCCAAGTTGATGCTGTCTGATGGCTCTTAGGAAGCCCATGTGAAATGAGTTGGTGACTCTCAGCCCAGCTCCTAAATGGTGACAAAAAGCACTGCCCCCTTGTTGATTGTCTCATCAGCAAAACCAGGGACTTGAATGGGCCATTGAGTAGGAACCTTGGGCAGGTGTAAGTTGTATTGTTAAGGGACTGTGTGAAAAACTGCAAATGCCAGTGCTCCACAATGCCCGTTCTGAGTACAGTCTTCGCAACTCTCACATTTCTTCAAGGCTCAAGAATGTGTGGGATTCCTGCACTCAGGTGTGGTGAGTTACAAAGTGCCAGGGAAGCAAACTTAGGCCTTGATTCAAGAAAGCAGTTAAGCGGATGCTTATGTCCATCCCTGTTCAGGGGAGCACTTACATATGTGCTTAATTTTAAGCATAACGTAAGCACATGCTATCCTCAATTGGGATGCTTTCCTCAGTTAGGGCCATAGCACTACATTAATTGTTAAGAGAACTATAGTCTATAACCTTTCAACTTTGAACTTTATGAATTTGTTTCTGGAGCTCATTAAATTTTGGCTAGTCTCTATCACACTCTGTAAAGCTCACAGGAGCACTGGTCGTCCATCGCTGATGACGATGATGATATTGTCGCAGTTCTTGTCTATGGCTACGCATATGACTCCGAAGTCCAAACCCTGATGCACAGAGTCGGCAGTACTGAGGGCATGGGAAGTCCGTATCTATGATGTTTGACGATGCAGCTCTGTGGCGCCTTTCATGTGCAGCCTGGATTATTTCTTCGACCCTGCTCAAACCTGTTACATGCTGATCTTGTCAGAAACTGACAGTGAGTCCTGTACTGAGCCATTTGCTCAAGTTCTTTGAGACTAATGCCAGCCCACTGGAGACTGCTCTTCAGATTATCTTTGAAGCGCTTATACGGATGACCCTTCTTTCTTTTGCCCTGACTCAGCTCCCCATACAAGATCTGTTTTGGGTGATGGTGGTCTTCCATTCTGATGACATGTCCAGTCCACCTAAGTTGTGCTCTCAGTAGCATTTCCTCATTGCTGGTTGTGTTTCCTCTCTCAGGGACCTTAATATTGGTCACTCTGTCCTGCCAGCGAATGCTCATCATTGAGTAGAGGGAGCACATGTGAAATTGCTCAAGCTGTTTAATGTAATGTCTATAAAGAGTCCATGTCTCGGATCCATACAGGAGAGATGTTAAAACCACTGCACTGTAGATCTTCAATGTGGTGGAGAGACAAATGTGTTGGTTAAGGACTTTTGTTCAGAGTCGGCCAAGGCCCTGGCTGACTTTGCTAATTCTGGAGGAAATTTCCTTATTAAGGGAACCGTCACTCAAGATGGTGCTACCCAAATAGTTGAACCACACTTTTCAGCTGTGTGCCTTGGATGAAGATGGTTGGCACTGGGACATTGGAATGAGGTGCTGGTTGGAACAAGACCTCTGTCTTCCTGAGACATCAAACCAATCCTGGTGTACCTTTTTCTTTGGCCCCAGCACTGACGTAGCTCTGTTAATAGTCACACCTTTGAACTGGTTCCATTTTTCTGTTGGGTTGCCAGTGATTGGGGGGCATGAAAAAAAGATTGTCATCAAGAGACTGCTGCAACTGCACCTGATAGTTGGTGTGCTTGAGCTTTGCTATGTTGAAGGCTGTTCTGTTGAGCTTGGGGTTCTTGTGCTGTGAGGGGACTATATGCAGGCTGAGCACTGCTCATCTCAATCTGTGGTCTGTCCAGCATTCTGCACCACGCACAGCTCTAATAATTCTGACATGGCGGATGTCTCATTGGCGGGTGATGACACAGTTGATCAGGTGCCATTGTTTGGACCGTAGGTACATCTATGTAATTTTATATGTATCATTTTGCCTGAAGATGGTGTTAGTGATGAGCAGACTCTGTTCTGCACATTTATCCAAGAGGAGGAGTCTGTTGCTGTTCATTTTTCCCACTGCATGTCGTCCTATCACACCTCTCCAGGCATTGCTGTCTCTACCCACTCTAGCATTGAAATCTCCCAGCAGGATGAGATTATCTTATGCAGGGGTTGATCTGATGATGGAGTCCAGGTCAGAATAGAACTGCTCCTTGCTTTCCTCTGTGCTGATCAGTGTAGGCACTGATGACGGTGACATGAGGTAAAGGATTCAGGGGGAATTGAAGTTTCATGAGCCATTCATTCAGGCCAACAGGGAGGTCAGGAAGTTGCTTCAGGAAAGACGTTCTTATTGCAAATCCCACTCCATGGATCCTGTCTTCATCCTCTGCTTTTCCTTTCCAGAAGAAAGTGTATTCGCGTCTTAGCTCACTGATGGAACCTCCTCCGGCCAGCCTAGTCTCACTCGGTGCTGCAATATCAATATTGTAGCGGGCAAGTTCTCTGGAAACAAGAGCTCTTCTTCTCTCAGGCCTTCATGCAGCACCTCTGTCCACAAGGGTGCGGACATTCCATGCTCCAAGAATGAGTCTTTTCTTCTTTATAGTTTTTTAACTGCTGTAGGATGAGCTGCCAGCCCCGGTATTCTGGCAAGATGTTATGGGACTGGCAATGTTTCGGGCACCTTTTCTAGCCCCTTCCCTGAAAAAGGGTGAGCAGTTCTCTACTAAAAATGGCTGCTCAGCCGGCCAAGAAGCTGCCAAACTTCTCCACTGCCCCGGGGACGGAGCTGAAGGGCCACCAGTCTCAAGGCCGCCTACATGCAGGATTGTGGCTATGACTGCCAGTGTTCATCTCCACCTGTCGCTTCTCCATGCCAACATCACATCCGGACATTATATCATCAGGGCTAATGATATAATGTTAATGATGATGAGATTTGATAAGATGCTGTTAATGGGATGAGAGTTGCGAGAAAACCTGTGCGGGAAATTTTTGAGTGAGAAAGCTGTTGTACAGGGGCAGTCCCATTCTTTCGGCTGTGGAAGCCAGATGCCAGCAGCACAAAGGATCGTTATGGCTGGGGACTTGCTTAGCTGCAGTGGGTGACCAGGACAGCCTCAGTGCCTTGTCACGCTCTCCGCACTCCACAGCAAGTTGCTGGTCCCCTTCATGGCTCTTGAATCACACATTGACTTCCTCCGCCCAGTCCACCAGAACAGTCTTTACATGCTAGAGAAAGGCAGTTTCCCTATCTCGCCGAGGGCAAAAGACCCATTACCTGGTTTAGCCTGCTCGTCAAAGCTGTTTACGGGGGTATGGCTGCTGTCATATTCAAACAGCTCCTTGGAGCCACAGCTGAGAGCTGGGTGTAGTTGGGGTCCAAAGTGGATGAACGACTCCCTAAGGAGCACAACGTGTTCCTCCAACAGAGGTACTACCCTTCCCTAGTATCCCCCATCCACCCCTCTCAGCAGCAGCAGCATTATAAGGCAAATATGGCCCATCAGACTAAACCATATATTTAGCATCCCATGAGAGAAAGTTTTCCTTATTGATCACGAGGAGATTTCTCTCCAGACTGCCAGTTGGATCTCCATTTCTCTTTCATTAGTAAATTCATTATGAAAGAGTGATGTATAGGGCTGTGAGACAGACCTGAAACATTTGATGAAATATGGATGCTCATAATGACCTATGCCCATGGAAACCTTGCACAGGTGTCAGTCTGCAATAGACATAAAACAGTACTTCATTCAACTAACCATGTCTCCTAGGTTCAAATAAGAGAAAATAATGCAGAAAAGGGAAAGTTGAAAGAAGCTGTGAGAAAGAGGATTCCCTCCCCCCCCTTTTCTTTTGATTTATCCATCTCCATAAAATGAAAAAGTGCCCATCTTAAGCTGTAAGTGCTGTTGACAATGTTTTGTTGTTGTTTTTAAATGCCAACCAACAAATAACAGATTGTACAGCATAATTTAACCCCATGACAGAGATTAGCCTTTGCAAAGAAATACACTCTCTCCCCAAACTACCAGCCCTCATCCTGCTCCATCTTAAACAAATGCCTAGGCAAATGGATGAAATATAATCATACCAACCAAATGTATCATTAGCTCTATTTTGTAGATGGGGAAACTGAGGCACACCGAGGTCACTGAATAGGCCAGATGTGGGAATAGAGATCTTGTGTCCTCAGTGCCCCACTGCCTACTGGGGCTTTGCAACTTACCCTGAAGTCAAACTGATTTTGGCTCTTTTGGACCAAGGAGAAAGTGAATTCCAAATTAGAAGGTCCCATATGGAGAACATCCTGCCAGCAGTTTCTTTCTAATTTGGCTAAGCCTTAATTTGGCTTTATCGGCTGATTGCACAAGGTGTCTTTCACAGGTGCGCTAGCTGTCTTCTTTCCTGCTTCAGTTGTCACATGTCTCCTATAAACAAGCATGACCCCTGAACACGAAGCCAAGGGTAAGGACCACCTTAGGGGACCCTCTTGATTACTGAGGATGAAAGGTCATTATAAAGTCCTACCAGCCTTACTATAGATTATGTTTTACTAATCTATTAGAGTTCTTTGAAGGGGTCAACAAACATGTGGACAGGGGGGATCCGGTGGACATAGTGTACTTAGATTTCCAGAAAGCCTTTGACAAGGTCCCTCACCAAAGGCTCTTACGTAAATTTAAGTTGTCATGGGATAAGAGGGAAGATCCTTTCATGGATTGAAAACTGGTTAAAAGACAGGGAACAAAGGGTAGGAATAAATGGTAAATTTNAAAGGGCAACTAAAATGATTAGGGCTTTGGAACGGATCCCATATGAGGAGAGATTAAAGAGGCTAGGACTTTTCAGTTTGGAAAAGAGGAGACTAAGGGGGGATATGATAGAGGGATATAAAATCGTGAGTGGTGTGGAGAAAGTGAATAAGGAAAAGTTATTTACTTGTTCCCATAATATAAGAACTAGGGGCCACCAAATGAAATTAATGGGCAGCAGGTTTAAAACAAATAAAAGGAAGTTCTTCTTCACACAGCGCACAGTCAACCTGTGGAACTCCTTGCCTGAAGAGGTTGTAAAGGCTAGGACTATCAGGGTTTAAAAGAGAACTAGATAAATTCATGGAGGTTAAGTCCATTAATGGCTATTGGCCAGGATGGGTAAGGAATGGTGCCCCTAGACTCTGTTTGTCAGAGGGTGGAGATGGATGGCATTAGAGAGATCACTTGATCATTACCTGGTTAGGTTCACTCCCTCTGGGGCACCTGGCATTGGCCACTGTCAGAACACAGGATACTGGGCTGGATGGACCTTTGGTCTGACCCAGTACGGCCATTCTTATGTTCGTATTATAGCAAGACCTTGGCAGCACAGGTGGCCAAGCTGCCCACTAAAACCAGTTGAAACTCAACTACCTCCCTGAACTCGTATGCAAAATGGACATGCTGTATTCAAACCACCTTTGGGGGTAGGTATTCTCCTGAATTTCAGGTTGGCTGTAGATAATAGAGCCATGCCACCCTTTGGTTGATGCTTCTCCTTGTTTCATGCTACAAGCAAATTAAGTTTGTTCTTTTGCTTTTGGGCGTTTTTAGTACTGACAAAAAGTACAAGACAGACAGGTTTGGGGGAAAATCTTTTCTCATTTAGAGTCAGGCCTGTCCTGGAACAGTGGATCCAACTTATCCCTGGATCTAGACCTGGTTCTGCATCAGAATTTCACAGCTGTGGCCTATCTCTATTTCTTATCCATTGAACAGGTATAATGCAGGCAATAGCTGTGCTCACGTCTCCCATTCACACCGGCACGTCATCAGTATGCAGCGCACCTGTTCTGCAGGGATCATCTCTCAAAGCAAGAGGGCAGGTTGGTCTCCAAGCTCATTTGGTCCTCAGCTTCTCTGCTGAGACTGCCAGCAAAGGTGCCAATTAGTGCCAGTTCTGTGATGTGATCCTCGGTGTGGTGCTCACTGGACTGAGACCACCAAGACGATTCAGGGCAATCGCTGAAAGGCCGTCAAATCAGAAAGCAAAGCTTTTTGCAAGCAGATACAAACCTCCGACTTGCAAGTGAGAAAGGTCTGGGGGCAAGGGAATGCAAAGGATGCAAATTAATACTGCCAAATCCTTAGCTGTTGTGATTTGACACCACTCCACTGACTCTGCAGTTACTCTGATTTGTACCAGTTGAGGATCTGGCCAATCAAATGTCAGGGGTCTAATTCTTTGAATCTTGCGTCATCATCAAGTGGATGTGAAATGCTGCCAAACCAGCATGGTAACATTTTAAACCCACTTTCACTCACTTGCCACCAACTGATATCGCTAAATGTTGACCAAAAGTGCAGGGCAGTGGAGAATCATGACCCCGGGGGAGTTAAATAATCCCGTGAGTTGTCTAATTCTGTTAAAAGTTCACTGCTTTATTTCTTTCCTCTGTCTGTTTCCTCTCTATTATTATTTTTTTTATATGGGTATATTGGCGAGGTGTCATGTACATTGCTTTCTGTGGCATGAGGTATTTTACCAGCTGCAGTAAAATTTCCTTAATGTGTTGGCTTTATCTTTTATTAATTATTAATTATTATTATTATTATAAACCAAATTCACAATCTTCACTCCCTTCCCTTCTGAATCCTACTCTGATACTTAGGGGCATGTCTACACTTACCTCCGGAGCGATCGATCCAGCGGGGGTCGATTTATTGTGTCTAGTGAAGACCGGATAAATCGACCGCTGAGCACTCTCCCGTCGACTCTGGTACACCACCGGAGCGAGAAGCACAGGTGGAGTCGATGGGGGAGCGTCAGCAGTTGACCTACCGGAGTGAAAACACTGTGGTGAGTAGATCTAAGTACGTCGACTGCAGCTACATTATTCACATAGCTGAAGTTGTGTAACTTAGATTGACCCCACACACACACACCCAGGGTAGACCAGGCCTTAGAGAGAGAAGGGGAAAAATGACAAATGGCGAATGGAAGCGCCTCCTTTTCCTCTGTGCTCCCTGTGCATATGCAGGATGTGGGGCCTAGGAGAGAAAAATCTTTCAGAGCGTCCTAATCTGTGGAACATGAAGTGGTGCAGTCTCCAGCTCCGTCCTTTAATCACCCTACAGTAGCTATTCCGCATTGGGGCAGCTTCTGGGAGTGTCTGGAGCACGCAGAACTCCGCCATAAAGTAGAGCAGATCATGGGGCTGTTCTTGCATGCACCGAGGGCTGCCCTGACCGCTTAAGTGACTGAGAATTAGGAAGATGCAAGGGTGATTTTATTCTCCTTTCCCCAAGCTGGACTCCAGCTTCTGTGCAGTACCTCCAAAGAGACGCTTTGCTTTGATGTGAAGGGATACCGAGAGGAGTGCATGTGGCAAGCAGAGAGAGACAGCAGAGGAACTGGAGAGGGGTTTCAACATTGGGATAAGGGGTAGGTAAATAGCAAACCTAGCATGGTCATGTGTTCCTGAAAGTCAGAATATCCCTATTTTCAGGGGTCGTCTCATTTCTGAGTGTTTCTGGTGTCCTTCTGGGCCATTAATTAAGTAGGTTTCTGCTGGATCGTTTCCCTTTGCTGAGAACCTCTACAATGAAACTCTATGGATGGAGGAACAGAATCAATGGTGCTGCCACAGGGACCCATGGAGACTCCTGTCATCATCGGTTTGTACTTGAAACAGCATAAAAATGGAAGGTGGTGATTGAGGGTGGGGGACGCGGTTTGAGGATGGACTTGACAGACTTAATCAGAAACATGAAGCATCTATAAGTGGGCTGGTCTACCCCTGGGTCACTCACGCGCTCATGCACACACAGAGAGCTGATATAGATACTCATATCTGCCACATACACGAGTGACAGTGATAAAGAGTTTTCTGCTAGGAACAATTTAGCCAGCAATAAATCAATTGGGTGGGGAGCCGATGTGGGAAGGTGAAGGTACACAATGCCGGGTTATAATTGTGCATAATCAATGCAAACATGCTTGGAAAGAACGTAGCAGAGTCTCACTTAAAAAATGCTTAAATAAAACCCAAAGGTGAAGGCAGAGCCAATGCGATAGGGGTCTGTCAGATAACAGTACAATATCTCGCTGGTGTCATAACAAAAGCGGGGGTGGGGGAAGCTTGGGCTGGCTACAGCAAAGCAATGAAAGAACTTAACAGGTAGATTGCCATAACTCCACACAAGTTCCACCTTCTCCTAGGGCTGATGAATAAATATAAGAACTCTTTAAGGGTATTATGAATTATGGCCAAATCCCAAGGAAGGGAGAATAGGATGTTACCAAGTAACAGACAATTTTTTGCTCATTCTGCTCAGCAAGATAAAGGAGGTATTATAAGAACCATTCTGGGGCAAAACACTTTATAGAATTTAATTTAAAATAATGCAAGCTATGAAATGCAATTGGCCAATTGTCGTATTGGCGTAAACTTAAAGGAAAGGTGCAAACTGGAAGAATAGTTGTTGCAGAGGATCAGTAGACCCAGAAGAATATTATAATATTATAATAGCAGCATGCCCCTTGGAGGGCATGGGGGGGTGGGGGTGGTAGTGAGTTATTGTTAAATTAGGTAGTGCCATTTTAGCAAGGGAAACAGAAATGTAATGTTTGCTAATTGAACTATAAAAATAATAATTACCTTTGATGTAGGGGAAAGCAAAGTCACTCAGCAATGAGCTCTGATTGTATAAATTGAAGCTGTTATCATCATAGTGCAAACTAGATTAGAAGTGAGCCGCTCAAATTACATTTGGATGATACGGAACATACACAAAGCTTTGAATGTTTTCAGTACGTGTGAGAGGGTTTCTTCTTTTTTTGGTTTCCCGTCCCCTCCTCACTGGAGCTGCATCTCCCTGGGAACACAGTATAGACCTTTAACCAGGCCAGCTGCTACCCTGGCATGTTATTGCAGCATGTACTGCTTCCAAACAGGCATGGCTTCTGGGGACTGCTACTTCAGCTCAAATGAACATGCATTTCTTCTGGTCACTACTTTGCTCAGTGGTGTTGTGAGGATGCTGCTAAGATCTGAGGGAGTGGTAAGAGCAGGGCATTGTTTGTTAGGAACCCTGTGCTCAGGGCCTGATAGTAACCGAGACCTGTTGGGAGACTAATTCATTCATGGATACGAAGTGTTTGAGATCCTTGGATGGGGCATGCTAGGCCAAGGCAAATTATTTCCTATCACCCTAGAGTTCAGATGTTTATCCAAAGCTTACTAGGGCCGTCTGAAATTGGTGATGGGTGTGAATTGAAATTCTTGGTCTGTTCACTGCAAAAGTTTGTTAAAGTTCATTCCTAGACGTTGCATTAATGTTAAACCTCCAATTGACTTCAGTAGGTGCAGAGTTAGGTCAACACTGAATCTTTTAGAAAATCCTATCCTAAATCATAGAATCATAGGACTGGAAAGGTCTCTAGTCCATGGCAGGATTAAGTATTAACTAGAACATCCCTGACAGGTGTTTGTCTAACCTGCTTTTAAAAATCTTCAATGATGGAGATTCCACAACCTCCCTAGGCAATTTATTCCAGTGCTTAACCAGCTTCTTTAAATAAGAAGAAACAATAGCATAAGTTCAAGGGACAACTAGGAGGAGGGATTCGAGACTGTAAATTGACATATGTCCATTGAAGTCAATTTACACCAGTTGTGGATTTGCCCCAGTGTTACTAGCTGGCATGTTAAATGTTTCAGATACTACCTCACATAACAATATTAACCTGCTGCTAACATCAGTCATCGTCAATGGGTTGACTTCTCCCTTGTGTCACTTTGGTTGTACTTTCACTCTCACTTGCACATACTCTTGCAAAATCCATCCCTCGATCACTGTTCCCCAGAACAAAGGGCTGTATATTTTCAGGAGAGAGGTGTAAAGATCCTCTGGGGCAAACATTACCTGATCACTTCATTTTTTCCACTTCAGCTTCCAAAACCAGAGAGGCAGCAAAAGGAAGCAAAAAGGGATTTGTTTAAAGATCTGAATGGACAAGATAGCCAAAGATGTGGTGAAGAGAGAGGAGCGGGGGTAGGAAACAAATATGTGAAGCATGACCGAGGGGGGGGAATCATATCATATAAAACATTCCATGGCAGAGATACTGTCCCTTGCAAATTCTTTTTTCTCTCAGTAAATTGAGTAATGTTAAGTACTATTTAGCTTAAAAGAGTTCATCCTAACCAGACTGGATGCTGAAATCTTCCAGTGCAAATGTCATTTGTCAGTTTGCTGAGTGCTCTGACATGACTGATCCTTGAGTACAGCCTGTCGCTGTAATAAGTGGCAGGCTTGTGCTTGTAGCCTAGTTGGGCGCAAGACACATAGTTCTTATTAGAGAGGAAGGTTAGTCATTTATTTGCTTAGGTAAATTAGGTGCCTGACTCCTTCGGAGCCAAATCAGCTGGGAGGAAGAATTTAATCAGAAAAATTTGAATGGTAATTGGGAATTGTTTAAGAAAACTTTATTAGATGCCCCAAAAGCCACTATCCCAGAATCGAGGAAGAAGGCTGTGTTGGTTTAAAAAAAAGATGTGATTTAGAGGGGAAGTGAGTAAATGTAAGAAAGGGGAACTTGATAGTAATTAATGTAAATTAGAAGGTAGGACTTAAAGAAAATTGATAAGGGAAGCAAAGGGACACAAGGCCAGCAGTGTTAAGAACAATAAGGAGGGTTTTTTTAAAAGTATTTTAGGAACAAAAAAATCCTAACAATGGTATTGGTCCATTACTAGATGGAAATGGTAGAATTATTAGTAATACTGTATAAAAGGCAAAAGTGTTCAATAAATATTTCAGTTCTATATTTGGGAGGAAAAACAGATGATGTAATTATATCATATATGAACGTTCTTTCCATTCCACTAGTATCTCAGGAGGATATTAACCAACAGCAACTAGAGTTAGACACTTTTAAATCAGCAGTACTAGAGCACTTGCGTCCAAGAGTTTTAAAAGAAATGGCTGAGGACTTTTCTCGACCATTAATACAGATTTTCAATAAGTCTTGGAACATCGGGAACATCCCAGAAGACTGAAAGAAAGCTAATGTTGTGCCAGTATTTTAAAAGAGTAAATAGGATGAGCTGGGTAATTACAAGCCTGTTAGTTTGACATCAATCCTGAGTAAGATAATGGAGCAACCAATATGGGACTCAATTAATAAAGAATTAAAAGAGGACAATATAATTAATGCCAATAAGCATGACTTTATGGAAAATAGATCCTGCCAGACTAACTTGCTTTTAGGATATTACAAGTTTGGTTGATAAGGGCAGTATTGATGTACTATATTTAGTCCTCTGTAAGGCATTTGACTTGTTACTTGATGACATTTTAATTATAAAACTTGAAATATATTAAATTAACAAGGCACACATTAAACAGATTACAAGCTGGCTAATAGGTCAAAAATGTAATTGTAAGGGGGAATCATGATCAAATGGGTGAGTTTCTAGTGGGTTCATTTCTTGGCCCTATTAACTTTTATTAATTACCTGGAAGAAAACGTAAAATCATCACTGATAAAGTTTGCAGATGATACAAAAATTGGAGGCATGGTAAATAATGAAGAGGACAAGTCACTGATACAGAGCAATCTAGAGTGCTTCATAAGCTAGGGGCAAGCAAACACTATGCATTTTAATAGGGGTTAAATGTGAATCTAGGAACAAAGAATGTTGGCCATATTTACATGATGGAGGACTCTCTCCTGGGAAGCAGTAACTCTGAAAAAGATTTGGGGGGTGTGGTGGATAGTCAGCTGAACATGAGCTCCCTGTGTGATGCAGTGGTTAATAGGGCTGATGCAATCCTGGGATGCATAAACAGGGGAAACTCGAGTAGGAGTAGAGAGGTTCTTTTACCTCTGTATTTGGCACTTGTGTGACTGCTGCTGAAATCCTGTATCCTGGTGTCCACAATTCAAGAAGGATGTTGAAAAATTGGAGAGAGTTCAGAGAAGAGCCATGAGAATGATTAAAGGATTAGAGAGTATGCTTTTCAGTGATGGACTCAAGGAGCAAAATCTATTAATCTTACAAAAAGGTTAATGGGTGACTTGATTACAGTCTATAGGTACCTGCATGAAGAATAAATATTTAATAATGGACTCTTCACTCTAGCAGAGTAAGGAATAATACATTCCGATGGCTGGAAGTTAAAGTTAGTCTAATTCCAAGTGGAAATGAGATGCAAATTTTTAACATTGTGAATAATTAACCATTGGAACAACTTAACCAGGGTCGTGGTGGATTCTCCATCACTGACAATTTTGAAATCAATATTGGATTTTTTTTTCTAAAAGATCTGCCCTAGGAATTATTTTGGGGAAGTTCTATGGGTTGTGTTATTCAGGAGATCAGATGAGATGAGACAATCACAATGGTCCATTCTATAAATCTATGAAATCACTTGCAGTTAGGGGCTTTTGAAAACCCCACTATGCACCTACCTGCATCTTTAGGCACCTAAATACATTTGAGGCACAAAGAGATAATGGGCCAAATTTTAGTTTCCCATACGTAAAATGAGAATAACCCTTCATTTCTTTGTCTATCTTGTGTCCTTAGATTGCAATTTTGGGGAGATCAGGGATTGTTTCATACTATATGTTAGCACCATGCCTAACACGATGCGGACCCAATGTGTTACGGCTTCTAGGCACTACTGTAATATAAATAAATAATAAATGAATAAATAATCATCTGAATATCATCAGAGTTTGGTGGTATTGATTCTAGGGTTTTAACCATGGCTGGTCTCGCCCTGTTAGAAAATTTAAGAATTCTGGGAAGGTCTCCCCCATCTTTTGTGATATGCTCTAATAACTTCTGTGATGGGATCCCCCTAGGGTGCATCCTGGGACCGTGGGACCATTGTGCCCCCTTAACTCTCTACAGCCTGGGCTGTCTCTCACAGTGCCTTGCTAGTAACTAGCAGCAAACCCCTCCAGATGCTGTTATCACTCAGCACAACCACATGTGGAGACCCCCACACCCAGCTAGATTGCATGAATGTTCCCCGAGCCACTCATGAATCACACAGAGAAAGGCACCAGAGCCAAATCCCCCCAGCTTCCAGCCTTGTATCTCAGGAATATACAGTCTTGCACTGCTCAAGACAAGCAGTGCAAATTTATTAATTGGTTCATCACTTCAACAATGGAAAGTGGATATTCACTAGCCTTTGTACCCTGAGCAGATTTGCCCCACACTTCATACAAATTCACTGGTAAAGATAAACAGTAAAACAAATTTATTGACTACAAAAGATAGATTTTAAGTGATATTAAGTGATAGGCAAAAAATCAGAGTTAGTTACCAAAAGAAAAGAAAATATAAGCACGCAGTCTAAACTCTCAATCCTATTAGACTGGGCAACAACTAGATTAAACAGTTTTTCTCACCCCACTGAATATTACAGTCCTTAATATACAGGTTTGTTCCTTAAACCTGGGCCAATCTCCTCTGTTGGAGTTTTGTCTTCTTCTCAGTGTCTTTGTTGCTTGTAGCATAGGTGGGGGCAGGAGCAAAGGCCAAGCCTGGGCCCCTGTGTTCAGTTTTATGCACTCAGTCCATGGGCTTGTAGAACACAAGTCTAGGCATGTCTGGGGGGCATTGCTTAGTCTCCAGGCAAAGTTGATACATTCTCCTGGTGTTTTCTCATGCAGGTGAGTCACTGAATTGTAGCTCCCTTGCTGGACAATGGCTGTTGATGGGTTGTTTCACACCCGGCCACCTGGGCATTGGTTACTTTCCTTTCTGTTGCCTTTTGGGAGCTAACATCTGGCTAATTCCCCAACTTACAGCATGTTTTAGTGACAACCATACAGCACAATTCTCATAACTTCACATGCATTAATGATACACATATATGGATAGAGAAATGACTTTCAGCAGATCGTAACTTTTCCCCTGATGCCTTACAAGGCATGCTTTATAGGTAATACCACAATTATAAACAGATGAGGAATATGGGGGGTTACAGGGTGCTCCCCCAAGATACAGAACATCACAACTGCAATGCAGAGTGGTCCTATTCCAGTCATAATGAATAAAAGAAGACTACATGCTGGCTACTCTATCTTCCTATGTAAAAGGGACCTATGGTGAAAAGCAGAAGTGGTGCAATTATTGTGAATTATACCTTGCTTACCTGTGAATAGAATAAAGAATAAAATCCACTTATACAAATGTTTGTGAACGTGAATACCAAGATGGAACAAACACAGTCAAATAAAACAACAGTTAGGGATGCCAACTAATGTTGGCAGTGTTTGGTGCTATTTTCCTAGCTCTAGCGTCTAATCCAAAACCTGTTAAATGGGAGCCTTTCCATTGACTTCAACATGCTTTGGATTAGGCCCCTAAAGAAAATCATTAAGAATTCTGTCACTACGCTACTATTGTTCAATAGGCAGAGTACAATGGTGCTTAATGAATAGCTTGTATCAGAACTACCCTGTTCTTGTCTCACCTACTGATTTGCTATGTTGAGGCCTGGCTATGTTTTATGGTGACATGCCAATATACCAGGACACTGAGTCAAAATGATGCAGCATTATAGTGCAATGTCAGAGTGATGATCTTGTGATTCCATGCAGCGACCGAGTGGCATTCCAGTTCTCCAAGGCAGAATACCGCTGCTTCAGATGTTCTTTTTCTAGCACAAGAGCCATTCTTCAGCTTTCTCCTGGAGGAATGTATCCTTAGGGTTACTCAAGAAACAGTATTGGTCCCACCTGCAGAGGCAGCTAGTTGCTCCCGGTTACAAATCATTGCAGCATTGTGCTAGCAGCTGAGAACCCAGAAGTGCAATTGTCTGGAGACCAATTAGAAACAAAGATGATGCTGAATAGTGTATTATCATCCATGTGAAGAAAAAGTGAGCACATGGTATACATGATGAAAAGTGTATTGGATGTTTAATATTCTTCGTTTTTAAAACAACTCAGGCTGGGGTTTTTATAAAAAGACCTGAGGGAGTTAGGCACTCAGTCCCCATTGACTTCCAATGAGATTTGGATGCCTAATTCACGTAGGATCCTTTACAACTCCCAGCCTTGAGGTGTTAGGAAAGGGAATTTGTTTTTTGAGTGTGTATGTGTAAATATATGATTTTTAACCAGCGGTGTCCCTTTAAATCAGAAAGAACCAGTCACCTACCTTTTTGCTGAGACGTTTCTGTTAGCCACTTTGAGGCATAGTAGTACATGCTGTCTTTTAGGACACTGCTGGTATAATAGCCCTGTCTTCCTTAATAACATTCATGTGCCTGTCTCTGATGACCACTGTTTACAGACTTTGTGGTTGTGGGAGCAGAACATAACAAGAACATATTTAAACCACTCAAACACAACAATATTGTACCAAATCTGTAGCATCCTTGTACTTCATAGTCATTCTTGTCGCTGCTTGGAACTTCATAGTGACAGCAGGGATAGAAGTCAGATACTTTAAAGGTCCAGGCCCCTACTACTGGACCTCAAGGCAAATACCCATCAGTTCTTGGTGGTATAGGCCATATGTCACACTGATTCGCCATTCTGATTCCATCCAGTAGAGGGCAGGAGTGTGCCCACATATACATACACACCAACCACTTTATTACAATATTAATTATTTTAAAAAGTCAAATGTTGTCTATGGTCTAAGTGAACTAAAAATGTATCCATAAATAGTAGTAGTAGTAGTAGTAATAATAATAGTAATTATATATATATAATTATATATATATAAAAAGGTAAAGACCACAAGATTTTGGTTTCAGCAGAAATAAAGTAATTCAGGTAACATTTAATTTATATACATATAAACTGAAATCTTATATTTTCAATATCTAATCCCTCCCTGTGTCACATACTCTTTAATAAGTCCTCATCATCCTTTACCCATTGTCACTGAATCAAAATTGTATTAACTATCTGACCAAAAAAAGATCTGAATTCCAACTTCCTTAGGTCAATGTCATTATTTTTGTAGGGGGGATAATATCTATGTAGATTAAGAACTGTGACAAGAAGACCTTAGCCCAATGAGGGAAGGCAAAAACATCTCACAAAGCTTAGGGCACGTCTAACAAAGACACTCTGGAAAGTTAAACTATGTTAATAAAGGTGTGAAGTCAAAGGGCATTTGTTCAAGTGGGTATTTGCTTTTTCATGGGATTTTTTTATGTTCAGCTGCAGCTTAGATAGCTTCCATACTCACTGATATCTTTGCTTGGTTGATGTAGTCTTCTGTCAGCAAAATATCATCTTCTAAACTTGTTTTCACATCTTCCTGACAATTCATTACAACAGAAATTTCAGCAGTTGCTAAATCCATTAAATGTCCAATGAGCATCAACTCCAAGTACCGTATGTTTGTTTGGGCCTTTCTGTTCATCTTATCTACCTCATAGCCTTTTCTTTCTAGATAGTCCCATGTATTTGAAAAACATCAAAGAAAAAGCATCGCTGCGTAATGATTGGTCAATGTTGACAGGTTTGGAGACATAAAATGGCTACCATGTTCTACAAGCTTACACAGAATATGAGAAATATGCCCCAACCCTCCACCTCTACTGGACAGCTTCAGGAAAGATAGCACAAACTGACCTGAATGGGGAACTGTCATGTAAGAAATATCTAGTGCCAGTCATCGTCGGAGACAACATACTGCAGTAGATGGACTGCTTGTCTGACCCAGTCTGGCAATTCCTATGCTCCTAAAAACTTGCAAAATATTCTGAGAATCCAAGAACTGATTTCAATTCCTTTGGAAATATTTTACTTCCAGAGACTAGATCTTGTGGTTTTAGCTTTATATATGGGAAGCGTTTCGCACCAAAATCCACAAGCTGTCACCTTATTCTCTTATACATTCTGCCTCCCTGCCCCCCTTAAAACATAACTTTACCATGATACCTGCAAATCATTGCCATCTGGCATTGGCCAGGTTGGTGGCCACCTGTGACTACTGAGACCACTGTGAAATCCATGCAAATACACGAGTCCTTTCCTGTTACCTTGTCCTTTTGTCCCCCATCCCTGTTTGTCTATGTCACCTGTGACTTACCAAAATCCTAGAGCGTGAGCTTTCTAGGGCAGGGAGTAGTTTTGGTTACTTGTTTATACAGTGTATAATGTAATAGTATCCTGATTGATGCTATCTTAAGATAGACTTTATTATTATTAGGTCATTTTTTTCCCTTTCACCTATGAGTATTTTGCCCATATTGAATGTAACCATTTTACCTTTTGGTGTGATTCCCTTCACATCTTACAAATTAAGGAAATTTAGTCTGGTGTTAGTATTTGGATGGGAGACCTCCAAGTAACAGGAAGTAGTGGTGATACTCTTCCCTCAGCATCAGTACTGAGTCAGTGCCGCCGTGTTGTTAGATACTATAGTGATGACATCATAGAAAGGCATAGAAAGACAGATAGCCAAACAGGAATCACTTAACACGCTCGAGGGGAAAGATTGTCTCATAGATAAAACACTGGACTGGGATTTAGGGATTGGAGTCCTATTCCTTGCTCTGCTAGTGACTTGGTATAGAACCTTGGGCAAGTCACTCCACCCTTCAGTGCCTCTGTTTCCCCACCCGTACAATGGGGGCAATGTTACTTCCTACCTCACAAGGATATTGCTACACTAATAGTATTGCAAATTCTTAGGAGTCTCACAGTGTTACATGTTTTTCCTCAAGTCCCTTCTCCTGGAGCTGAGTATCTCCGGTTTTCATATTTTTTGTTTTTAGGGCTCCTAGGAAGTATGAGAACATAAATTATATATATTACTACTCCTACAGTTTGCTACATTGTAACTAAACTGGCACTCAGATCTGGGGCTTGATGATCACCTTGCTGACACCAGTTTAAGTTAGGACAGGAGTTACTCCATTGAAACAACGGAGTTACATCAGTGTGAAACCAGGTGTGAATGACGGCATTTTGAGACCATATGTGCAACCAGTAGCGGCGCCAGCTCTGCCGGCGCCCTAGGCGGCGGAAGGTCCCGCCCCCGAAATCCCGCCCCCAACAGCGGCGGCGGAAGGTCCCGCCCCCAAATTTCTATGGGCGGCGGGGGCGCATGCGCCCCCAAAATAGCAGCGCCCTAGGCGACTGCCTAGGTCACCTAATGGAAGCGCCGGCCCTGTGTGCAACCCAAATGCCCGAGTTATGACCCCGCTGCTGCCATGTCCCCACCTCCACTTGGAGTGGCAGACATTTCCAGATTTAAGATTAATGGGGTTTTCACCCCTCCTTGCGGTACATGGTACAGGCTTTCCGCTCACTTAGGCAGGACTCATTTACACTTTTGTCAACTTCCAAGCTTTTCTTTGCACCTATGGGAGATAGAAAATGTGTTGTTGTTTTTAATGAAAGCTCAAATTCTGAAGTGTAACTCCCATGGTGCAACATTAGCTCCTATGTTTTGAAAGTGCACCTGTATGAAAAATTTCTGGTATGAGGTAAATCAAAGCACCAATTTGATATTGATGATAAGTTGGAGCTTTTCCCCTTACGTTTCATTCTGGGATATATGCCTGATACCTGAAGGTTACCTGGGAACTAGGAGATGTGGTTCCAATGTGCAGTTTTGGTTGCTAAAAAATTAATCCTGCAAAAATAGGAAAGTTGATCCCCACCAAACCTTGATGCCTGGCTCAGTTGATCTCACAGCTAACAAACGATAGATATTCCGCAGTGAATACCCAAAACATTCAAAGCAATTTGGGCTGACTCTTTAAAGGTCTATGATTAATGTAGACCCTGAAGATAGAAATGTCGCATCCCCTCCCATCCCTTTATCCTAACACCTTTTTACTTACTCTGTGTATTACAATGAAGTGGTAATGATCTTTTATATATAAGCTGAGATTCTGATCTCACCATGTGTCTGGGGCTTGAGCTTCCAGAATAGACCTATATTCCCTATGCCTTCATCTAGCTGAGACCCCAGCAAAAGTAAAAGGGGAACCTTGCCCGACAGCAGCTTCTTGAGGCATGTGGCTTTTCCATTCTGAAGCTGTGACAGTGTTAATAGCCATGCCACTAGTCCTCTCTTGGACTGTGACAGCACAAACCATGCCTGTGCGCTCTCCTGTTTTCTCAGTCTGTTTTAATTAATAATAATCAATGTGTCCTTACAGTTTCCCCTCCTCTTCTTGACACTCTCCCTCCCGCCTCCACCAACCCCTCCCCTCCCATATGTACAGAAGATGAAGAGAAGGGGGGGTTGCCATCTTGAAATTAACAGAGACAATTGCAGATGACATAATGATACCACATAATCCTAGCAATTAAGTCACAGAGCAGCACAGCTAGTTCATTCTGAATGCTTGCAAAATTCCCTCTTCCCCCAATGAAGCACTAGAAACACTAGATTACAAAAGGCGTTTTGCTCCTTAAGGAGAAGCCATTCTCTGAGACCTCAGCCATCCTGGCTTTCATGTGAGAATGAGCAGGAGAGAGGCAGCCATCCATTCAGCCCATTGGCTGACAGCAGATGATTTTGCACAGGAGTGGCACTTGGATTTACCCCGAGGGGGGAAGGGAGCGAGGTTGGGGCTGCATACAGCTGTGCCATCTGTTCAGATAATACCACATGACTCTCCAAACTCAGTAATGAAGGCTCTTGAGTAATCTTTCATCAGAATGACTTCATGCCATTAAAAATGCATTTCAATACATGGCTTGTTTAAATATTTAACCCTCTTCGGCTCTGAGATTGATTCAGATCTTCAGTGTTTATATGTGTTAGAAACATTGATTTTCATAGGTATGCATGTGTTAATTCATGGAGACTCAGGCATGCACACAGAGAGAAAGGATTGATAAATGGATCCTCAAACCTTCGACTTCTAGTGAGAACATTTCTTTCTACATCTTTAATCTCACTCTCTGAGAATTTTTGAGTTAGAGATTGAGGCGGGACACAAAAAGTCAAACAAACCCTGGATTAGTATCCAGACTGAGTGGGTGAAATCCTGGCCCCATTGAAATCAATGAGAGTTTTTTCTCCATGGGCAAAAAAATGGGCCAAAGATCTCACCCAGTAACTCTCTAGTGGACAGAACTGAAATCCTGGAGTTGAACTTGTGCGTTCGGCATCTGGATCTGGCTCTCAGAGATCAAGGAGACTGCCGTACACTTTCTGGTATATTATAGAGATAGGTCTGAATCAGATGCAAACCCTGCATCAGGTTCCGGAACATAAGATCCAGGGTTTCATTTTGGGCCAATCTGTAATATAGACAAGAAGAATGGATTTGGTACATAAGAACATAAGAACGACCGTACTGGGTCAGACCAAAGGTCCATCTAGCCCAGTATCCTGTCTACTGACAGTGGCCAATGCCAGGTGCCCCACAGGGAGGGAACCTAACAGGCAATGATCGAGTGATCTCTTTCCTGCCATCCATTTCCACCCTCTGACAAACAGAGGCTAGGGACACCATTCCTTACCCATCCTGGCTAATAGCCATTAATGGACTTAACCACCATGAATTTATCCAGTTCTCTTTTAAACGCTGTTATAGTCCTAGCCTTCACAACTTCCTCAGGCAAGGAGTTCCACAAGTTGACTGTGCGCTGCGTGAAGAAGAACTTCCTTTTATTTGTTTTAAACCTGCTGCCTATTCATTTCATTTGGTGCCCCCTAGTTCTTGTATTATAGGAATAAGTAAATAACTTTTCCTTATCCACTTTCTCCACATCACTCATGATTTTATATACCTCTATCATATCCCCCCTTAGTCTCCTCTTTTCCAAGCTGAAGAGTCCTAGCCTCTTTAATCTCTCCTCATATGGGACCCGTTCCAAACCCCTAATCATTTTAGTTGCCCTTTTCTGAACCTTTTCTAGTGCCAGTATATCTTTTTTGAGATGAGGAGACCACATCTGTACACAGTATTCGAGATGTGGGCGTACCATCGATTTATATAAGGGCAATAATATATTCTCAGTCTTATTCTCTATCCCCTTTTTAATGATTCCTAACATCCTGTTTGCTTTTTTGACCGCCTCTGCACACTGCGTGGACATCTTCAGAGAACTATCCACGATGACTCCAAGATCTTTTTCCTGATTCGTTGTAGCTAAATTAGCCCCCATCATATTGTATGTATAGTTGGGGTTATTTTTTCCAATGTGCATTACTTTACATTTATCCACATTAAATTTCATTTGCCATTTTGTTGCCCAATCACTTAGTTTTGTGAGATCTTTTTGAAGTTCTTCACAGTCTGCTTTGGTCTTAACTATCTTGAGCAGTTTAGTATCATCTGCAAACTTTGCCACCTCACTGTTTACCCCTTTCTCCAGATCATTTATGAATAAGTTGAATAGGATTGGTCCGAGGACTGACCCTTGGGGAACACCACTAGTTACCCCTCTCCATTCTGAGAATTTACCATTAATTCCTACCCTTTGTTCCCTGTCTTTTAACCAGTTCTCAATCCATGAAAGGACCTTCCCTTTTATCCCATGACAGCTTAATTTACGTAAGAGCCTTTGGTGAGGGACCTTGTCAAAGGCTTTCTGGAAATCTAAGTACACTATGTCCACTGGATCCCCCTTGTCCACATGTTTGTTGACCCCTTCAAAGAACTCTAATAGATTAGTAAGACACGATTTCCCTTTACAGAAACCATGTTGACTATTGCTCAACAGTTTATGTTTTTCTATGTGTCTGACAATTTTATTCTTAACTATTGTTTCGACTAATTTGCCCGGTACCGACGTTAGACTTACAGGTCTGTAATTGCCGGGATCACCTCTAGAGCCCTTTTTAAATATTGGCGTTACATTAGCTAACTTCCAGTCATTGGGTACAGAAGCCGATTTAAAGGACAGGTTACAAACCTTAGTTAATAGTTCCGCAACTTCACATTTGAGTTCTTTCAGAACTCTTGGGTGAATGCCATCTGGTCCCGGTGACTTGTTAATGTTAAGTTTATCAATTAATTCCAAAACCTCCTCTAGTGACACTTCAATCTGTGATAGTTCCTCAGATTTGTCACCTACAAAAGCCGGCTCAGGTTTGGGAATCTCCCTAACATCCTCAACTGAAGCAAAGAATCCATTTAGTTTCTCCGCAATGACTTTATCTTCTTTAAGCGCTCCTTTTGCATCTCCATCTTCAAGGGGCCCCACTGGTTGTTTAGCAGGCTTCCTGCTTCTGAAGGAAGCTGGGTGACAAGAAGAATGTATTTGGTACAGCTGGTTGAACAATTTTTGATGTAACTTTTTTCCATCAAAACCTAAATGTTTTCAGGAAACATATTGGTTTCGACGGAAATTTCTTTGGGTCCTGGATGGAATTTTTGTGAGGGGATGGAAAGAGAGAAAGACCCACTCAGCAAAGCCATTAGCCTGGTGGTTAGGGTACTCATGTGAGAGACCCGAGTTCCTGTCCCTGATTTATCAAGGGAGTGCTCAAGCTGCTGGGCTGTTGGCTATTCTGGAGTTGGTCTCTTAAATTTTTTCATGAAAATTTTTGAAAGGTCTCATTTTCATTCTGCACCCGAACAAAAATTTTGAAACCTTGAAATTATTTGTAGAGTGGAATTGCCCTTTCCAGATAGCCCGAGTATTTGGATATGTCTGTTTCTTGACTAGATTCATCCCATAGCGAGAATTCTTCTGGCACATCTATGTCTGCCATTTATTATACTTGCTAGCAGTGCTCAGTTATCTGATGCTTCATCAATAAGTTCCGAAGTGTTGTGGTAAATGAAGTGGATTGGAACTGAAGAGATCTGCAGTCTGTCCCCACCTCTGCCACAGCCTCCCTGTGTGACCTTGGGCAAGTCATTTACTCATTTGTTGCCTCAGTTTCCCCATCTATCAAATGGATTTAACATTAATTTCCCACAACTGAGATGTGGTGTGAGAATTAGTATGAATATTTTTGAATTGCTCAATTAATATCATGAGAAGGAGGGGACATAGATCTACCTGTAGAGGTATATCCAGAATAACTATACTATAGGGGTAAAAACTGCCCACCATTTTCCTTACCTAATAGCCTTCATGAAGTTATTTCCAGTTTCACTGCTTCACTTCTTTTCATTTCTTCCAACCTGCTGTGATTTCCCCTCTGCCCCTCTTTTATCTTCGACCTTCTTTGCAAACTACACAGACTTTGTATGGACAATAAGATGAGGTCACTGACCTCAGGTGAAGTACCTACAAGCTGAGAACATGTGTCAGTCAGTAGGTGACTCTCACCTCAAAGGGAGGTGGTGGGTATCTACGGAGAGTGTACAAAGATGTAGAGAAGCGGTGATGCTAAACCAATAGTACAAGAGCGAGAGCCAGGGGTTACTCAATGAAATGGCAGAAAGGTGAATTCTAAAATGAAATCAGAACAAAGGAAATACTATTGCAGGTGGAGTGACATTCTCTATAGAATGTAAAGTCCACATTCTTCACCACACAATAGAGCTGTGTCAATTTACACCAATGGAGCATTTGGCCCAATATTTTCAGGGCAGGTTGGGCCTTCCGGTTTTAAATGAGTGGTGAGTTCTTGCTCTTTCCTCAACACTTTCTCTCTCTTCTCCCACTGTCGCTTTCTCCCAGATTATCTATCTACCATTCTCTGTTTCTCTCTCTGACTTCTGGCAAATTCAGAGCATTGCCAGTTCAAGCAATAGATTGTCCTTAATTTTGTGTGTGTGTTGTGTGTGTGCTTTCCTACAAACATTTCCTTGAGGCAATTTCCTTTCAGGTTTTTGACACATTTAGCCAACAGAAGTATGCACTGTTTTAGAACTGTCAGGCCCTATTAATGTATGGAGTACCTGACACATGCAGAGTTGTCAATTCCATTAGTGCTATGAAACAGTCTGATGCTGCTTGTACCTCTAAGGTTTCCCCCACTAGTTGATGAGCTGATGCTGCCTGAACTTTGCAGACGTCTCCGGCTAGCGACTGCGCTAGGGAAGGCACGCCATACTGATCATCTCCCTGTCTGTGCGGCGCACAAGTGCCGGTGACGACATAAGTGGCATTGCGGGTGGAGACACGGTTTACAATTCACAGGATGGCTGCGATGCACAGGGCAAGACAGGCTGCAGAGAGCTAGTGTCAGGCACACAGCAAGCACTGGAGCACAAAGGAGTGTGGCAAAGGAAAACGCAGGCCTGGCCATTGGAAAGCAGATGAGGGTTGCTTTAAATATTCATTCCATAGGCTCTTCCATCCAGACAGGAGGATGGGAAGGGGAAAATATTCCCTGTCCCAAATGGGGAATATCTCCCAGATACTATAGGCTTGGGTGCCTTAGAAATATACCGAGCGGAAGCACTAGAGCTCTCCTCCCAGTGCTGGCTATCATGGGCTGGTTTTGGTGCTGCGCCTATGTATGGCAGTGAGTATATTGTGCTTTCCAATTGGTGTGCACCTTGGAGCGCTTTTTTATCCCTTACATGTATATTTAAGCTCTAGGGGTCAGCCAAACCCACGATGAATGAATAAGGCAGGAACAATAGAAGTGTTGTTGTTTTTTTAGGACTCTGGTTGCAAATCACAGTCTCTGCCTCCTTTTCTACACCACAAGGGGCATCAAACCACGTGTAAGGCATTTTATCAATGGGCATGGAGCCAGTTTCAGGGTGTGGCTACAGTTTGGCGGCGACACTATAGGCTGCCACTGCCCTGTGTATTCCTGCCAATTGGGCGTTTGGAAGCAATAGGTTTGTCATTTCCCAGAAATCGTTTCTCTCCTCATAATTCCAAGCACCGTGATTCCTTCCCAAACAAGCTATGCATTGGTACCAGGGTAGCTGGCTTGTCCTCAACCAGACAGTGCCCAATGCCTTCTGTTCAGTTATGCATTATTTAGGATGGCACAGAACATGTGCAACATGCAACTGCAGCCGGGCGATAAGGAATCTGGTGCGGGGTCCACACAAGATTCTTGGTGGGCTAGAGTGTGCTGACTTGAATGGGAAGTGGAAGGCAAGTAGCCACGGAGCACAGACACGGAACATTAAGGTAGCGTTCTTCACTACCCAGCAGGACTGCCAGCCTCACCCGTGATTGGAAATCACTCCTCTCCTGGGGTATTTTCTTGAAGCTCTTGTTCCATATTTACAAGTCCACAGCTGCTCTCCGAGTTCTCTTGGAACATTTTCTCTGCTGCCTTCTAATTTAGCTTCGTTCTCCCCTCCCATCCTTTTCCCATAAGTGCTAATAATAATAATTCAATTTAATAACATCCATCCGTGCAGGGTACTTAAGCCCATCCGCTGCTCAAGGGCACCAGATCCTTCATGACCTCAACTTGCAGCTTCTTTATCACACTTTATCACATCCTCATAAAGTACAACTTCCCCGGACCTTGTCGGAAAGGGCAAGTCCAGCATCGTGGAAATGAATTGAGAAAAATACAACCTTCAACTATTTCAACTTTCCTTTCTTTGGCCATTAGTTCTCATTTGCTGTTGGGACCAGAAGAGGTTAAAGTGTCTTTCCTGTGGGATTCTTAAAAGTTGCCTCCCAGCTTCTTTACCATTCTTCCACTAAGGTTTTAACCTGGAGATGTGTTCTTCCTTTTGGGGCCACAGGTGTTCTTTCAGGTTCTCTCTTTGCCCAAACAGCTGATGTGGATGTGATCAAGCTGCATCTGTTCCTGGTATAACTCATGTGACCTCAGTGAGCAATGTTTAAGTCAGAGAAGAGCCCAAAACTTATTACCATTCAGGTACAGCTCATCTGTGCAGGAGAACCACCTTTCTGGCGGACCAGTCCCAGACTCTGAAATGAATTCCCGCAGGAATTAAGGACCACCACAAACCTCACCACCTTCTCTTCCAAGTACAAGCCACATTTCAACCTGTCTCCTCTGAGATAAACACAGAAGCAGCTATTACATTTTTAAAAAAAGTTTCCCAAAATAAAACCCTACCAAAACAAAATCCTCCATGCCACACACAATTCTTCCCAAGAACAGGATAACAGAGAGAGGGAGAACAAACCACATGTGACAGATGCTAGTCACATTGCTTAATGCACTGCTGGAAGGCGCTCAGATACTACAATGATTTGGGTGGTATAAGAACCTGAAGAGAAGAGAAGAGAAGAGAAGAGAAGAGAAGAGATGAGATTTAAAATTGCCCCAAAGTTTCAGGATTTTCAGATCTGAAGTGTTTGACTGAGGGCCCAACTCTAGTTTGAAGTGAATAATTTGTAATGGGGAACCAAAGGCAAAGATATTCCAAAGTAACTAGTGATGAGCGCCTCAATTTTTGGTTTCCCAATGTGAGACACCTTAAAGGAGACGGGTTTTCAGAAGGCAGGTGCTCTTTCTGACAACCAGGCCACTTTAAGATATCTCAAGTTGTCCATCTAAAAGTAGAAGAACTTAAAATCAGTAAAAACAACGAGGAGTCCGGTGGCACTTTAAAGACTAACAGATTTATTTGGGCATAAGCTTTTGTGGGTAAAAAACTCACTTCTCTGAAAACATCCACTCAATGTGCAGTGGCAGTCAAAAAAGCAAACAGAATGCTGGGAATAATTAAGAAAGGGATAGATAATAGGACAGAAAATATCATGTTGCCTCTATATAAATACATGGTATGCCCACATCTTGAATACTGTGTGCAGTTGCGGTCTCCCCATCTCAAAAAAGGAATTGGAAAAGGTTCAGAAAAGGGGAACAAAATGATTAGGGGTATGGAACGGCTTCCGTATGAGGAGAGATTAATAAGACTGGGACTTTTCAGCTTTGAAAAGAGAAGGCTAAGGGGAGGTATGATTGAGGTCTATAAAATCATGACTGGTGTAGAGAAAGTAGATAAGGAAGTGTTGTTTACTACTTCTCATAATACAAGAACTAGGGGGTCACCAAATGAAATTAGTAGGCAGCAGGTTTAAAACAAATAAAAGGAAGTGTTTCTTCACACAGCGCACAGTCAACCTGTGGAACTCCTTTGCAAAGGATGTTGTGAAAGCCAAGACCATAACAGGGTTCAAAAAAGAACTAGATAAATTCATGGAGGATTGGTCCATCAATGGCTATTAGCCAGGATGGGCAGGGATGGTGTCCCTAGCCTCTGTTTGCCAGAAGCTGGGAATGAGCTCCAGGGGATGGATCACTTGATGATTACCTGTTCTGTTCATTCTCTCTGGGGCACCTGGCACTGACCACTGTCGGAAGACAGGATACTGGTCTAGATGGACCTTTGGTCTGACCTAGTATGGCCATTGTTATGTTCCTATGTTATGTTCTTCTTCAGATGCATGGAGTGAAAATTACAGATACAAGCATAAATATACTGGCACATGAAGAGAAGGGAGATACCTTATAAGTGGAGAACCAGTGTTGACAAGGCCAATTCAGTCAGGATGGGTGTGGTCCACTCCCAATAATTGATGAGGGGGTGTCAATACCAAGAGAGGGAAAATTGCTTTTGTAGTGAGCCAGCCACTCCCAGTCCCTATTCAAGCCCAAATTAATGGTGTTAAGTTTGCAAATGAATTGTAGCTCTGCAGTTACTCTTTGAAGTCCGTTTTTGAAGTTTTTTTGTTGTTGAAGGATGGCTACTTTTAAATCTGTTATTGAATGTCCAGGAAGATTGAAGTGTTCTCCTACTGGCTTTTGTATGTTACCATTCCTGATGTCTGATTTGAGTCCATTTATTCTTTTATTTAGTCTCTATGGTATTGACACCTCCTCATCAGTTATTGGGAGTGGACCACATCCACCCTGACTGAATTGGCCTTGTCAACACTGGTTCTCCACTTGTAAGGTAACTCCCTTCTCTTCATGTGCCAGTATATTTATGCTTGTATCTGTAATTTTCACTCCATGCATCTGAAGAAGTGGGTGTTTTAACCTGTGAAAGCTTATGCCCAAATAAATCTGTCAATCTTTAAGGTGCCACCAGACTTGTCGTTATTTTTGTGGATACAGACTAACACGGCTACCCCTCTGATACTTAAAATTAGTAGGCACTTTTGAAAATCTTGGCCAAAGCGTTTCCATGTGATAGGTATCTGTTTACGTAAGGAGGGGCGGAGTGAGGTCTAGGAAAAGAGAGAAATCCTGAAACCATACAACATGCCATTCAGTGCATCTAGTGCATTCCAAAGCAAAAGATCTTCTCTTAAATATCGACATGATCCAGGGCTAAAAGTCATGCCTCAAAGAGCTGATTGAGCATTACGTAGAGAGGGGAAAGAACTCTTCCCAGAGCTCAGAAATTCCCACGCCATGTCTTCATCTAGCCTTCTGTTTGAAAACCATGTTAATCATTTGTTCTACATGGAGTTGGTATGGGCCATGCAGTGACTGTGGCACTGTTCTTTGTTTGCCCATGATTTTTTTCCCCTTTCAAATATCACCTAATTCACAGTGGAAAATTAGAAGAATTTTGTATATGAATACCTGACCCGCAATACAGTTCTTAATAACCGCTGTGCTGCTCAGTGGTATAACATGCCTGGCATGCAGCCAAATATGTCATGTGTATCCAAGAAAAATAACATACAGACTTAGGCTGAGTTCATAGCAGGAAAAAAAAAATATGGTTCTCTGAGTCCCACACCTGTATCTTATCCATTGGACCACGCATACTAATTTCTAAGTTGCAGGAAAGAATGAATTGCCAAGCATTCCATGATGGAATACATACCTTATTTATCTCGGAATAATACACCTGTTCTGCTGCTGAAAATTCAGAGCACATCCAGATAACAAGCACTTTCAAGTCCCATCACTTCTGCCAGAATGAACCTGAAGTACTGCTGAAAGTACCTGGCACTTCCAGGTAGAATTTACCTGATGTAAGTTGAGCCAGATCCCCTCAACAGAAAATGCTTGTCCCCAACTCTTGCATGCTTTGTCTGGGGCTTTCAGATCTGCATTCGCCCAGAGGAGCACAGCTGATAGTGTTTCATAGATCAACATTTGGCCTTTGATGTAGCTCAGGCTTGATTCATTACCACCCTCCTCCCACTCTAAGACCCCCAGTAGGGCTCGTCAGACTCTCTGCAGTAGACCTGGTCAGGAAGTTTTCGATTAAAGGTTTTTTTCATCAGAAAAAGCCAGTTGGTTGAATTTTCTTGTAAACGTTTTGCAGCAACTTATCAGTTTTGACTAAACTTTCATCAGGAAGGTTTCTGACGTCCAGGATGGAGTTTAGGGCACTTGGCTGAGGTGCAGAAAAGCCAGGCTCAAGTCCCTGATCTGCCTGGTTTGGAGACGGCACTTGAACCAAGCTTTTCCACATCCCAGCTGAGTGTTCCAAGTAGTGGGTTACTGGCTATTCAGGGTGTTCTTTCTCTTGTGCTTTCCCATGAAACATTTTTAAAGATTTTATTTTCATGCCAATGAAGAACTAAAAGAACTTCTGAACTCTCAATTTTCATTCATGAAACAGATCTTCTGGATTTGATGCTGTCTTCGCTGCTCTTGTGTTCTACCGTTTCCCTATTGTCAGAGAACAGGGGGAGTGTTTTTTCTACCGTGTCTTTGATCGAAGAAAACACAATACCATAGCCATACATATGATATGCATTACAGTGCTGCCTAGAAGCTCCTCTAGACACAGAGGCCCCAATGTGCAAACACATAGTAACAGACCATCCCTGTCCCACAAGTTAATAATCTAAATAGAGGAGACAGACAAAGGACGGGAGGGAAAGCAGTTACACATAAAGGTGAAGTGACCTGCAGAAAGGCACCCACTGGCATAATGGCCAAGATGGAGCAGAACTCCAGTTCTCTTGTCACCTGGTACAGTCCATTAGGCTGCATTATTACCCTAGACAAAGCCTACCTCAGAAAGCCCCATCCATTTTGATATCACCCAAGGCAGAGATCATTTTGGGTGTCTGGGAGATAGTTTTGGGGCAGGGTGATAAGGAGTTTGTTGAGTTTTGAGAAGAGAACTAATTGGGGTTTTCAAGGGATTTGTTGAGGATTGAGGCGAAGGCTCTGACTGAGTTGGTAGAGAGAGGGCCAGTGATTGTGTAAAGTTACATTGTCATGGTTACCACACTAACATGCCATAGGCACTCAGAACTTTGTGGTGGTAGCTGGGATAGAACCCACATAGAGGCCTCTCTCACTTGACCTCATGGAGAACTGACAGCATAGGGTCTATGATATACAGTTCCACAATTCTGATTCCCTCCTTAGCATGCAACGATATACACACAGACAGAAACTAGCCAGTCCGCTACAATAGTGTGAGGGGTAGGGCAGGGGAGACCTTAAAAGTTTCCTTGTGCTTTGCATGAGCATGAAATCTTGACCGGCCTTCTCAGAATGCCACCCCTCCCTGACCACAAAGCAATGGAGAACCTATATATTAAATAAAATCGTAAATGTGTTTCTTTCTTTTCTTTTTTCTTTTTTCCTTTTTTTGTATGGGATGTCTGCAGTTTGCAGGTACCTGATTGAATTTCCAGCAGATGCTTAGCGGGTCATTTCAGTTGTCAGCCCCAAGCAGGTAATGAGAATTTATCAGCACCTCATTCACATTCACAGCTGATCTCTCGCCTGTGCATTCCTATAAATATTGCTCTTATTTATCTGGATGCATTTTGAATTAGCAGCTTATTTTATTTCATTGTATTGTTGTTGTTGTTTTTTATACAGGCAGGCTAAATAACCAGACCGGCATTTGTAGCTCCGTCCTCGCAAATGCCAGTATGAATTGAGACATCAGCCCCGCTGATGCCTCCATTGACGTCAACAGCGATAATTGCATTAATAGCGAGACATGGCAGTCTCATCGAAAATTCGCCTGGGAAATGTAACATGGGAGCTAAGAGCCATTGTTTCATAAAAAATAAAGAAACCTATAATTTTATTGAAAGCAGAAGGGCACAGAAATGATATTGTTTAGAAACTACTCGAAATAATAGCCATCGTGTCACCAGACATGTCAACCTTTATGTCAGCCAAGGAAAGCGGCGGAAAAAAAATAATCTATAAGTGCTCAGACAATTGTAACATTGGAGTTTAGAGGTTATACAGTGTTTTAGGAAGAATCTTAAAGCTGCTGTTTTCCCCCCAGAGCTTTCCCCAACCAAGCTTATAGTCAGGCTGTGGAGAAAGGGGATTAGTTAAAATCTCCAGAGCAATGGACTCAGGATAAAGCCTCTCCAGGTGCGTATCTTAACAGGGTGTTAATTGGGTAGCAGATGAACATAAATAGGAAGCACAGAAGGTGGATTAGACTGTGTGTGGATAGAGGACCTGTGCAGATGCTGAGCAATCGGTGAGAAAGCTAAATTGGACGGTACTTCTCGGTGTTGCTGTCTTTGTTAGAGTGGGTGTTTTGTCTGCTGATTTCCCTGTGGGATAGTGTTGTTGATATTATACACATTGGATACTACCTACATATGCATAATAGTATGCACCCTACCAACAAGTATGGAATAGCATGCACTTGTAATTTGTGAGCCTCGCACGTTGGGTGCATAAATTGGGGCACAAGATGGGCTTTCAGATTTCAGAAAACAGAGTTTTCACCCAACAGTCTCACTCTCTGCAGTGCGATGTTCCACCTACAAATACCGGAGCTGGTTGCAAATTTTCCTTCCAAACATTTTTTTTGACTGACAATGGCTTTTTGAGGAACCAAACATTTTTTGAAGGAAAATAAGGTTTTATTGGCATTTTTGTGACTTTTGCCACAAAAAAAAAGAAAAACTGATTTTTTTCCCCCCATTTTTTTGACAAAACCCCAGAAATATTGATACAAAAGAAAATGTTCATATTTGTTGGTAAAATCCATGGGTGGTAAACAAATAAGTCTGATCATCTTTAATAGAGAGAATAAGTGCCAGCTCTGTGGTTTCAGCTGCCACATGGGAAAGCCAGTTTTCATTCCCAAGCCTGGTCTCTTGATCCCGAGCACATGAGAATCTGTGTTCAGCTCACTGATGAAGGGGGAGCTAATGTCATCCTGACAAGCTGGAAGTGGTTTTGATGGGTTCTGAAACACTGGTGGATGATGGCCTTTCTGCCTTCCCTGTCTGAAGGAAAATTACCTTGACACTACTACTTCTCATGGGGTTTCAAAAGACATCTGGGCTCTCCCATTTTGCAAAGCATGGATGTAGATGGATTGGATGGTTTAATAGACCCTTCCCATCTCCAGTGAGTTTCAATGATACTGTGGATTTTAGGAATAACAAGGGGGTGCCATATGCAAGTGACTGAGAAAATAGGCTTTGATACTGTATAGACTAGGGCAGTGGTTCTCAAAGCCGGTCCGCCGCTTGTTCAGGGAAAGCCCCTGGCGGGTTGGGCTGGTTTGTTTACCTGCCGCGTCCGCAGGTTCGGCCGATCGCGGCTCCTACTGGCCAATGGGGGCTGCGGGAATGGCCGGCTTTGAGAACCACTGGACTAGGGGATCTCAAGAAGGTGTGGAGAGGTTATCATATGTTTGCATTTGGAACTGGTGCAACTGCTGCTAGAATACTATGTCCAGTTCTTGTGTCCACAATTCAAGAAAGATGCTGATAAACTGGAGTGGATTTAGAGAAGAGCCAGGAGAATAATTACAGGATTAGAAATCATGCCTTATAGTGATAGACTCAAAGACCTCAGTCGATTTAGCTTAACAAAAAGAAGGTTAAGGGGTAACTTGATCAGAGTCTATAAGTGCCCACATGGGGAACAAATATTTAATAATGGTCTCTTCAATATAGCAGAGAAAGGTATAACATGATCCAATGGCTGGAAGATGAAGATAGACAAATTCAGACGGGAAATAAGGCATATATTTTTAACAGTGAGAGTAATTTACCATTGAACCAATTAACCAAGGGCCATGGTGGATTCTCCATCACTGACTATTTTTAAATAAAAATTTGATGTTTTTTCCCCCAAAGATCTGCTCTAGGAATTATTTTGGGGAAGTTCTATGGTTTATGTTATACATCAAGTCAGATGATCACAATGGTACATTCTGGGCTTGAAATATATGAATCTGTGAATAGAAAAGTGGAGATGAAGAATGGGAGCCATCCCTCCTCCCTATGATAAATGAGATCATCCTGAGATTTTCATGATGAAAATTGAGAAACACAGCAATACCAGATCATCCCCACCCCTAACATTTTGTTTGGCATCATCAGTTCTGGGATCAAATCAAATGCAAAACTCATTTGACATTTACTGCAGCAAACAGACATATCTACTAGGGAGGGGAGGCGGGCACCCAGGGCATTTGACTCCAAACACACAGCCCTCTACTGCTGCAGTAAATGAAAAAAAAATCTCTGTTATCGGTTGGTAGTGGTAAGAAGGTTTCTTAACTTCTGTGAGCCAAACACTAGGGGATGACAGCCAAAGATACATTGGTAAGTACACTGAAATGCAAACCCACCATGTTTTCCATAGTTTCCATCCAAACCCAGAGATTATCCTTGACTCACTCCGGATTTACTCCAAATGTTGCTGAGGATTGCCAAAAGATTTGGGAAATTAGTTATAGCTTTTGATAAACCTGACTCATATTTGCGGTTTGGGCCATACCGGAGAATAATCAATAATTTGAAGAATCAGGACAATCTTTTCCCTGTCTCTTCAGTAACGTAAGAGGAGATGAGAACTGTGAGGGCGGGTGTGTGTGTGTGTGTGGCGGGGGGGCTCTATGGCCTTCTCCAGCAGAGTGGAAATGAGGAATCTATGTTTAAACCTCCTTCACTGGAGAGGACAAGCATGGTAGGCCTCTCTCCATGACCCTGCGGCAGATACTAAATTCTCAGTAACATTTAAATGCCCAGAGATACACCAGGGAATCAGCATAAAACTGAGCTATGGCTACCATGGAACGGATGCCTTGACATAAATCAACAGCAACACCAACAGTAATAATGACATGTCACTCTCAGTCTTTGTTATTAAAGCCGTGTCACCGCAGCCGCTGAAACCACCCCCAGGCTACTGTGGCTCCATGAATTGCTGCTAATTCCATTTGGTAATGATACTGGGACAAATTTAATCACTTCAGAGGCTGAGGATGACAAAACTTTATTTAACCTCAAGGCACAGCGGGCTGTGAGCCACACAGTCAACGTCTCCAAAGATGACGCTCGGCCCTCTGCGGCATCAAAGCATCCATCTGTCTGTCTCACATTGCTCCTGTGCGGAAACATCAGACTTGACACCCAAGGGTCCTTCACATCCAGTGTCCCCTCCCCAGCAAAGGGCAATGTTTGATGCTTCAGAGCAAGGTAGAAATTCTGCCAACCCACACAATTGTTCAATATTATACTCTGGGAAGGGGGCGTGATGATGTCTTTCTTCTTGATACCAACTGTTAATGACTCGGGGCCTGAAACATGAGGGTTCAGGTCCCTAGTTATTTTATCCTTGCTAGTATCACTCATGCATAGCTATTGAGTTTGTCATGATGTTTCACTCTTTTGAGATGACACTCACAGATTCCCTAGAAATCCACGTCATATCCTGGCAGAGTCACCTAACTACTGTGACAAAGTTCCTCCTCTACCTTGGTGGGTCCTGCGCTTATTGGCAGATTTGCTCGCCTCAGAGATCTTCTCCTCTGGTGGAACCCACAGTCCGGGTCAACTCCTCCTGTGTCTGATCAGGAGTTGGGAGATTTGGGGGGAACCCGGGCCCGCCCTCTACTCCGGGTTCCAGCCCAGGGCCCTGTGGATTGCAGCTGTCTATAGTGCCTCCTATAACAGCTGCATGACAGCTACAACTCCCTAGGCTACTTCCCCATGGCCTCCTCCAAACACTTTCTTTATCCTCACCACAGGACCTTCCTCCTGGTGTCTGATAACGCTTGTACTCCTCAGTCCTCCAGCAGCACACCTTCTCACTCTCAGCTCCTTGCACCTCTTGCTCCCAGCTCCTCACACGCGCACCACAACCTGAAGTGTCCTTTTTAAACCCAGGTGCCCTGATTAGCCTGCCTTAATTGATTCTAGCAGCTTCTTGATTGGCTGCAGGTGTTCTAATCACCCTGTCTGCCTTAATTGTTTCCAGACAGTTCCTGATTGTTCTGGAACCTTCCCTGTTACCTTACTCAGGGAAAAGGGACCTACTTAACCTGGGGCTAATATATCTGCCTTCTATCACTCTCCTGTAGCCATCTGGCCTGACCCTGTCACACTACCTACATAGTTAACCCAGAATCCCAGGTTAACCCGGGTGTTTCCCCTTATCTCCCTCTCATCCACCCACAAAGACCTCTCACCTATGTTTAATTGGTGCTTTCGGTCCAGGCTATCTGACCCATCTGAGGTTATAGGCAAAAGCCCAATTGCTGCCTACACTCAGACTGGTAACCCATCCACTTTGTAGTGTGGATACCTTCCACAATTCCCCCCCCCCCCAAGTGTCCAAGACAGATAATCTCTCCCACAGTTCCCTGGGAAAGAACAGTAGCATGGCTTAACCCACTGCAGCACTAAGAACCACTGGATGTGCCCCCAGAAGTCCTAGTAACACACGAGTGAGTACAGCACCTGTGGGGACCCCACAGTAGGGTTTTGCAGTGTGACTGCTCACACCTCCCTTAGGTTAACCCAGGTGCCGATCACCCGGGCTACAGCAGTGGTTCCCAAACTGGGGTTCGTGAACCCCTGGGGGTTCGCAAAATGTTACAGGGGGTTCTCGGGAAAAAAATCCTTAATGGCAGACAGAGCTTGTCCCTAGGGACCCTGGGCAGCACCAGGCCAGCAGCCCGGAGCCCCTGGACTTCCAAGAGCTAAGCAGATCAAAGCAAGCATATCTATCACACTGAGGAGATTTAAACTTCAAGACTCCTTATAAGAAATGGAAAGGGAAGTGGATATTTTTTGCTGTTTTTAAAATTAAATAGGCAGCTAGTGTTGTTGTTAAAATTATTCTGAAGAACAAGTTTAAGCTTTGTCGTAACGTGCGTTGTTTGCCTGGACTGCTCAAGACCTGAATGCTTGTGTAGGAGGAACTCTTTGAGTTGGCTTCTTAAATACCTTCCTGCTGTTTCACATCTGATACTTCTTGATGAAACATAGGAGCCTTGTCTTATAACAGGCTTATTCAAAGTGACACAAGCTACGAAAGTGAGATCTTGGAAGAGTGTTGCCGTTTTCATCATGTAATAAAATACTGTAATTATAAATAATAATTAATAATAAATAGTGTGTAATAAGCATGTCATAACAACAAATTTAATATTTCCAAGATCACTGCTTTTATAATTTATACTCAGGCAGAGGAGAAAATCCCTGGAAATATTCATTTTTAAGAGGGGGTTCGCGAGACTTGATGTGTTAGTGAAAGGGGTTCACAGGCTGTTAAAGTTTGGGAACCACTGCTCTACAGTGAAGACATACACTTGTATGTGCCCTCATCACCATTGTCTCTGAGCCCCTCACAGTTATTAATGGATTTTATCCTCACATGAGGGAGAAAAGTATCATCCACATTTTACAGATGGGGAATTGCCCAAGGACTTTTACCGTGTTACATGATCATTTTATTTAGCGTCCAGCACATTCTCATATGATCTCACATCTTCATCTCTCTATGGTGTGAGGATTGTTTCCTTCTCGCCCCCCCCACCCCCATCTCTGCTTCCCTTTCTATCCCAATCACTTTTCCTGTCGTCAGACAGCAAGTCGATGAGTAGGCCAATAGATCCCTGGCAAGACTCCACACCACTCATCCATGCTTCTTTAGTTTATGTGGAATCCTCTCTAGGCTTTTCCACTGTACCCATCACTATGGTATCTAAGGTGGAGAGCTATGGCAGCCCTGCATCCTTTTCTCAAAGAGAGGAAGAAGCAGGATTCTGGTTACTGCCTGGACAGCTGTGTAAAGGAGTGGTGGGGAGGGGGAAAGGCTCTCTGAGCTCTCACCCTTCTTTAGCACACCTAGGATCTGGCCCATAATAATAATCACCAATAATAAATAATAATCAATACCTAGCTCTTATAAACCATTTTTCACCTTTATATCTCAAAGCAGTTTACAAAGGACGGTCAGTATTAGAACTGGTCAGAGAAACTTAGGTGGAACCTTATTCCACTGTACTATGCAGTTTCCTCAAAATTAAAATACTGTATGAATTCCAGCCAATTTTGAGGGAATTTTATTTAGAAAAAGAAAAAACAAAGCATATGTTTTGACAGTATTGAAATGTCCCTTTTTCAGGCCTAAACATTTGATTTTTCATATTGAAAAAATTGGAATTTTTCCTTTGAATTTTTTAACATTTTGTATTCTCCTCTATACAATACTATGCCTATATATATATAAAGAATCAAAATTTAGTGTTTCTTTTTTTTTTCCCTAAAGAAAACTTTAGAATGACCCCAAATGATGGTTTTTGTTTTAATTTTCCTTCGTGGATAATTGTGAAAGTTTCACTATTGGATCTGATTCATAATGAAGACAAATTTCAAAATATTTCACAACATAGAATTTCCTTCCTCCACTCCAGTGAGTGTCATTATCCCCATTTTACAGATGGGGAAGCAGAGAGAGAGAGAAGAAGTGACTTGCCCTAAATCAAACCTCAGTGTCAGAGCTCAGAATGGAACACAGGCCTGCTGAGTTCCACTACAGTGCTTTGTCCGTTATGACCTACACTGCCATAGTCGCTGGTAAAAAGCAATTGTGTCCCTCCAGGTGTATAAACTGATTTCAGTGGAGTTACACCAATTTAGACTGCTTGACAATCTGCCCCACAATTATTACATCATAAAATATGTTAGCCATATTTTTTTAAAAGCATAATGGACCTTGTTCTGCTCTCACACTGGGGTAAATCAGAAGAATTTGTGGGGTTGCCCCAGGGGAAAGCAGGTGTAAGGAAGAAGAGAATGAGCCTTAATGAGTTTGTTTTCTCTCTCTACTGTCCCCTGCCCCATATATTTTCGAAATCAAATAGGAGGGCAATCTTGTAACTACTTTCACTCTAAAATAGCCATAGTCTATGTGTGTTGAGTATCTCTGAACTGTGTGTGTGTGTGTGTGTTAAATCTGTGCACATGTGTCAGAGTCTCTGTGTTTGTTTTGTTGTGTGTCTTTATGAGTTTCTGAGTGGCCTCTGTGTGTGAGAGTATGCGGTCTGCAGGTGCGTGTGTAGTTTATTTCTATGTAGTATGTGCCTATATGAAGTGGGTGCTGCTGTGGGCATGGAAGCTGTTGTATATATGTGTGTGTGTGGGGGGGGGGAGATAAGGGTCTGAGGGAGACTGTACATATTGTTTTGTGTATCTGTATGTGTATAGGCGACCGGGGGTGGGGGGCGACTGAGGTCTATGGGGTAGGCATACGTGTGGATTCCATGTGTTTGATTTTCCAATCAAAACTTTATTTGTAATCAGACCCCATGAGATGTGTGAAATCTGCTAACAGGCTATTGCTTTCCATCTACAATTTCTTTTGTACTATATTATAAAACAAGAAAGGGATTTTGTCCTTTAGATGACAGTAAACTCCCTATGCTAGAAAAGGCTCCCATCTTCCTCTTAAAGCCTGTCTTCAGGTGTTACATCGGCTGATATTTACAGCATAACAAGTGATGACATTTACAGAAGAAAGATGCTTCTGTGACACTGTACAGCCTGGCATCTGGGGCTTCACGCCACTCTGGAGTCACGAGGGCTTCTCCTTCCCCATCAGGGCTCCTCACCCAGCTGCCTTGTCAAAAGGATTTTCCTTCACGCAAAAATCTCTGCACGAGTTTCAAGAGCCCCTTGGCACATCTTAAACACCTACGAATTTGACACATACATTGTCTGTTGCTGCTAATAATTGCCAAGGGTTTGTATGTGTCAGAGAAGCTTCCTCTTTGGTAGCCGTCACGTTCCTTCCCTTCTGATATCCATGCACTGGAATCAGGTCTGACTCAACAGGAGGCTCAGCTGAATGCTCAAGACTTCCTGCAAGCATGGGACCAACCCTTTTCTAGCTTCGAGTAAGAGAGCTGAATAGAAGAGCGCCGGGAGACAGGTGGCCACCTGCAGCAGGCATGTGAGCTGCTGGCAATCCATACGGCTCTAGAGCTAACGAACTAGACATTGCTACAGGTCTGCGTGGCTAAGAGGAAGCGAGAGCTTTTCCTCTTTAGTGAAAGTTTCCGGATGGCTGCATTGCCACTCAAAAAGGAGGCTGCTGCAAATAAAAACTTCATTTCTTTCTATTCTGCCTCAGGTAAGAGCTGAAATTGAGTGAGAATACTTGCAGTGACCCCTCACATGAGACAACAGACACGTGCAATAATTCCAGGCATTGAAAAACATTGAAGAGGGGCTGTGCCAGAAGGTTAGCAGCCAGCTAGACTCCGGGTTATTAGTTATACTGCAGCCACACAAGCAGCAATGGATAAGAGGGGGTCAGGAAAAAAAAGTTTCCCCTGAGGGGCGGTGCTGCACATGTAAGTTCACAAGAACATAAGAACGGCTGTACTGGGTCAGACCAAAGGTCCATCCAGCCCAGTATCCTACCTGCCGACAGTGGCTAATGTCAGGTGCCCCAGAGGGAGTGAACCTAACAGGTAATGATCAAGTGCCATCCATCTCCAACCTCTGAGAAACAGAGGCTAGGGACACCATTCCTTACCCATTCTGGCTAATAGCCATTAATGGACTTACCTCCATGAATTTATATAGTTCTCTTTTAAACCCTGTTATAGTCCTAGCCTTCACAACCTCCTCAGGCAAGGAGTTCCACAGGTTGACTGTGCGCTATGTGAAGAAGAAAGTGCATTATGTGTGGTAGGTTGGGAAGGAGAACAGGGTGGGTTTATTCCATCCTCAGAAGCATTGGCACTGGCTAATATTAGAGACAGGATACAGGACTAGATGGACCCTTGGCCTGTTCTTGTACAGCAGTTCCTATCACTGATGCCATTGAGAGTGAAACATGAACCTTTCCCCACTATGATTGTCTCATCCGATCCCTCCCTGAAGTTTACTTCTTCCACAATGCTCACAAGAAGTGAATAAAACATCTAATCTATCTATCTATCTATACATGGCTAACCTTATCATAGTAACTCAATCATGATATGTCTATAACCCATCCCCTCCCTATTGCTTGCTGTGTTCACTTGTCATATATCTAACATGACACTGAAAACTCTGTGTGGCAGCGAGCACATCTGACTTCCTACTGTGGAGCACCTTGTACCAACAGACCTGGTCTGCTTACAGGAAAGGAGACTGAAGCTAAAGCAGCTAAAAGACTCTGTAGGCAAATGAACTACATGTTGGCATCTTGGTAGAAAACCCACCACCCTTGACCAGACTACTATAAGAAAGGAACATGCTGGGATGAGACCCAGCGTGGTGGAGATGTTCTGAGGCTGTGTTCAAGGTTGGATTGTTTTTGAGTTAACGAGTGCTAGGAGCAAATGACTCAATCAATGGCATATTGCCAAAAAACCTTTTAGGATAGATTTTGACCACATCCCCAAAGGACTGATTATATTCCTCTTGGAGGCAACCCCATCATGTACTGTATGCTATAAAGTATCAAACACCCCACCAGAAAAGATCTAATAGATGTGCTGTTTCATACAACTGTTTGTGGCATGAGATAGGACCAGTGCACTATTGAGATTGCCTTTAATTTAACGGAGGCTGCTGCTGTACATAAGTGTGACTGCAGACTAGGCAATTATGGGAGAATTTGCATGAGATCTTTTATAAAATCCTGCAAGAAACATCTAAAAATAATGAAAGTAGCCCTTAATACAATGCTTTATAGATTGTCTTTGTGACGGGTTGGTTCACAGAAACCCCCTTGGGAGCTGCCAGCTGATGTGCAAAGGCCCCCTCTGTTTCTATTCTCCCCTGCCAGCTACAGGTAGTTCCAGCACAATAGCCTTGCTGATAGCCAGACACACCTATCTGCCTCAGACACAGACCAGAGTCTGAACCACCTATCCCAAAGCTGCAGGGTTACCTGAGAACAGCTCACAGAAGTCTGCTTGCCTTTCACACTCAGATGCCCAAGTCCCAATGGGGTCTAAACCCAGATAAATCCGTTTTACTCTGTATAAGCTTTATACAGAGTAAACTCATAAATTGTTCGCCCTCTATAACACTGATAGAGAGATATGCACAGCTGTTTGCTCCCCCAGGTATTAATACATACTCTGAGTTAATTAATAAGTAGAAAGTGATTTTATTAAATACAGATAGTAGGATTTAAGTGATTTCAAGTAGTAACAGACAGAACAAAAGAAGTTACCAAGCAAAATAAAATAAAATACGCAAATCTATGTCTAATTGCACTAAATACAGATAAGATCCTCACCAGTTCCAAAATGTTCCCTTTTACAGGCTAATCTTCTTTTAGCCTGGGTCCAGCAATCACTCACACCCCCTGTAGTTTTCAGTTTCCTTCAAGTGTCCTGTGGGGGTGGAGAGGCTCCTTCTTTAGCCAGCTGAAGACAAAATGGAGGGGTCTCCCACAGGTTTAAATAGACTGTCTCTTGTGGGTGGAGACCCCCTCCTCTCCCTCTGTAGAATCCTGTCACAGAATGGAGATTCGAAAATCACATGGGCAGGTCACATGCCCATGCATGACTCAGGACTGCAGGTAGCAGCCATTACCCACATGCTGCCTTGAACGTCCTCAGGTAGACTTCTGATGTGGATTGGAATCTTCCAAGCTCTTTTGTCTGTTAAGTGCCCCCTGACTGAACACCTAATTTGCACATTCCTTTCCCCAGAAGTCACCAAATGTTCTAACTGAGGCCCCTTAGGAATCAAGCAATTACACAGCCCATGTTCATAACTTTGAACACACAAATGGTGCCTGCATACAACTAGGGTGAACATAACTAGTAGATCATAACCTTTACATAGATATGTACCTGGCACAGGCAGCACAAAACATATTCCAGTTATGTCATATTCCCACAAAGCCTTATGGGAGGTACCGTCACACCCTCCCCCTGAACTTACTGCCAGAGACTTGGACACTGTCCATGGCGGAGGCAGTACCCGTAAAATTCCTGTTTGTCTTTGATCACACTTCTTTTCAGTACCTTGAAACCATATGTCAGTTCTAGGGGTTTTAGCCCATTTTGAGGTTCCTGATCCCCAGATGCCTGAAAACAGGTTGGGGTGTAGCATTAACAGAATGCAGACAGCAATACCTGTTAAAGTGGAGGTGTCTTGACCTTTAACCACCAAGGCCATGAGGCGGTGTGCCTCAGTTTCCCCTTCTACACAGCAGCATGGGCCTGTTATGCTTTTGCTGCTGTGCCAAGCTTCCAGTCTATTTACAGGTATAGGCTGCAAAGCAACATGCTTGTGGGGCTGTCTTGTTACCATCCCTAGCATGTACAACAGTTTTCTCCATAAATCAGGTATGTTCCATGTTTTTAGAGGGTTTACCACTAGTATGAATTCTTTTGTTTTATCCCAGAGGTGAATCAGCAAAAGACACAAGGTTAACAGCAAATCTACGGTGGACAGGTTTTGTTCACTCAATTTGACCTGTTTAGCATCTATTGCATTTTCCCAGTTCTCTGTGCCTTCTGGAAGACACTCTGATTCAGAATCTTCAGCCTCTGTGGGGAAAGCTGCTAATTCAGGCATGTGTTTGGGTCTTTGGCCAGGAAAGGGTGTACTACAACCCTGCCTGCCCTCGGCCCCTCCCTCCGGAATTTCTCTGGGCTGGTCCCCGCCCCCTGGTAGAGTTTCACTCATGCAGAGATTTCCCCCCCCCTGTCTAGGAGAGAGAGTTTCATCTCTTACAAGTGGGGTAAGAACAGCCTTTTTCAATGGGGTGCTCTGTACCCCTTTGGGCACCTCACTTTCTGTTTCCAACAGGTCAGCTGGATGGGCCCCCCCCTCCGGGAGACTTGACCCCCAGGTTTCCCTTAAAACCTGATCTACAAGAGAGGGAGCTGGCATTTTAAATGCAGGCTTTTCACCCTCCTCTTGGG